>JARFXV010000175.1:0-600000 GCA_031761425.1 Cosmopolites sordidus | reverse complement strand
TTTCTAGTCCAAACGGGTTATTATAAAATAATTCTAATGACATATGCATTTGTAAAATACTAGAAAGCAGACATTTGACGGATATTGTAAAGGATGTTACAGTAAGAGCGCAAGAGGTGAATTTTTAATAAAACATGGTTTTATGTAGTAAAGTATTAAAATATTTATTGATTTATAATATAAACATTTGGAAATTATGTATGGAATAACACATCCAGCTTTGGTGGTACACGCGTACTCTTCTGATGATATTTTCAAAAACGGTTTTGCATAAATGCGCCGGTACTTTGTTAATTTTAGCATTCAATTACGGCCTTCAGTGCTTGAGTGGTCATAAGCTTGTTAGCCTAAACCTGACACTTCAAAATCGCAAGATCGTGGCGGTCAATTGTGGTAACCAAAATGGGAGATGACACGACCAGGAAAAGACTCTTACAACTGCCACCGTTCTGCTCAAACCACATGCCTTCGAGAGCAATATCTTCCATGTCACGATATCGTTCGCCATTTACTATTAATGCGTTACCTGTCTCGTTTTTAAAGAAAAATGGTCCAATTATTTCTTTAGACCACAATGCATTCCAAACATTGACACGCTGGGGATGCATTTATTTTCGTGAATCATTCGTGGATTTTCTGAGCCAAATGCGACAATTGTGCCTATTAAAGAATCCATTGAGGTGAAAATGGGCCTCATCGCTGAAGATGATTTTGTCCACAAAATTGGCATTTACTTCTTGTTGTCCAATGATCCAGTTGGTGAACTTTTTTCGCTGTGCATGCCCTGTTGGCAGAAGTTGTTGAGTCAGTTGGACTTTGTAAGCATGAAGATGCAAATCTTTAGTGAGAATACGGTGAAAAGTGGCCGTTGACATGTTCAATTCTTGTGCACGATGACGAATCGAGGACTATAGACTCTCGGCCACACTCTCACGAACTTCCGTGATGCTTTGTTCTGAACGACTACTACGAGCTCGTGTCGTCTATTTTACATCAATAACTGAACCAGTAGATAGATAAAGTCCAGTCCAGATAAATTTGGAACATTATTTCTACCGAAAATCGCACTTAAAAAATCGTAGCAACCATACCTCCACCATTTTGAAAGTTGTGTTTAACAATAACGTTGTATCATGTAGCGCTCTATGTTTATTAACTCCTATCTGTCTCTCCTCGACGTGTCACAATTCTTGACCTATCGAATTATGGCGCCAAAAATGGAGCGCAATTCATATTGCGCTCTTAAAACATCCTTTATTTAAAACATAAATAGCAACTACAAATCCTTTGAATTATATAAAAAGAGCGTTTTGTTTTGTTTTAAATTTAAAAACAAACTCCTATGTTGAAAGCAGTTGAAAGCAGAAAGCCATTCAAATATTTAGTTTAGAAAGATATAATTTTCTTTTTTTGCTTTTAGAAATACTAAATCCAATTCGGTGAAACGTAAAGTTTGGTGTTATGAAACTTCAAATTCCATTTATGCCAATATATTAAATATTTCTGATGAATTTGCAATTAGGCAATTACGATTAATTAAATTGTGAAATCAAATATCTGTACAATTATTAATCGGAAGATATAAAACAATGTCGATGCCAATATTAGCTTTAGTCGCATTACCTATAAAAGTGAATATTTAATAATATTACTATTTTGAATGTTAATTTCTGCAAAACTCTTAAAATCACATAATATATAACACGTTGAATTCTTATATTCCTTTAATACAAATTGAAAATGTTTATATGTTTACCCTGCATAAAGATGAAATGACAATGATTTCGAAAGTTTGTTGCATATTAGCCGAAGAACACGTTACTAAATTGTTTCAAGGTAATTTACATATTCCAGTCATGGTTCAAAAACTTCCTCCTATATGTGGGTTTCCCCAGGGCTTACACAATTCACTTCTCCCCATTTTTTTGTTTTCTTAGGCAGGTTTTTATATTGGCCCTTGGGTCTTTACTTATATTAAATAAATTTACCCCAAAAACGGGACTAGGGATTGATAGGATGGGGGTTCTCTAGTTGATTCATTATCGGTTGGTCGGTTTTTTAGTTACATAATAACGCAAACACGCACAATACTTGCTTCCCAATACCAGCCACATCGTTGAACGCGAAAACCAAGCACACACAAACACAGTTTCCCTGTATGGAATTGAAAATCGAAATTTCCTAGCTCAATTTAATTTGAACTTTGTGCGTGCAGATATTCGATCACGCAACGCTGGCTTTTCATAGTGCCTCTTGACTGACGAAAAACATACTCACTAAACATAATTATACAAGGTGTCCCAAAAGAAAGTTTCTTTTTGATATAGCGATATAAATAAAAGAGAGACGTCCATCAAAAAACCTTTATGAATTATTGAAATACATATTTTAGGAAATAACTTTTTTTAAAAATAATGTCATCTAAATGTAAACCTTCACGCTCACGGCACTCATCTAAACGAACAGCAAAATTCCTTAAGCCGGCTCGGCACATAGTCTATGGAATGGCTACCATTTCGTGTCGGATATTTTCTTTTAACTGCATCAAAGAACCCGATTTTTTGACATAAACTTTCGATTTTAGATAACCCAACAAGAAAAAGTCCATAGAGCTCAAATTAGGACTGCGTGGAGGCCAATTTATGTCACCTTTTCTGGAGATCAATTGGTTTGGGAAAATTTTACGTGGAAAAAATACTCGTGGCAGAGTTGTGTTGAAAGTATGTGATATTGCTCCGTTCTACTGAAACCATGTTTTTTGGTTACAACCAACAAAGTTTTGCAGTTCCAAAAAATTGTCCAACATTTCTACATAACGCTCTGAATTGACCGTAACTGCACGTCCCCTGTAGTCTTCAAAAAAGTATTGACCGATTGTTCCTCGAGCTGACATTGCAGCACATACAGTAACTTTTGGCGAATGTAGGGGTTTTGATGATTGTGTTCTGGCTTTGTTACACTCTAGTAACGACAGTTCTGATTATTTACGTGACTGTTGAGATGAAAACGGACATGTTGTCCGTTTGTTGAGATGAAAACAATATGTTGTTTGTTAAATGAATGAATGTTGTTAAATGTTGTTAAATGAAAGTTTATGAATTTTTAAATCTTGTAAAATGATCAGCTACCTGATTAACGAATTGAAGTCTTTGACCGGCATCTTGAAGCTTTAAATCTTGCACCAGTTGAATTTTGTATAGGTGCAGTTTTAAGTTCTTATGCAGAATGCCGTGCAGTGATGTCGAGACATATTTAAAGCATGCGCTCGCTTACGAATGGAAATATCCGGATTGTCGCGAATAGGCTGATTTACTTTATGTAATATATGTATCACTTTGTGTAATATTTATCTCCCTCCAAAGTCTCTGATCAACATCGAGCAACTTGAGGACATTATAACCCAGCTTCCTCTCTCTTATATCATTGGAGATAACTTAAATGTACATAGCAGTACATGGAGATCCATGACTAATGACTCATGAGGAAATATGATAATGAATTTCATCACCACGCACAACCTTGCCCTTATGAACACTGGTGCGTCTGCTCATTTAACTATGCCCCCTGGCACCCTATCTGCTATTGACCTAACTATGTGTTCTTCGAACATTCAGTCCTTTTTTAATTGATATACTATTGGGGATCTACATGATAGTGGTCATTTCCCCATACATATTGTTCCTGCCAAGTTAAACCAATCACCCTTTACAAAACAAGTCCTCAATCTATCTAAAGCCAACTGGACTCACTACTGGGAAAGTTTTATCGCGCCATCCATTATATCTGGTCACCCAGACGAAAATTTAAACGTCCTTAAAAATTCAATTAATAATCATCAGCAGAATCTATACCAGTTTGGTTCCTATCCCCGAATCGCTTCAACGTGCCATGGTGGAATAAAGAATGTACCAAGGCTATAAGAAAAAGGAAGTCCTCCTTAAATAAATTTCCTCATCATCCAACACAGACCAATTTCATCGATTTTAAGCGATGTCAGGCCATTGCTAAGGGAGAAATACAGAAGGCCAATAGGAATTCATGGGGGACGTTTATCAGCTCCCGCGATAATAGGTCATCATGCTCGGCAATTGCTCAACAAGGTCAGACGGCTTAAAGGCTTGCCAAAGAGGCATATAAATGGTATCTTGGATAATGGCAACTGGCTGTCTAACAGATCTGACATTGTGGACTGTTTTGCCAAACATTTTTTATTATATCGAGCAATCAAAACCTGGCTCCTGATTTTCTTATACTCAAAACGTAACTTGAGCTATTTTAAATGATACCGAATACGCCCTTTTCGCTTTCTGAGCTCATATTGGCCCTATCAAAATGTCTACCAACTGCGCCCGGTCCAGAGGTTCTTATTCCACAAATCTTAAATTTGCCAGATAATGCTCTACTATTTCTTCTCAATCTATACAATGACATATGAACTAACCGACTCTTTCCTGGCACTTGGAAACACTCCATTCTTATTCCCTTGCATAAAAAAGATAAACCCGCCTCTTTACCATCCAGTTATAGACCTGTATTATTGACAAACCATATGTGAAACGTAATTGAGAGGATGGTACTTCAGCGTCTTTTATGGCATTTAGAGCATTATAAGATACTGGACAAAAATCAATTCGGTTTTAGGTCTGGTAGATCCACTACAGACCATCTGATTGGTCTGGAGATGGACATTTGGGAAGCATTCCCCAGGATCATCACCTCCTTGCCGTATCTTTGGACCTCAAATCCGCATTTGATACCGTCTGGAAATACAATATAATTTAAACCCTTCATAGGCTAAACATGGGAAATGTCCTCTTCTTTATCAAGCATTTTCTATCTAATAGGACTTGTTCCGTTAGGCTAGATAATACTGTCTTCAGTAAATATACTCTGAAAAATGGTGCCCCATAAGGTTTAGTCCTCAGCCCAATCCCCTTCAATACAGATTTTAACAACATAAGGAGCTATATATTAGCTCTGATATCAAATATAAACTATACCTCGACGATATTTTGATATACTTTCTATCCTCCACTCCTAGGGTCGCGGAAAGGAAAATCCTATGCTGTCTTAATAAACTGGTTAAATGGGCACATATGTCTGGATTTCAGTTGTCACCTTCCAAATCAACTTCAACACATTTTTGCATGAAAATCAATTGTTCCCGATTACACAACCTTTCATTATCGAACATTCCCATTCATTCAGAACATGTCATGAGTTTCCTGGGACTATTGTTTGACTCTAGGTTATCATGGCGGGAGCACATTGGCCAACTGAAGGCACACAGTTTGAAGACTATGGGAGCCCTGAAATGGGCCTTTCACCCGAAATGGGGATCGTCCTCCTCCACCATATTGCACATATACAAGTCCCTCATCAGATCCAAGCTTGATTACGGTTGCGTGGCATATTCGTCTGCTCCTAAAACTTATTTGCAACAAGTCGAACCAATCCAGAATAATGCCATCAGATTATCCTTCGAATCATTTAAAACCAGCCCGGTGCTCAGCCTGCAATGTCTGGCAGAAATTGAGCCTCTAAAATATCGGCGATGTATTCAATTATTCAAATAGGCTACCAATCTAAAGTTCAGACGCTTCATTCTATTCATAAATGACTTTTTCATACCACCTCCAGATCATAATTATGTGCACTACAATCGAAATTTAGGAGCGGGATACAGATTCTATCGAATATCACATGAATATACAATTGATATATCAGACTGTGTATCAGCCACTTTTGCTGACCCTCCCTCGATTCCCATCCCCTTTAATGTTAATCGCTCCCTACTGGCTTACAATAAAAATAGTCACTCAAACAGTCACTCCTTCATAAGATCTGATTTTCTGGACAATATAGAAAGGTATAATGAGTCACAGATCATATACACTGACGGTTCCAGATCCCCTGGTGGTGTCGGATGCGCGTTCCTGCATGCAAACGCACACTTTAGCTTTAAACTACATCCACGGTTGTCTAATGGACAATAGTGCCCCCCCTATGTGTAATCCATGTAATGCTCCTCTTACGGTGCATCATGTCCTAGTGAAGTGTGGCGAGTTGGATCTCCTCAGGATCTCCTGCGGTTTGGAAGGAGATCTAGCTCAGGTATTAACGGAAGCAAATATCGAACATGTTTTAAATTTCCTCAGATTAGCAAATCTGTATCATAGAATCTAGTCAAATCCTAGTCAGTTCTTTCTAGTCTAACTGTTATAGTGATATTTACTTGTTGTACGTCTTGTAATCTGCCTCATAAAGTCAATGTTCATTCGCTGATTCTGCTACCTAATTTCATATCTATTGTCATCACATCATGTGTTCGTTTTAATAATCTGTCCGATAATCCTTTCATTTATCTTTTCCTATGTATGTAGTGTAGACTCTTAAAACGTATTTTGATTTATGCCGCGAAATGACCTCAGTAATATGTGCGGCTTTCCCCCCAAATTCTCTCTCACTTTAAGTAACATCACCACTGTTGGTGCATTATTGTTCCTATCTTACATTAAATTTTGGCAGAATAGCTATTATATGTTGTTTTATTATGGAATGCAATTACTTGTCGTGCTTGTATCTGTGAATTATATCTTTTTTTACTCAACTGTTGCCTTAGCTCCAATACTCTTCTATTATCCAAACGTTTATTTCTCCAATTTAGGTTTTTTATCAAAAAAAGTTTATAAACATTGATACCAGCAATGTCCAGAATTTGAAAAAATATTGTCATCGGCTTTCCTTTACCGCAGCCATGTCTGTATACGCCCAAAATTAATCCATAGTAGATCTCAACATTCCCATTAGGAATATGTGACGTCAAGTCTAGCTCCTCCAAACAAATTCAAGTGTCGAGGACTATAAGTTTTTTGCGAGCAGTATCAAGAACAAGTGCATCGAAGAAAGAAGAAGTGTCGGACAGAGCCCCCCTGAGAAGACGTACTTTTAAGGCTTCTTAGAGAAAGCAGATATGTTCCGGTGTATAGTCCGTATCTTTCGTTCTTTTTTGGGATGCTCTCTGATTTGTCTTTCGTTTGAATAAAGAATGAGATGATAAATAGTGCAGTGAAGTTAATAGTGAAGATAAAAGTGTAGTTGAATTGGTAAGAAGGGGTTATTAATAATCATAATTCAGACACCCAAAGCACCATAAATGTGATAGGCAAATGAGATGAAATTATTTATTTAAGTTCAAAGCATTTAACGAATCAACATTTGTTTTTCAGGTCTTGCAAAGGGCGATACGAAACGGCTTGATTCATTCCGTGGGTAATCATGTAACGGATACGTTAAAAAATAGAGATAAGGGTTTTAAAGTGATACAAGTCTAGTGTAATAAAGTAATCATCCAACTACCAGAAAGGGGCGATATTTTCGTAGTCAAGATCCCTGGGTAGTGGTGGGAATAGTACGGTACGGTTATCAAGGATAATTCATATGAATATTTCAGCCGTTTGAGCTGATGAAATGTCTGAGAAGATTTCTAAATCACGTAGGTCCTTATACTGGAAAACATAACGTATTATAATGAAATTTATGTGGTTATATATAATTGACTAGCCAATAATATATGGATATTTAGAATTTAAATATTTATGAACACATTATTTATTATGTTTATACATATATATTTATATTGGTATGTTAATGCACATTGTGACGTTGTTCAATAAAAAATTTCATTATTAGTAATAATATCATGAGAGGTCCATTGTCAACGTTTAGGTAAATTTATAGCAGTTATAGCTTGTCCCACTAAATATAAATTTATAGGATATTCTCGCAATTGTCAACTGTTTTTGTTTAAACACGGAAATCGGACAAATATTTTATCGGTATTTCGAAAACGATATGCGATAAAATTATAAACAAGTCTATGTCTATGGATGACAATAAAATGCGTATATTGGAAATGTTTTACTTTTAGTACATTAGGGTATTCGTTGATTCAACATTGTTTTATAACATTCAAAGTAAATTTATTGGACACTTTAACAAACAAGAATATTATATTTAAATATAGACTACCAAATCAGTGAGTGGATACAATTTTTACCAATTTAATTTTTTCCGTTTCCGTTTTGTGCAATATTAATATATGGAGTAAATATTTGAACTCACTTATTTAACTAAAACATTTTATAGGATATAACATTTATTTTTATGGAATTGATATTTCTTAAATTTACGTGCCAGTAATATTAGACACATATTTTTATATATTGATAATTTTGAAATATATTAGAGCATAATTATAAATTTATATATATATATATATATATATATATATATATATATATATATATATATATATATATATATATATATATATATATATATATATATATATATATATATATATATATATATATATATATATATATATATATATATATATATATATATATATATATATATATATATATATATATATATATATATATATATATATATATATATATATATATATATATATATATATAAATATATATAGGCTATTCAATTAGAATTGAGTTTTCACTGCTTAAAGCAATGCTGAGGCACCACATAAAAATAATTATTTCGCAAGTTGAAGCACTATTCAAGCATTGTTCAGACCCTGGATATCTCCACAGACAGATATTTATGATTGCATACTGCCATCTCCTGTTCCATATATGTCTTGCCATCTCCAGTTCCCGGTGGATGTTAACATTTACAATGTGCCATGCAAGACTAATTGTATCTTCTAGGAACGAGTATACGAGGTGCGCAAATAAAGTAATGAAACTCATTTTTTATCATTATTTTTCTCGATTAAAATTACAATTCTGCATTGTCTGCTTCAAAGTTAGGTTAGGTTAGGTTATGAAAATGATTTACACACTATGACAATGATTTACACTGTGTACGGGAACCGAACCTACTAACACACTAACTACCGCCACAGACTGATGTCACAGGCCACCGTCTTAGACACCATGGATAACGTGGCCAGCGCACCTTCAAAGCAGTTGCTTTGAGAAATCACACAGCGATGAGAACGGTTTGTTCAAGCAGAGCTGGAACTCAGATACTAGAATCACCTTCAATTGGTTGGTTAGAGCCTTTTTAATGTTCGCGAATTTCTCAAAATGGAAAAAACTTACAAGGACTCAAGTATAGCAAACAAGGGGACTGCGGAGCCACAGTCATGTTTTTACTTGATAAAAACTTGTTATTGAAATTACTGTATGACAAGGCGTATTATCGTGATGCGACACCGAAGTGTTCTTAATGTCCGGTCTTACACGAATTACCTTTTTTCGAAGTATTTAAAGAATTTCTCGGCAAAAGTTCTGTACCTCGGTTAAAATGCAATATATCATTTGGTGTTGCGGCACAAATTATGGAGGATTCCCTGGCTATCAAAAAAGTAAATCAGCATGCGTTGGTTCTTTGGTTTGCTCATTTTGGCATTTTTTGACCGTATCGAGGTTGGAGAGTGCCGTTCCGTGCTCTAACGCTTCGTTACCGGTAATGAGACATTCCAGAAAATGAAGGTCATTTTCAATTCCAAGAAGTCAAGACATGTTTTCTTCCTGTTGTTATTTTAATCCTTCGAGAAGATTTTAGAAACCATTTTGCCTTGAACGTTGAACATTCCATTGAATTGTACCATTCCTTGAATATTGTACCATTTTGCCTTGAACCCTACAATATATATCTGGTATTCAAATAATATGCAATTACTGAGATAGATTATGTTTAGAAAGACAGTGTAAACCCACTGGGGCAAATTTGTGATCTCATGATGCTGAATGGTTTTAAAGCTAAATACTAGTACCCCCCACCCCACTTGTTGCTGAATTGTTGAATATGATGATGTAATGATAGATATACATATTTATATAAATATCAGATTGGTTTTTAAAGTGTTTGGGATAAAATGGTAGATGAAGCCCATAACGACACTTTCGTACTCTGATTATATCTGTAATTTTGCAGACTATTAGCATTAGACGAAGCAATTTTGACCATTATATTGATTTTCATATCTATTTTAGTATCGCTCCCTTTGCGCTATTACTAATTGGGAGCTATTATTACTTTTTTCAATTGTAGAAATAGCTTTCTGCTGTCCTTCCAATAGCATATCAGAGATTTTTCTAACATTTTATCATATTTTAGACGATCTGTTTATACATTTTTTCACAAATATACAGTTTTACGTCATGGTTTTAATTACAATATTTTTAACGGTTCAGGTATAACCATTGAAGCTAAAATCTACATTACTTTATCAATTATTTACTTGGACATTGAGATATGATGAATCAGTTATTTTATCAAGTTTGCTTTCCTGCTACTACTCACAAGTTAAGTGAAAACATAAATTTAACTATTTTGATACATTTTAAATGTATTGAGTATATTCTGGAAATATTGGTGACTCGAAGTTAATAGCGAAGTTTCATATTAAATAATAATTTAAAAATTTTCCAAATTTTTTCATAAAACAAATCATTTGTTCATAACGTTATTTATTCTCTATATGACATATTCCGCTCCAATTAATTTATGAACAACAGTATATACCTAATTAACCAAAAATGTAATCAATATCCGATAAAACTTCGTTTTGCTTTTTACTTTGATACCGTGATGGTAAAGATGTTTTATTTATAGATGTTCAACGAGAAATATGTATTTAGCTCAACTTTTATAGACTAATTGATTAATGTATCTTTGATACATTTTTTGTAAATAATATTTCTTTAATGTATCTGATATTTATTTGATGTGTTTAATATTTGTTTGGTGTCTGAAATTTTCTTATTCAAGTACATCATAATATATTATATATATTGTTATTATTTTGTTATTCAACCTGTAATTTAAAATTCCTAGTAATAGATTTATAGACGGTTATTTATGACTGGTTTTTGTCAGTATATCTTATGTGTAAAGTGTATGTGTAAAAAAACCAAATCATTTTGAGACATTTGAAAGAAAAAAGTTCCTTGTAACAAGGGTCAAAAACCTAAGGGGTTTCACAAAAAAGAATCAAAAGAAAGTCGTTAAATCAATACCGAAAAGTTATAATAAGAATTGTTATATTTGGCAAATAATAATTGCTGATTATTTAATGAATAAACTACAAATAAACTAATGGACATTGTTATAACAACTTTTACAGATTTAATAATATTATATTATCCTCATATATCAGCCAAAATTCAATCACATTGACTAATTGAAATGATCTCCACGACAAATGGTGATCTCCACGACAAATTATTTTAGTTTGTAAATTTAAATTCGATTTGAAACCAACTGCCAACCAGATTATAAATATACCAGGACTTTTTCAATGTATTGGGGAAAATTGAATAAAAGGGTGCCATATAATATTAAATGAAGCATTTATGGAAAATATTCATTAACTTTATTAAATGAGTTCTATTTCTTGTGGTATTTCCGGCATGTGTATTTTTCTATAATGTGTCAATATTCTAAAATCAACATTCCTGAAGAAGATTATGTTTATTGATGACGCTACATTCTCCACTAATGGGTTGTATCGTCTTAAAATTGTAGATACTGGGCCAGAGGTAATCTTTACTGGGTTATAAATTGTAAAAACCAATATTCCCAGAAAGTCAATGTCTGGTGTGGGGTTTTAGGAAACCGAGTACCCCCTCTGTAAACACTGTAAGCCTTCCATTAAATCTTACTTATTCTTACATAGACATAAAAAATCTTTTGTTGGCCAACATGCATTCGAGCATGACCATATTATAAATATTAGTAATTTAAGAAAGAGTAAATAATAAAAGGGCTTTGGCTACATATGGAAGTATTAATATAGAAAAATGTTTAAAATATAACCATAGATAGAAATATAACCAGGATAAAGGACCGATTCCGTTCAGTCAACTTTTTCAATTATTAATGTAACGCTTAGTTAGCTTCACGATTTATAATATGGTGGACGCACCATCCAGAAGTTTAAAAGAGGGATTTGGTATTTAGTGGTAAATCTCTTCAAGTTTATATTTAGAAAGTAAAATATTATATTATTTAATCCATATCTAAATATTTTATTTTAAGAAAATAATCAAAATAATTTTTTTAGGTTTACAAAACAAACCCAATTTGATTTTATGGCTCGATTTAATTTATCGGCAATTTATGTCTTATTCGATGGAAGGTTTTTCTGACGGCACCCCACTTAGACCTGGTTTAGACTGTTATTACTCTACCACTTAAAAGATGCACAAACGAAAGGAAAGTCTAAACGAGGGTAGAGTGAAAAGTCAGATGCTTTTTAATTATTAATGAAATATTTGTTTTTTTATTATCAAAAAATGATCTATTTTTCAACATAGCCCCTATTTAGCTCGCTTCACTTCGCCTAATAATTTTCCAACCTTTTTCCAAAAAATGCGACTTGTCGAACTTCGCAAAAAAGAAAGAAAATGTAGTTTAACAATTACAAATAGATCGAATTAATAATTGTACAAATTGGAAGAATGTATCAAGACTTAAATGCAAGAATAGGAAAAGCAGAATTATGACAACTATATTCCTTGGAAAAAAAAGTTAAAATTAAAGTCGTTAAAGATGTGATAAGACCAAGGATAATACAGTGTGTCGCTTTTAAGATGAAAATACCCCCATACTTTGGTTATTTGTAGGAATAAAGATTTGAATTTTTGCACAGTTATATAGATTGATGAGTCACATTTTCCCCAGATACTCAACTGAAAGCTGAACTTTAAACTCAGCTTACTACGAATCCACAAAACAGGATCAATTCTCGATATTTTGCTTCTAATTTGAGATATCGATAAAAGTTGTTAGATAAAGTTGTTCAGAAGTCAACTCCGACATACCGAGTTTCATGACAAAATTCCCATTTCATTTTTTTTCATTATTTTGGTCAGTACACAAAATTATTACCTTATTAAATGAATGGAATAACTGGATTAAATGGATTTAAATTATTAAGTTTATTTTTTAATTTGATAATTAGTGTGCCACGGAAAGTAAAAACTTGACACGTCAATTTAATAGTGTCATGCATTCAAATATTACAGTAAATTCAGTGACACTTACAACGGAATCTTTATTTAATTCTTATGGAAAAACAATTTTTGGTAATTGATTAAATTTAGGAAATAGTATACAGCAATAATCAACTATCAAATGTGATCTCTTTCAACTAGTCATACGTATATATACATTTTTCGATTCTTTTACGATTCTGTTTAGCTACTTGTCTAAGTTCTGAGATGCTGATTTCTTGACAGGCTTGTCTTATTCTGGCACAAAGTTCATATCGATTTCGGGGCCTTGTTTTATAAACTTTATTTTTGACCATTCCCCAAAAATAAAAATCAAAGGGTATAATATCGAGATACCTCGGAGGCCACAGTTCAAAAGGACTGTTTCTTCCTATGCGGCGCATAGGAAATTTTTGGTTCAACCTTTGACGAACAATCCTAGAATTGCGGTTGGATGCACCTTCTAGCTGTAAATTAAGAGGAATATTTTCACTTGCATCCCAAAATTTCCCATCGAAGAAGTGAACTAAACGACCACCATTCAATGGTTCATTACAGAAAAAAGGACCAATTATTCGGTTTCCTAAAACCCCAGTTAGAGCTAGTGTTGAGGGATGTTGCTTAAGCTAGTGTTGAGGGATGTTGCTTAAGCCAGCAAAAATAGAATAGATTAAGAAGACCAATTAAGATTAAAAGTAAGGAGGGGAGAAGGGGAATGACGATATTGTAGGAAGATTGATGGACTATATTAAGTTTATAATGGATATTTCTCTTAGGTATGAGAGAAGCAAGTCAAGGATATCTAATCGAACGAGTGATTACAGATCGTTTGAGAGGTTCAGACATGCCCTGGTGTTAAGGGAGGTACGGCATTCTCTAAGGACATGTCGGACGGTTTTGGGGTCACCGCATTGAGGAGGTTCAGACTTCAAAAGATAATAATGAGTAAAAGCACTGTGTCCAGTTCCCATTCTAAACCAAATTGTGGAGATTCTTCTAGATGGAAATGAGATGGAATGAAAGTTGTTGACGTAAAAGTCAACGTCAAAGGTCAGTCAAAGTGTTTTGATTTCCTTTAATGTGTTACATCCCTCCATAGATTTCCAACCATTTTATATTTTTTTTCTGATTAGATTAGGGATGGTGCGGAAAAGTCCTAGGGACAGTCTGATAGCAGATTAGTTAGCTGATAGTTAGTTAGATAGCTGATTAGCAGAATTTGGAATCGGATCAATAAGTTTAAAGTAAAAAGCTGTAGCAGAATGATGTACAGTACATCCGTAATCTATCTTCGCCCTGATTGCTGTTAGGTAGATTTTCCTAAACGAAGGTAATCAGCACCTCAAGCAGAATGTGCATGAAACTTTATGAGACTCAGTGACTTTGTGCAACGGGATCTGGGTTCCGTTATATATGGTTTCCACGAAAGGCGATGATCAAATGTGAGGCCAAGAAATTCCGGCAGTCTAAGATAGAATATTCCATTCCAATATTCGGTCCAGGAATGCGAACGAGTGAAGTCTAGGGCATAGATTATTTCTGCAAATTGCACAACTGAGAATTTTTTCAGGTGAAAAATTGAAGTCCTAATAGATAGTCCAAGCTGTGAGCTGTCCCAGGATGTCCTGAATTCTTCTCTCGCATACACGAGAGCTGTGGGAAGAGCTGTGCCACATAATCTTGCACAGATGATCAGTGAGTGAGTTAGGTCTGTAGCTAGAAGTAACCGTGCGAGGTTTACCGGGCTTATGAATGGGGATCAAGATAGAAAGTCGCCAGGCAGATGGGAAAGCGTCTGTCATCCAGATATAATTATATGCTTCTAGAAGGAATTGAATCGTGGAGAAAGCTGTTGGATTAGGGGAAGAAGATCAGGACCAGGAGAGCTGAGTCTGCATCTCTGCGTGCTGGGTATTCATTAAGGAAAAGGTAGATTGTAGAAGGAGACATAAGGAGCTTTTTGTAAGCCTAATTACTTGTGCGACCTGAGAGTTCCATCAAGGAAGAGGGGGACCACCAAGTTTATTTTCTTGGTGCAGCCTGTTTGATGCTCTGAACTAGGAGCGATGTGTTGTAATCTGGTTCACCAGATATGATTGATAAGGAGAAGAATGACGAATGATATAAGTCCCAGTTAGCTTTACCAAAATTATAGAAGAGTCTGGAGTAGAGATGGCTATAACGAGAAGGGAGGCATTTTTATTTCTCCCATATCTAATATGCGCAATGTATTAATTGTCCCAATTAACATAATGGTTAGATAAGATTAGATAAGATAGATAAGATTAGATAAGGCTGATTAGATAAGTTATAGATTTAGATAAGATATTAGATAAGTTAAGATATAGATAAGGATTAGATAAGTTAGATAAGATAAGATTAGATAAGGTTAGAAAAATTAGGGATTCGGTACACTAAAAGATCCATACTAACTAGATATAAAGAATGCATTGCCCAAGAATCTGACAAGTAGGAGGTGTAGCTATTAAATAACGAGACTGACGCTGTTACAGAAGAAGTACGCATGCACCAAACGCCAGCGACCAACAGCTGTTTGGCGTGAAGCCTTCTCTTTCGCATGCAGTAGATCTCGCTTCTGTAAACAAATCCGTATAACCGTAGCCTTCGTTCGCATTAGAATTGTTTTTTTTGTTTCGCCAGAAAAATGTTAGGAAAAGTGTAATAATAGAGCAACAAAAACCGCTACTGAAACTTATAATATATTGAAAGAAGTGTATGGTAATGAATGTTTATCACATATACATGTTTTTGAGTGGATTAAGTGTTTTCAAGATGGCCGAGAAGATGTTGAAAATGAACATTACGGGTCGCCCTGTCACATCAAAAACGGATGAGTATATCAACGTCAACGTCAACGCAAATGAGCAAATCAAAATTCAAAGCAATGATGATTGTTTTTTTCGATAGGCATGGGATTGTGTACCTTCACTGAGTTGCTGAAGGTCAAACTATTAATCAACATTACTACCTTCACGTTCTTGTTGACTCCGTCAAAAAATAAGGAAAAAATAATCCGAATTATGGAAGGACAAGTCATGGGTTCTCAACCAAATCAATGCGCTGGCTCATTCCGCATTTTTTGTCAAGAGGTTTCTAGCCAAGTACATCATCCCAATGTTAGACCATCGCCTTATTCGCCAGATCTTGCGCTGTGTGACTTCTATCTGTTCCCTAAGGTGAAATCTGCATTAAAAGGAACAATATTTGAGCCCATTGAAGCTGTGAAAGTGAAAGCGGCACGCGTGCTAAAAGAGCTAACAGAAGAAGAGTTTCAGCACTGTTTCGAACAATGGAAGATTCGTATTAAGCGTTGTAGGGATAGAGGAGGGGTATATATTGAAGCTGATAATAAGTATTTATGTATAAAATAAAAATCAAATGTTTTACAGCGCCAGTCTCGTTATTTAATAGTCACACCACATATTTAATATATTTTTAACAATTGATATTTCTTCATATTTTTTTAACAGATAAGTATTTAGTTATAAACACAAGTTAAGTTACAGAAAAGCTATATTTCTTAGAAAAGTAAAATTTATCAGGTCCATTAGTGCAACAAAAGCTAGTTTACTCCAATCCAGCAAATTAAAGCGTAACTATTAGTTTTTTACGATACAAGCTTCTGTGCCGGCTTCCGCGGTTTAAATAAAGGAAAGCCCTGAACGGCCGACGAAAGCAGCTTAACTTTTGCTTATTTATCCCCAATTTGGACCCGAACACTAAATCACTAGGGCTCCATTAAGAGCCAGAGGGTGAGGAGGTTTTTTACGATTCTTTTGAGTTGGCAACGCCGCCGTGCAGTTTCAAGACGCGGCATTACGCCAGATTAAAATAAAACCCTGCCGGGGTATTTATCTTCGTTGTTCCCTGGATCTTTAAAATATGAGTTCCGACGAGAAAAACGGGGAATGTTGGTCTGGTTGTGTGTGAAATATTAAGTGCACGGCTGAATGGGTGGTAAGGGTAAAAAGGGAGTAGGCAGAGAGGTGTCGACATCAGGTGGAGGATTGTGGACTTTTCGAGCAGAAAGCAAAAAATAAAAAGGGAGAACGGTTGTTTGAGGAAATTAAATTATGGAGTTAGACACAAATCATCATTATATCTGTCACAAGAAAATTATTCATTTTATCTTGTTCTGGGTGAATTCAGAATTAAATTATTACCCCATTTAAATAACCGAATTTAGAAAAATCGAAAATGATATTTGGGGAAGAAAAAACGAATTATTTTTCATCAACAGGACAATTCGGGAAGATGTAATGTACATTATCTATATGTCAGGATTATAAATTTATATGTAGAATCGCAAGGTACTAATTTAGATAAATAAATACCTTTTGAAAATTAAAATATAGGCATGTGCTAGGTGTTTTATATAGTAATGAGGTTGTGTTTCTACTTAAGGTAAGAGAAAATCAATTTTCGATTAAACTAATGGGTAAAACACATTATGTACCTAATAATTGAAGAATATATTTTTTTTAATAATAAGATCATATTTTCAAGAGTTAAAGTTTAGTACAGTAGCAAGTTCTCAATGAATACATTTTACCTAGTTTAGCCGTGTTAGTCGTGTTTATTTACAATAATACTCCCTTCTAATAACTTCTTGTATTTCTGCGTATGTAACTCTATGCTTTAAACATTACCACCCTGCGAATACACAATCTGTTCAATGGTAAAGATAACTGATTAAATATTTCCGGTAACTAATAATGCCATTATTTTGATAAATTTATATACTAGAACTGAAATAACGAGGGAAATAATAAATGTAACATTAGAATCTCATCAGAATCTAACAGATCTCTTTAACATTTTAATCTCCTTAAAAAACTTTACTTTATTCCATTCAATATTGTTGCTGGTGTATGTTGAAATGCGATATACTCAACCAGTGGTGTTATGTTTGGTGACCTTAGATTTGCCGAATTATATACTGCAGTGTGATTTTACCAGGAGAAAATTTATTCTTTTCTAACTTGTGAATGTTCACAACCAGGTGATTTTTGTTTTCTTAGCCGAGAATATATTTTCCTTCTGATAATATTTCTTGGATTTAAAATTAAAATATAATATTTTAATGTCTCTGCATTTTTGTCATCCCTTCTGTAGTAGTGTCGATACTGTTTATATTTAACAGATCGGTTAATAAATCACTGGTCTGACATATCGATGACGTCAAACGTTATGTGTAAAAATTTCATGACAATCTGTCTATTAGTTTCTGAGTGGTTTTGCTTTAACTGACGCTACATTTATTGTTTTCAAAACAATGTAAAAAAAATAATTTTTTGATGAAGAAAAAATACCATTGAAGCAAAACAATAGCTTGATAAACATTACCGGACTCTACTCCAGGAAAATCAACTATAATTGATTGGTAGGCTGAATTCAAACATGTCCGTAGAATTACCGATGATGCTGAACGCTTTGAGCCTCCAAAGGTAGTTACACAAGACAACATCAAAAAAATTCACAAAAATATTTCGCAAAACCGTAAAGTAAAGCTGCAGGCGATAGTTGATATCGTGAAGATGTCGAAAGGAACTGTTTACGCCATTTTACATGAATATTTGAGAATGCGTATATCATGTGCTATCGATATGGGTAATGTCTGAATGATTGTGGCGTGTTCATATATTTTTTCCTTTATTTGGGTCTACTATCACTATCTAATTGTTATTATTATCTAATTACGTTGTCAATGTAAGTATCGTTGACATACACAAAAAAATATATTTACTTTCACTCGTTACTTTATATATTACAAATTAATATAATTTATTTTTTAGTTTAGTTTTGAAAACGGGTGGGAGAGTACCCTCCGAAACGTTAACGTTAAAAGTTTGTACATTTTTTTATAACATTTTTATATCTTTAAAATTTTGTTCGTTAAGCAAATTTATTACAAAAAAGAATCACTGAGAAATTTGTCTCCGTTTGCTTTTTTGTTTTTACCCAGTGATTCTTTCTATAGATAAGAACAGATATTTTTGATATTTTTTCAGTTTTAGATAGTGGCGAAAAACCCAAATAAAGGAAAAAATATCGATATGGGTACCGGGGTTGCCCTATCCGGAGTCCAATTGGCAGTTAGCTGAGTGGACAGCAGTAGGTGAAAGCCGTCCAAAGCGTAACCAAAAACTGAACCATCGGCAGGCAAGATTATGGCCTCTGTATTTTGGTATTTGGGTATTTTGGGGTTTCATCAAGATAATACACCGTGTCACAAATCGTTGACAATGATGACCAAGTTGCATGAACTGCACCTCAAATTGCTTAAATTGCCTCATCGGCCATATTCTCAGGTTCTGACCTTGAATATTTCCTGTTTTCAGATCTCAAAAATTACTCGCTGGAAAGAAATTTCACTCCAATGAAGAAATAATTGCCGAAACTGAACAAAGAGAAATCGTTCTATAAGAAAGGTACAGAAATGTTAGAAAAACATTGGAATGATTGTATTGCTCTTCAAGGAGAATATATTGATGAATAAAGTCGAAATTTGCCAAAAAAATTTTTTTTTCAAATTATTTTTTATTTGTTTTATTTGTGAGGCCGGGCACTTGAATTGAATATTGTACCGCAGAAATAAGCAATGAGACATAAACATTTTTAAAATAGCCATCTACTCACTTTTTCAGCGGAGGCCGAAACCGATTGTGGGAGATGCCTGTTTCTATTTACGTGTCAGATAACGCAGGGTTCAATAAGTAGGTGGCAATATACCCATATTTAATCTAGATCTATTGTGCCAAATACTAAACCCGATAATATAACCAATTTAGTTATTAATGGTGATAGAAACAAGGCGACTGTCAAATGGTATTGATATAAACCACTAAGATCAAAAAGCAAGGCGACTTCAAAATAATCCCCGCTAATTACAGTACACTTTTTTAACGTTTTTGTAGTCTTCAAAACAACTTTTATACTCGACTACTTCTTGCTTCAAAGCTAACAGTAGCCTCTCTTGAATAGCTTCTATGGATTTAGAATGACGTTTATGAAATGGTGTTTTTAATCGAAGGAACAGAGAAAAGTCACACAGTGGTCTATCTCGGGAATACGGTACTTCTGAAAGCAACAAAGCAAAGCAAGGTATTTGTTTGATTTTTAGCGAATAATTATAGCGATTTGCTATAGTAAGTTATCGCGATACAAAATCCATGAGTGGTTTTGTCACTTTTTAATATAGCCATTTTTTAAAAATAGACTGATGTAAATGACGCATAACACTTACATAATATTCTTTTTAACTGTCTGACTAGTTGAAATGAACGGTATTAGAAGAAAACAGGTAACTTTAATTTTTGATCGGTTTTAACGTGTTTTTTTTACTTTGGTCAATCCTTAGCACGATACTCGCTTAATTGTTCAGCTGTTTCTAGATCATAAGCGTAGATCCTCGTCAGCAGTAATTAAACATTTTAAAATGTTATTAACTGAAGAGCATCTCTTCAGCTACTTCAGCATGACGATTCTTACAAATGTTTTCAGAAAAAAACAAGATGAACAGAAAAGACGAGAGAAGAAGACTGAAGACTGAAATTATCTTCCAAATTTCATTGAATTGGTCCATATAATATTCTAATAATATCGTCAATGTTTCTATTACTTAATATGTTATTACTGAGAACAAGATCCTTGATTTTGGTAATGTATTCTGCATTGAAAGATTGACGTGAAACGTTTTTATATTCAACTGCTTCTTTATCACCACCATTAATATTGTTGTACCACCTGTACATTTTTTTGATAAAACTGCATCGCTGTATTAATATTTTTAATACATTAGCACAAAAAATTTGTTTTTTTGTAACAAAATTAAATGCAAATTCATTGCTCGATAAATGTATCCGTATCAAAAAATTGGCATCAGTGGCAACAGTTCATCAATTGGCAACAGTTTAAACAATTATACAAGGCATTATAACAGGCATACCAACTTAAAAAACAAATGACCATATCGATATGTAATGCACCCGAATTAAAAAAATTGTGTCACTTGTTGTTATTTGTGTTAAAATTTTTGGATAGGATTTAAAATGCTGTATACTCCGAACTGCCTGTTTAGGGAATTGTAATACTGTAAAAATCCGTACAGAGTTTTCCAGTATCCATATATTTCTTTCGGTTACCTCCACACTTTCCAAGTAATCTTAACATTGGTTGAATGAAGTGGCCTAACTCTCCTTGACGTACAGTATTCTTTTACTATAGATGCTTCATGGTTTAGAGTCTTTATAGTCCGTGAGACTGATTCCACTCTGGAAGAATATCTCGCAGATCTTGACATGAGACTGATATAGGCGCCTTCAAAAATGTTCAAGGAAACTCTGGCAATATGCGGCAATATATGATCTTATAATGTGTATTCTATTGGTCGGTAAGATAGTGACCAATATTCGGCATGATGAGAAGGTTATATTATCATGTTACTTCCATTGGTGATTATAGACAATCAATATTATGATCAACTTTCATATGCTATAGTACCACGTACACACTGGTAATTTTCCATGGTTCAGTTCTTTCTTGGCCGCATCCCATATGATTTTTTTTTCGACCATCATATTCCTCTAAATGGAATTCAGACTCATCATTGAAGAAAACTTTACACCATTCCATATTTTCCAATGTTCTATCTGAATAACGCTCTCAAACTACATCCCAGTATATCCCATTTCAGTAATCTGAGGTCTGTTAGCACGGTCTGCATTTTTTCAAGACGGAATATCTCTATCTCTTAATAAAAAAATTACGTTTCCCAAATTCACTCTTGGGACGATAAATTATACGTATTCCTACTATAAGCATTTTCTAAAGCTTTATAATTAACATTTGAAACCGTTACAATAAACAATTTTCTTGAATTATGCAATTAGAATTAATACATTTCAATAGTTTTTAAAGAATAATTAATTAATTTTAAACTTACTTAACTCTAAACTAAACTAAACTAATTACTAAAAAAAACTAAACTAAAACTAAACTCAACTTACTTAATTTTAAAATTTTTGAGATGGAACAGCAGCTATAATTTCGATATCAGTCAATACATTAAATTTAATGTCGCAATATTATATTACATTATATTATAATATCATCAATAAGAAAAATACCTTAGGCCATAATCAAACGTAGGCCAAAATCAAATCATAAGCAAATGTATTTAATCAGGTATTATGCATAATAGTAGAAATTATGTTCGTTTCCGATTAAATATTGCTTTAAATCAATCATCAAAACATTTAACAAGGATTGATTGGTTAGCTAGATAATCAGTTTGATATCTTTATCTTAGACAATTTCTTGTATTATGTCAAAATGTCAGCAATTTATAACAATTTAACTACATAAATTTACTAATTTGGGAAATAATGTGAATATAACGTATTCTTACCATAATAATGATGTACTCTAAAGGTAAAAATATTTGTAGAGGAATAATAATAATGACCTTCATTATGTTTAATAAGTGTAATGTAGAAAATGTAACTAAAAAACCGTTTAATGATATGAGGCTAAGTCGCACCTCCACATAATTCATTAATAACTAAATGTTAAAGAAAACAATAGTAGAAATATACAACTAGATTAGAATATATAGAGGGACGCAAAAAAGTGAAAATAGACCAAATGGAACGGAAATATCTTTATCATGTGCATCATCCTTCAAGAATTACCTGCATGAGGCATTGTTTTATATAATCTGTAGATCTTGTAGATACGAGGGTCTCTATTTATGTATTCGAAATAATTAATAAAAACAAACATTGGTTTTATTGTTTTTCAAAATATTCTCCGCGATGATCGCTACACTATTGCATACGTTTGAACACATTTTCATAGAATGTTTTCCATTCCGATTGAGGTATCTCCAAAACATGTATTTTGAACGCATGCTTCTATTCATTGTTCTGTTTCTGTTCTGCACGTTCATGTGCATTTTGAACGCATCAACCGCTTCTTCTGACATCGAAAATCATTGACCACGTAGTTTATTCTTCACGGACGGTAAGAATAAGAAATAATTGAGTTCCAAATCACGACTGTAAGACGGATGACCTATCAATACGATGTTTTGACCTGTTAAATATTGAGTTGTTTGGTCCGATCTGTGAGAGCACGTTTTGTCATGGTGGGTGAAGAATGATCCTGCTTTGCTTGTTTTTTTTCTTATTTCTTCAAAGACTTCTGGCAAACAAATGATTATGTACTATTCAGAATTGACCATTCTACAATTGTGTAGTGACACTGTAGCTCCATGCCCATTTGTCCCAAAAAAACAGGCGACCATTTGCTTCAAAGCTATTCTTACGCGAACAAGTTTTGTTGGGTTTAGTTCATTTTGAAAGATTCATACAGAGGACTGCTGTTGACTTTCGGGCTCATACGCATAGATCCAAGATTCGTCACCTGTGTAGATGTTGAACACGGCTTTTGACGTACTTCGTTTTTTTGAGCATTTCTTTGCCCCAATGGACCCGAGCCTGTTTTGAGCGATTTTCAAAAAGTTGCGGAATCCTGTGCACACAAATTTTTTTCACGACTAAATGTTCATATAAAATCTTGTATATTCTTGTCATACTAATGCCCAGGGATGCCTCGATCTCACCGTATGTCACTTGACGATCTTGCTTTATCAACTCGCGCACTATATCGATGTTTTTTGGTGCAACAGGCGATTTTGGACGACCTACTTTAAATTCCGTGAGCGAATGACGACCGCGATTGAATTCACTAAACCAGTGATAGATAGTGGTTTTAGATAGTACCGTACCGCCAAAAGTATAAGTGATTTGATCGATGGACTGTTGTTAAGATAATCCACGTCGGAAGTCGTAGTAAATCATCGCACGAAAATTCTTACGAGTTATTATTATTATTATATATATATATATATATATATATATATATATATATATATATATATATATATATATATATATATATATATATATATTTATATATAAACAACACAAACTTTACAATGACAATGTCAAACTTTATGATGTATATGTAAGATGCAACACCATTGTTACAAATTCTGGATACATAAATAGCAACCTTCGTATAACTGCGACGAAATATATTTTAAAACGTAAGAGAAATTCATAACTATCTGATATTTATATTTAGATTGTAGATATCAACTTACTAATGAGTTTTCTTCTTACAATAAATCGAATTGAAATTACTCAGTACGCGTTTCAGTTAGTTAGTATCACAAAGAAATTATTAAAACTGATTTTATTTGTTTTTTTTTTAACTATTTTGAGTTTTGGTCGTCTTCGAATAATGTTAAATGGTTAGTAAAGTGCACATTAAGTAATTTCAACAAATTGGTGTGAGTAGAAAACTTATTATAAAGATTTTATTTAATATCAAAAGTTTCAAAGTCAAACTTATTAAAACATATAGATATCAAAAAGTTGATGCTCCCTAAACTTTTTAGTAATAGGGTTATGTAAGAATAATGAACATCGTAAATGGACCGGATTAAAAAAATCACATAGAACAATATTCACTATACTAGTTTAAGAATGAAAATAAAAATAATATTCGGATAGTTTTAATCGTCATTGGTAATAAAATATGATTATTGAAATCTATGGGCTTGTCTATTTGTTACTGGAACTGCTATCAATATTGGTGCTAATTTATAATAATCTATTTTTAAACAATCTTGCAAATGATTGTCGCTTAATCTTCAGCAAATATTTGATATTTGAATATGTTTTATCCTGGAAAATGATTGGTCGTGGAACTAGTTTGTTTTTTTTTCCATTATGAATATGTCAGTTTCATTTTGAAATTCTTAAACTCATTTTAACAGTTTGCCGGTATTTATCCCCCGTATTTCACTGTAGTACAAGTTACGTACTCAGGTAATTAAAAATGTATGTAATGCTTTAAATATCAGGGACTATTTGGTGTATGCTGAAAAATATCCCAACCAAGTACTAAATATATTTGCCGCCTCCGCAGCAGCATGTTTTTTCTGTTGTGCTAATCTAGTATATTCCTATCTATTGTCATCTTCGGTTTGACCAAGGTTTGATATTCGGTTCTTAAGTTTCGCCTTAATCCTTTAATTTCACCTGATATAACAATGCAATTCGAAAGTTTAGCGATATATATTTTGAAAATAATATTATGCAAATGTTCTTCCCGTGTTGCTTTTCATATGATCATATTGTTGTAAATATTCTAAAGACTGACTTTGTATAATTTTGTCTTTGTATATGCAACAAAATGCCGGATGTGTTATAATTGTGTGGGTATTATTATTATTATATTGGCCTTTTTTAAACGTATTAAATGGCAGAATATCGTTGGCCATAATTTAATTTTATAGACGTTTTCATAATTCAATTTTCAAGCGGTCATCACTTTAATTTAACGCGGGAACATATTCAGGAATGTTCATTTTTGTGTAAAAAAAAATCAATTGTTTCAGCACATTTGTACAAGTGTCACCATCGTGTTGAAACGACACACTGCCCAGTTACATACACTAATTTCGCGATATTGAGGTCCTTTGACGTTAACCGCTTTAAATCTACATTTAAAGTGGTTACTTACCACTTTACTACATCCGATATACGGTTATTGAGTTTGTTTACGTACCAGTTTAAATGAAAATGTGCTTTATTTCTAAAGAGAATTTTGTTTGAAAATTCAAATGATTTCATTGTTGACATTTAAACAAATTGAACATTAGGCTGGGCGAAACAAGTGAAATTTTAATTTTTATTTAATTTTTCCTGTATAATTATTAATTGTTGGTTGGGATATTAAGTGTCTTGTTCTTATCGTGCCGTCTTCAAATGAAGGTTGGCGACAATGATGACGATGTTTGGTTTGTTCACAGTTGCTCCAAATAACCGCTTCGATGTATAGCTGATCTATTCGCAGCCATGACATTGTTAGCCTTCCCACGTTTTTTCTCCCTTTTACCTTTTTTGCATAATCACTTCAAACAGTTCGTAATAAGTCATTTTGACCTTCTCTACCCAAGATATACACGTCTAAGGTGTCTATAGAACGTCTAAGGTCTATAGAGGTTGCTGTCAAATGCACTGTGAGTTTGTGCGTAGGTCTGTAAATATGTGTGTCAATAGTCTGGCAAATCGTCATGGAACAAATGATTGAAATTTATTATCAAAATAGGAGCCATATTAGCTGTGGTGCCTAAGGCGTCAGTCTTACGATACGGCAGTTAATGTGGAGCGGGTTCGATTCCCGTTCTAGGCAAAAAAGTTTTTCTAAAAATTCTTGTGAATATTTCTAGGTTGTTAACCGATATACTTGGTTAAGCACAAAACCAAGGGTTGATAGCCCGAGGGGAGTGCTGACCAGGGTTTTCGGTAGCTGATGACCGTGGTTCGGAACCGACGTTAAGCTGTGGGTCCAGTCGCTAAAGAGCTTTCTCAGTTGCTGATACGCCTCTAACCCCAAAAACTTTAATTTACTTTTATTATCAAAATCAGTGTTCTATGAACCAAACTGATAGAGCACTTCGTGAATTTGAACTTTTGAACTTGAACGCTACTCGATGCTAAAACAAAAACAAGACAACAAACTATGCGTTCTATGCTGGCTGTGTTGATGAACATCCAAATGTATCAATTCGTCGCAGATCAAAGGAAGTTGGGCTATGTTATCCGACTACCAGGATTATTTCATTCCGAATTTGAATAGCATCTGAAGGAGATGTGGTTTTAATAGAACGGCTCCACATGTCATACAGGCAACGCCAACAATCGATTTGTTGAGGGAGCAATTCGGTGAGTAAATTATTTCAAGGAACAGATCTGTTAATTGGCCGCCAAGATCATGTGATTTAAAGCCTTTAGATTATTTTCTTTGGGTAATGTCTGAATGATTGTGGCGTGTTCATATATTTTGTTCCTTTATTTGGGTTTTTCGGCACTATCTAAAACTCAACAAATATCAACAATACCTGTTCTTATGTAAAGAAATAATCACTGGGTAAAATTATTATATCAAATATTACCTAATATTATACCGAAAAAATACGAGGAGTGAAGAGAGTTAAATTATTTCATTTGAATTGAATATATTTCCGAATTTGGCGGCGTTGCGCACAGTAACACCATCTCTTGTCATTTAATTTCATGTAAGTATATTTTTGTAGTTTTATTTACTTCAAATTAACCCCCCCCCCCCCCCCCCAAACTAAATCCTGGCTACGCCCGTGAGTACCCTCCGAAACGTTAACGTTAAAAGTTTGTAAAATTGTTATAACATTTTTATATTTTTTGTTCGTTAGGCAAATTTATTACAAAAAAGAATCACTGAGAAATTTGTCTCCGTTTGGTTTTTTGTTTTTACCCAGTGATTCTTTCTTTACATAAAAACAGGTATTTTTGATATTTTTTGAGTTTTAGAAAGTGGCGAAAAACCCAAATAAAGGAAAAAAATATATTTTCTTTGGGGCTATGTTAAATTTTCGGTCTATGCTGATAAACTATCATTAACTGCATGAGAAAGTGGTTCGAAATTGGATTGACAGAATGCGCTTTGTCAGAAGTAGTCGCAGTGAAAATTTGTTATTTTGTTTTGTTTAATATTCTCAAACATTAATGCCGTTAAATGTCATTTCACATACAATAAATAGTTTAAGGCATCTACCTTGGTTGTTGTTTTATTTGAATTTAAAGCTCAGAATCGGTAAATTTTATGATTTTTAGCTCGATGTTAAGCGTTGCCTCTTTCATTGGAAATATTTAGATTTTTGTTCGAAAATTAGTGAATTTTTATTCTAATATAACCGTCTCTGGCTTCTCAACAACAACCATATACTGCAGCTCCTGTTACACAGCTCACACCCGTTCCACTGCCTAATTGATGCAAAGGAATTTTTCACAGTACATGATATTATCTCTTTATGAGAAGATTTATGTTATTTTGATATTATTTTTTATTTAATGGATAGTGGTGACCTAGTAATTGTTTCTTTACTCCAGTTCATCATATCGTTATAATGTGATACTATTTTATTCATCTGTAGTTTTCGCAGGTCCAGTTTCCGATACCTCGCTTATTTTCCTACCATTCGTCTATTCTCTAACTTTTATTATTCTTATAAGAGGCAATTCTCTTATGTGTTCTGTAACATAGCAATCAACAAATTTTCTGGATGAGCAAAGAATACCCTCTCTTTTTTAGTGAGCATTCTCTTGAACTGTGTGTTGAACGTTGTTGAACAATGGTTTTCAGATGTTCAAGGTTGAAACCAAATGCTTGATGCGTAAATTTTCATAATAAATACGATCAATTTTTTCAGTTCATCTAATGCGTTATCTGTTTCCATATAAAGGTTAGTCGGCTAAAAGTATCACAATTTTAAAGTGAAACACAATGATAACAAGTAATAATCCGATAATTTTTTATTTTATCTTAAAGAACAAGTAATGGCATGTTGTTGTGAAAATAATGTCGTTCAATTGTACTCACAGTTATAAACTGCACTAAACAGTGACTTTCTGAGGATGAAGAGGTAATTCCTAAACCACATGAGGATTTTCATCGGGCCAAATCGATGCAATGCTCAAGCATTTCACGCACAATCTGGCGAACTGAACAGGCATATTTATGGTTGATACGAATAATTTCTACGAGTTTCTGAATCGTGTATTTTTCGATTGATCAATTGATACAATGCACTGAACACAGTAGTCTATGAGTGACATTTATACTTCAAACGGTGTTGCCCCTATTACGTTTCAAATTTCTGACACTCTTATTGGAAAACTTTTTATAATCAAAGGATTCGATTTACACATTGAGAGTGAATTAACTTTTATTGGTCTTTAATACTTAAACCAGGAGAAACACCTTCTTGAGAAATACCTGAAATTATTTCGTACAGGTATTTGTAATCCTTGCTTAGTAGTGCAATACTAACATGTGGTAATTCATGTACGTTTCTTGAAATACCACCACCTTCAATTGTAGACATTTTTAAAGTATTTCCTAAATAATTACTAGGGGTTGTAGTAATATCATCAATACTTGCAAACAAATGACTCAATAATAAATCATTTGTCAGGTGTAGCTACATTTTCATATATTTTATAGATCTTTTAACTCGATTGTGCATTAATACTTATAATGTATCTTTATTGTCTTAATCATAACTAATATATTATCCTTATGGCCGTCAAAATTCAATGTAACTAGAGATTTTTTTCCAGAAATTTACACTGCAAATCTTTACGTACCCTCTAGCATTTACCCCGTAATTTTCTTCAGTCTATTACTTTTGAAGGATCATCACGATTAATTCCGTTTCAATCTGCCTTTGCGGTGTTCACTATAAATGCTGCTGATCGATCTGAAACACTGATTCTTCAGCTTATGCTGCACCACGATTTAGCTTCATTTTCATTTGTTTCTTAGATCTTCTAATATGATTTCTTCTTCTTAATATGATTTCTTCTGTTTTTGAAAAGTCAGTAGAACACTCTCAAAAGAATATTGCATTGTTATAGCAAAAGTAGATGCACTTGGAGTATATCGACTACTTTATTTATAAATTCTTTATGCTTTCCTTTTCTAAGGTTCTTGCCAATAATATATTTGGTTATCGTCGTGTCAACAGATCCAATATACATTTTACGTTCTTCTCTTTGGTAATTTAAAAACTTTTGTTTAATAATATTTAAGGTATTTACGTCTGACATTTACAAAATTATCGAATACACAATATCGAATAATGTATTAAATAATCGTGGTAAAATTTAATTTTCTTGTTCATTTTGTGTTTCTTTCATACTTTTGTACTTCTGTAAAATTAATCTCGATACAACTTCATACTTTTGTACTTCTGTAAAATTAATCTCGATACAACTTGGAAACGAACTGGCAGAGCCAGAAATGGCACACTCCAACCTTAACATGGCCAAAAAGGCACGAATGAGTAAATGAAAAATCAAAGACCTGTTGATGAAAGGATGAAATTCCTAAAAGAGTTCGATAAACGGTCATGCGGGTAAGACCGAATATCAGGAATCCCTGGATGCTAAATTATGACTATGCGCTTTGTTGCAAAGCGATTTCTATTAGTGACTTCTTGGAAAGTAAAATCATCAAATATGTCCCGCAGCCCTCTTAGCAATCAAGCTTAAATCCTTTTACTTTTAAACTTTTTCTATTTTCCAATAGTACAAATCTATCTCAAATAACACTATTTTGTGGACATATTAGAGAACACTGAAATGACTGTAACTGGCCAGCTGAAGGCTAAAGACATGTTGATTTTTTTTTTTTTTTTTGGCAGTCAAGGGATTGTCTATAAAGGATTTCTGTCTCAATGCCAAACGGTAAACTAACGTTTTTAACGAAAAGTTCTTGAAATACTTTGATAAAGGGTCATTCGTGTAAGACCGAATATCAAGAACATCTGAATGCTGCATCATGACAGTGCGCTTTGTCCAACATCGATTTCAATTATGAATTGTTGGCACGTAAAAACATCAAATATTGTTCAACAGCCCCCTTATCAAGCAGACTTAAATTCTTTTTCCATTTCTCAAGATTGAAAATTCACCTCAAATGACACTATTTTGGGGCGTTGGAGAATATTGAACTGACTGTAACCGATCAGTTGAAGGTGATTCCAGTATCTCAGTTTCAGCATTGTTATGAAGAATGGACAAACCATCTGCATCACTGTATCACTCCCAACGGCAACTACTTTGAAGGAGACAAACAGCCCAATGTTATCTGATTCCGATGGATCAACACGTACTCTGTTCTTTGGCAAGCCGTTTTATGAAATCAGCGCGCCGTAACCATTGTTGTCAATGCTCGCTGAATCAATCAATGGCATGAATCTTCTTGTAAATTCAATTTAATACCTCGTATTGCCCACAAATAATATTTTATATCATAATAAGAAGGAAGGCAGTATAATTATCTTATAATTTTTACACTCCTTTAAACAAAGGACAACACAAATCTATTATTTACATTATTATTTACAACTTACTGCCAACGTAGTGGTAGGTTTTGTAACGAAATAATTTATCTCTTCTACAAAATGAAAACAAACTGCCCACATTAGGCCCCAAATTGGACAGAAAATTTTATGCAACGTGATTTTTCAAATTTATTTAAAAAAATGGGATTTTAGTTACAGCGACGGCAGCCGTTCGCCGGAGGCATTTGGGCGCAGGTCACAGGTGGGTTGATCAGACACGTTAATAGAGCGCCGCCCAGAATAGAACTATAGAATAGCATAGTACAAAAATATAAAAATTAAACAGTTATAACAAAAAAAAAATTGAAAGGGTCCCTACTAAGCTAGGTATGTAAAGAAGAAGCTTTGATCTTAACAGACCTTCTTATTGTATAAGAGCTTTTGTCTAATTTACAAAAGATTTCAAATTTGATTATCCTAAACCAACTTAAACTAAGCTAAATTGAATTGTGTCAGATCAAAGTAATGTAAATTGAACTAAATTAAATCAAAGTACGTCAAATTGTATAACCTTATTACATGGTGGTGGTGAGATTATTAAGCAAATAGCGTAAAAGATTTATAGAAATAATTAAAATAATAAAACATAGTATATTATCTGGCCTTATCCTTTTTTATCACGCTGCTCGATTATCTAACCTCTGGACTGTCCCGTTACTAAGATGTTCATTTACTGAGCAGTTCTGTGTCCAGAACGCGGGGCTCCTAAAATGTTTGCAGTCTACATTGACCGGGTTTTGCAATAAGTGGGCCCCAAAATGACCAGATTGTAAAATGGCCGGGCTGTAATATGACCGGGCTGTAATATGACCGGGTCCTAAAATGACCGGGTTCAATAATGATCGGGCCCTAAAACCCTCTACAAAAATACAAAAGAATAAGCCTGAATTGGTCTTGGCCAGCTAATGTACATACCTCTAATGGAAGGGTACATCATGAAGACGTCTGTTCAGCTCGAGTTATGATGTTCGAGGGATCGGTCTTCGTCCCGGAGAATACCGGTGCGCTCTCATATAAGACTCGCGCGAAGCCATCTTACCTGGCGGTCGATAATTTGTAAACGGTACAGTTTATAACGCCTTTTTACCAAAATTAGCATCTTGCCAAAAAATGTAAATAGTTTGTTTTTTTTATAACTTATTCCGTTTTATAACATTACCCATTGAAACAATTTTGAAGGGAGTGGAATAAATGGTAGCCCGTGGGTGAAAACTCCGGTGAGTAGAATGGATGGGACAACACATCCCAATTGAAGCTCGCCAATTTTTGTTGGGACTTCAGCGGCTATTCATAAACCACCTAACGAGTTTTCCATATATTTTTAAAAGTTCTTTGTTGCATAGAACAATAATACTGATGGATTTCACTCGATTTAGTCCTTCTATCGAAGTGTGTCTAGGGTGTAGCTGTTTTATATCCAGTTGGACACTTTTTTTAAGGCAATGTATTTTCCATAATGCAAACACGTTCTATCCTGGAGGTGAGTTCGAATATTCGGGCCACGAATTCGAATATACTCGCCACCAAGGTTCCCTACATATATAGAGATTGCACTATAGAGATTGTCTCAAAAGAACATATTTTATACGTTCATCAAAATAATAATTAAATATGGAGCAGAAGTTTAAACATAATAATATAAGTTACCTGAAAAAGATATTGACTTTCTGGTACGTGCTTCGCATACCAACTAGGTTGAGGCAGACTAAGAACATCTTTTCCTTCACAGGGACTAATATACTCTGCATATATCGGAAACCCATCGATCATAAGCTCGTTCAATAGCTGAGACAAAATAGTAGCACTAAATTCAAAGTTTTTAATCTCTCGCTCTTTATCTGCTGTTTTTGCTCTGTCATAAAAATGTGATCCAAACTGATCATAAGGAATGACAAAACCAGAAAATACCTGGCTGAGGGGCGCCATGCATCTTTCCACTCTGTTAAAGGCCGCCGATACATTGATAAAAATGCCGATTATAGACGGTGCTCATGTTGTGTTCGATATAAATATAAAAAAAATATTATACTTTGTGTTACGTAACACGGAGTTGCATTAACAACCCCCCACCTAGTGACATCACATAACATAAGAGCAAACCCCTCCGACACGTCAAAAATGTTACGTGGTTTATGGATGTCCCGTACTAGAAACATGTTTGTTCTGTTTACTATTTCTGGTCGGTTTTCTACTTCTTGAATTGTCTTCAATCGATCTAATTCTGAACAGTAGAGTTCGAGGTTGTTGTTTGGTTCCATGGAAGAAACTCAAACGGTATGGGTCCCTTCCAATCCCAACAAATGCAAATAATAATTGTCTTCGGATGAAGGCCACTTTTCGTCGAATTTAAAACTGTCCACCCTGTTAAACTTAACGATTTTTTCATTGCACGTTGTTGTATACAATTCACTTTTCATCATCACTTACCACCCGATTTAGAATAGATTCGGTCCAGCAAATTTCGCTCACTAAATTTGTGAGGGACCCACACATCGTATCACGTACCCATTTTTTTTTTTCAGATGATCAAAAAAGTCGATTTTCCAATATTTCACTTATCTCTTATTTCACGGACCGTGATGCGTAGATCTTCGGCTATTATTATATATATATATATATATATATATATTATATTTCCTCGACATCAGTACTTGAAGGACCATTAGAGCGATGCCGGTTTTCCAAGTCACAATCACTGCCTCTGTCCTCTGCCTCCCATGTCCACCATGGTCTCCCCAATAAAACTCTCTCAGTCAACGGCATAAATATTGGTTTTTGTTTTAGCAGTGTTTTTGCCCTTGTTGCAGAAAAAAGGAAAATGTGGCATATAGGCAGGTATGCAAGTTCGACTGATATTTTCAATTTGAATCAACTTGACAAATCATAGCGAATTTGAACGTAAACATCTAAAATATCACAGGAATGAATAATATGTAAATAAACATTTCTAATCCAACACACATTTTTGTTTATAAGTATTAAAAGAGCATCTAATGGAAAATCCCTACGAACTTCCGGACAAAATGTGAAAAGGAAAGAGATTAAAATAGTCTAAAAATATATTATTAATAGCATCAATATATCAATATATGTCGAACATATGATAGAGAATAAAACAGATGCAAAGAAACCCATCACCTTCATAGCCCCTCTTATTCATCATAAACCAACAAATTGTTTTTCGCACTTTACAACTTTGACGTAGCGCCATCTCTATTCAGGCTGTGTCGGAAACGTGCTCAGCCTGCCTAAAGGCGAAATTCTGTCTGACGGTGAGTTTTACATACATATTTTACTTTTATGGCTTTACGGGTTTTGTGTTACGGTCTTCACTGAATTTCTCTGATTTATTTTGACCGGTAAATAGAAATGTTCCCATTACCGTTAACTTATTAGATTTGTAGGGATTGTTTTAGGTGGTCCCTACTATAAATTCTCTGTTTTACCACTAAGCAGCCGTCTTCGGCTACGTCTAAAAATATTTTACTGTTCTTATTAATTAAAATGTGCCAATGAAAATTTATTGGAGAATCTGCAGGAAACTGAATATAATACGAAACTGTATACGGTTTATTAAAACATATTTTAACAAACATAACATATTTATATTTCTAATGCAAGTACTTTTATATAATAAATATAATTATTCTATACAGAGGTGGAGCTATTCTAAGATTAAATTTGGAAAACTAATCTGGAACTATATTAGTTCCAGATTAGTTTATATATTTATATATATGAGCATTGGTTAGTTGGAGGAGGTTATTGGAGGGCACATGTTGCGTCTGTTGGTGGTTAGACTCAGCACGGTACCGACATATGCTATATATATATATATATATATATATATATATATATATATATATATATATATATATATATATATATATATAATATATATATATATAGGTTCCTTAGGAGGCGAGATCCTTTTTTGTAATAACGCGCTTAAGCCGAGATTCTTTTTTAAAGGAGAGAGAGATTCTTTTTTGGAGTTCAAATTTCACATTTTTTTTAATATTTTATACTATATATATTATAGGTGGCACCAACATCATTTGTAAACAGGTGTCTGATTATTAACAAAAACGATCCGACGATCCGACGATCCAACGAGATCCGACGATCGCGCAACACAGCCAATATAAATGTTTATGTGACAAAGCTTACGTTGCAGTTTTGGTACTCTGATATTTATATTTTAGAGTTTTGAAAAATTGTTTATTTTATTTTTATTATCTGTTTATTTTATTATTGTGTATTGCTTGTAAATATTATATATAGTACATGCTGTAAACAGTAATAAAATGTGCTTCTCGTAAATTTAAAAAAAAAAATCAGAATCAGAATCAAAAAACTGGCTATTTGATTTAAGCAAAAATACTTTGAACAAATCTTTTTTAGTTGATAACTAAAATTCAACTAACTTATGTGTCAATCAGTCCACGGTCTGACAAATAAAATACACTTTTATGCAAATTTCGACTTGATTCATTAATATATTTCCCTTGAAGATCAATACCATCATTCTAACATTTCTACACGTTTTTAAAAGAACTTTACCTTTCTCTTTGCCTTCAAAATATCCTTCAATTTCGGCTATTACCTGTTTATTGGAGAGAATTTTTTTCCAGCGAGCTGTTTTTTGACATCTGAGAACAGGTAATAATTGCTAGGGCCTGATCTGGAGAACACGCTGGATGAGGAAGCAATTCGAAGTGCAATTCATGCAATTTAGCCCTCTTTGCCAACGATTAATGGCACGGTGAATTGTCTTGTAACAGTACTTTTTTTATTAATTTGGACCCTTTTAGCGATATCGTTTTTTAAACGCACCAATAACAATATGTAATATTCGCTGATTTTACCTTTCTCGAGATAATCGATGAACAATATGCCATGCGCATCCCAAAATACAGAGGCCTTAACCTTACCTACCGATAGTGGTGTTTTTGGTCGCTTTGGACGCCTTTCACTGCCTGATGTCCGCTCAACTGAATGTCAATTAGACTTTGGAGTGTAATTATGGATCTGTGTTTCATCCATTGCCATATACCACATAAAAATTATCTTTATTTTGTTTAAACAGCTCCAAACATTGCTCGGAATGATTAATACATTGATTAATATTGATTAATAAATGCTCAATAATTGTTTAATACATGCAAAATGGTGTAAACACTTCCTTTCAATATCTTCATATCAGCTATCTCTTGTAATTTTAATTTAGGGTTTTGCGAAATAATTTTGTGAATTTCTGATTTCTGATGGTGTAACCACCTCATTTAGACGTCCAGAGCGTCATCGGTGCTTGTACGGTCATGTTTGAATTCAGCATATTAATCAATTATGGTTGATTTGCAGAGGCAGAGTCCGGGTAATGTTTATTAAGCCATTGTTTTGCTTCAACGATATTTTTCTTTATCAAAAAGAAATGCTTAATCAACCCACGAAATTCTTTTTTTTTTCATTCTTTTAAAAATATCAAAAGCGACGTTACTTAAATCACAAAGTCAGAAACTATAATACAGATTGTTGTGAAATTTTGACACATGCGTTTGAAGGTTAGCACAATCGACCACTGGTAAGGATTTTTAGTAAGTGACGCCGTCTAACATATATGTCAAACCGGGAACTTATTGACCGATATATTACATGAACAGATTGTTTTTTTCACCAAGTGATCTAACTGATTTGTAAATGACCAGCTAATTTTGCTTTTGCAACTAGGTCGAGGAAATTGTGGTGTATATTGCATAGATTATAAGACGTAGGTTTATAAGATATAAGATCTATAAATAGTTCTCAAATTTTTGTCAGGACGCTTTCTGAGAAAACGGACGATATGGTTAATTTAAATTGATACGTACGTTTGCAAAACATTTTTAATAGAAATATATAAAAATATAACATCATCAATATAACAAAATATATAACACTATAACTAATCACATAAAAACTGATGATATAATGTTTACAAGACGAGGTTAGTCAATTTGATAAAGGAAACCCGTTACTGGTATTCAAAGCAATTCTTTGAAATTTAATATTACTGTGTAAATAATAAACTGGAGAACATGAAATGGCTACATTGATACCGATGTATTATTGTCAGCAATTTGTACATCTCACACGATATTTTAATATTTTTAAAAATCAATACACCGCTGGATGTGTTCACCCAATGCTAACATAGAGCTTTTATGACGTTTTACGAAATTACCCTAATGACCTCGTTATCGCATTTTGGACTTGTGTAACACTGTCATAAAATGTTCCCTTCACGGCCAGTTTGACTTTCGGGAAAACGAAATAATCACACGAAGATAATTCAGGCGAATACGAAGGATATTGAAGCCAAAAATCACGAACAGCGACGGTCCAGTGAGGTGCATTATCGCGCAACAAAAATCAACTTCCCGGGGCTTGATATATAATACTCACTCGAACAATTCTCTTCCACAAACACTCTATAAAACCCAAATAAGATTTGCCAGTTATATTTTGGCTCTGCGGAATAAATTGTCGAAGTATAATATCTTTAGAATCGTAAAAACAGATCAGGATTGTCTACTCTCGTCACTTCTGGATACGCAATTTTTTCGATTTTAGAGAGCCTGGGGACTTCCACGTAGCACTTTGAAACTTTGCTTCAGGATCATACTTGAAGCACCAAGTCTCGTTCCCAGTTACAATCGATTTCAAGAATGTGAAGTTCCGTCTGGCTATATCAATAAAACTCTTGCAATGTTCAACGCGAGCAATTTCTTTGTCTTCACTTAAGGCGTGAGGAACAAGTCGAGCACAGACTTTCCGTCTATTTAAACCCTTTATCCATATTTCGTGAATCATGTATTTGGTCGTATTTAGTTCCTCCATTATCTACATCACAATCAAATGGGCATCGTAGGCGATCATTTAACGCACTTTTTCCGCCAACTTATCACGATTTTTGTTTTGTGATCGGTCTGGCTTTGAGTGGCCTTTTGAAGCATCATGGCCGTTTTGGAATCACTTACATCACTCGAATAGACGTGCAGGGGATAAGCAATCATCACAATAATTTTTTTTCAATGTTTCTGTAAAATTATTATCGAACTTGAAACAAAATTTCATATTAGCTTTTGTTCCGCCATTTTTCATCCATTTTTCAATCAATCAATTCTAATTTTATAGAGATTTATAGCTTTCAGATTATACATTTTGTTTCAATAGATGGCGTTAGTAGTTTTGTTTAAATTTAAATTCCATTCATACCAACTAAAACAAGGCCGAAGCTTCAAAGCAGACCTAAGAATAAAAGGAAGAAACCGCTGGGTAACATGTCAATAATGGCTTTTATTACATCAATTATTGAATAATGTTGAGGGGGCATAAATTGTAATAAACTGGGATTTAAACTTTAAAATTTAAAATTTAAAAAGTTTTAAGGGGCGATATTACAAGTTATTTTCATGCAAGGGACCCCTAAGGTTTTATTGGCAGATTTGCCGTTACAAGTTGCTTAGTGATCATCTGGCTTATGGCTCTGGATCACACCTTCATTTAGATATAAGGTTAAAAGACGTCAAATACTGCACATAATTAAGGAAATTCGATCTAGAAATCATCTGTGAATAACAGTGCCTTCTACAAATGAGTTTCGAATTATACCCAATAACTTTAAAAATCACATGGAGACTCGCAATAAAGCATATATCGCAGCATATAAAGCATATAACGCAATAAACTAGCAGTTAATTTGAAATATATTCAAATTTAAAAAGTAGAGCTAGAAATGGCATATATAGATTGCAAAATATGTAGTTCATTCTTTTAGATAAATGTAAGGTTAAAAAAGTTAATATAATTAATATTTCAATAACATCTATTAAATGAGCTTGATATAGGAGGAAATGATAGAGGTTGTACGAAAATTTTATTCAAAGTTATATGAGAACCAGAATCAGGCAAGAACAGCAATGCCAAGGCTATAGACTCGATGAAAAATGGCAAGGCCCCAGAAAAGGATAGCATAACTGTAGAGATGTTAAAAGCTGGTGGTCTGACTTTACATAAAATACTAGCAAAATTATACTCAAAATGCTTCAAACAACAAGAAGTACCCGACTTATGGAAAAATGCAGAAGTGGTTCTTTTACCTAAGAAAGGAGCACGGGAAGATTTAAAGAACTACCGCTCAATAAGCCTCCTATCAGTGGTGTATACAGTTTTCAGCAAGATAATATCTAAAAGAATACTAAGAAAACTTAATGATGTACAACCAAGGGAACAAGCAGGATGCAGAAGTGGATGCAGTACAATGGATCACATCCAAGTTCTACAGCAGGTCATAGAAATACACAACGAATACACCATGTCACTATGCTTGGCTTTTATCGATTATGAAAAAGCATTTGATTCAATCTCAAAGAGAGCCATAATGGATGCATTGCTTAATCAAGGTGTAGAGAAAGCCGATGTAAACCTACTAGGATCGATATATGATGAAGCTACAGCGACACTCCACCTTGACGATCTTGATGTTGGCATAAATGTAGAGCGGGGCTTACGGCAGGGTGACGCAATATCTCCTCTTCTTTTCTCAGCCTGCCTGGAAGAAATGTTCCGTAATCTGGATTGGGAACAGGATGGAATAAGGATTAATGGTGCATACTTAAAGCATCTTAGATTCGCAGATGATATCGTTCTTCTTTCACAAGACCCAGAGCAACTGCAAAGACACGTACAAACGCTGCAAAGGGCTGGGGAACCATTTGGCTTGAAAATAAACCAGAAGAACAGTCAGGTCATGTTCAATAAATTTGCTGAGGACAAAAGGATTTCTATTTTGGGAACGGATTTGGAAGTTGTGGATCACTATATATATATATATATATATATATATATATATATATATATATATATATATATATATATATATATATATATATATATATATATATGTATATATATATATATATATATATATATATATATATATATATATATATATATATCTTGGGCAGAGGGTATTAATTGAAGGGGATACGAGCGGTCCTAGACTGGATACCGCTTGATCACAAACGTCCACGCAGGAGACCGAAAACACGATGAACTGATGATATTATTAAGTATGTTGGACCCGAATGACAGAGAAAAGCTCAGGATCGCGAGAGTTAGAAGCGTGCTGAAGAAGCCTCCATCCTGCTGTGGATTGATACAGGTTGATGATGATCAACATGATGATGTTTAACAAACATACAATATTTAAATTTTTAATGCAAATACTTTTCTAAAATAAATATAATTATTCTATATAGAGGTGGAGCTGTTCTAAGATTAAATTTGGTCATCATCATCATCATCATCATAATAATCATCACCATTATCAGCCCGTGCCCGTGAGTTGCAATTTATTTATTTCATTCTTATTACGGCCTAATAATACGGCCTCATTGCGGCCGTATATATATATATATATATATATATATATATATATATATATATATATATATATATATATATATATATATATATATATATATATATACATATTACTACGGTTATATTTATTTACCAAATTTACTTATATTATATTAAAATTTAAGTTATTGAGGCTTTCCATATTTTGGCATTTGTGCGAAGGTACTGTAATCAAAATGGACTACATTTTGCATCGAGTCGTTGAGGTAATTAATGCATGGCTGAACTGTTTACAAGAGACGCATGTCCGTCGTCATTCTGTGTATCCAGTACTGCATCTTGAGTCGGGATACAGGGCCGTTCGTTGTTCCGACAGTATCGAGAATTTAAAGTTGATTTTAAAATAATATTGCCTGTTTTCTTGATAAATTTTTTGCTCATATTTGAATAGGCTTTAACAGAGGGTCGGTACCATGTTTCTTTAGTCTATATCTATTTTAATCCTAGAATTAATGCATCAATTTTAATTCATTACTTTTCGTTCACCTCAATCCGATACTGGTACCTTGGTTGATTGGCAGTACTACACTGGTAGATTGGCGTAACGGAGAGCTACTGAATTACTTTGCGGGCTTGATTTTCCGAAGGAACCATTTTTGATCTGCTCCCTTCAGATTCCATTTTCGGCCGTCTTCGAGATCAGTCGACTGTGCAGCAGTAGGTTTTGACCCAGTGCAAAATTTCCTCTGAATAGAGTTTTAGAGTTCGGGATATTTTGGAAATAGTGCCGCGTTGATATTATTTGTCGGTTGATATTATTTGCCGAGCAATTATTTGTCATCCGACCAATAATTCTTTTTAACACAGATAGGGGTAAGAATAATTTAACTTCATTAAAATATTTATCCCAATATTAATAAACTATTTTTCTAGTTTTTTTGGTAAGGGATTGTTTCCATCTTTTCTTATTGTTTCTGTTCACGTGGTTGATAGGGATGATTCTTTGGCTTTTTTCCACGCAAGTATTTGTGTGCCCTTGAAGTCCTCGCGACCCACAGGAGCAGACCCATAGAATATCTGAAACCTTAAGGGGTAGACAGACCAACGTTTCGCCTTACGTAGCCTGTGCACTCATAGGGGATTTTCATGAATTGACTGACCAAAGATAAATTATCATCCTATTAGTCACATTAGATTAAGTTTATTCCAGTTTATTATTTTAAAAACGTTTATAACTAAATTGCCTGAATATTACTAATCTAGTTAATTTAATATTGTAAATGAATCCCTCTCATGTTCTCTTGATTTTCCCGATACCGTGTTACAGGATGAGAATAAATGTCTAAGTACCGAGTAATGTTTTGTTTGTCGCCTGAGTTCTCATGTTCTTTGAGCATTAATTAGCCCTTGGTACCATTATATATATATATATATATATATATATATATATATATATATATATATATATATATATATATATATATATATGGATATATATATATATATATATATATATATATATATATATATATATATATATATATATATATATATATATATATACATATATCAGTCACCAAATTTTATACATTGGTAAATGGTAATCAAATACATTGATATTTAACAAGTATTTGACATATTTAACAATTTTTATGGTGCAAGGAAAACTACTTTCATAAATTTAACCAATGTTTTTTCAAGTTCCTTACAATAAGAGTCAAAAACCTAAGAGTTTTGGAGAAAGAAAATCACAAAGTTACTAAATCATCAATCCAAAAGCTATGATAATTAAAATTTTAATGAAATAAGTATAAAAGCATATGTGGCAAATATTAATTGGTACAAAAAAAATTAAGAATCACCTAATACATCAGCCAATATCGATCGAAAATATCAGCGGCAATATCGCAAACAATATTAACTGAACATTGCTATAAACATTATTACTGTGTAGGTCAATGTATTCATTGAGGTTCGATTTAAAACCGAGAACATATTTTACATTTTGTTGAAGAGGATTCTTCTAGATATACTAGAAATGTAACAAGTTGGAGTTTTCCATTGGATTATACATTGTATACTTATCACAGACAGAGGTTATAAGCACTCATACCAGCTGACTTTTCACACAGACAAAAATATTTCGAATGGTCTATTGGCCAAAACCAAAGGAATTCATTTTTTTGTTCAATATTTCATCAACCGACAAACCTTTTTATTCATCAGGGACTGGATACTCGACACTTGAAGATCTAAATATTCGTTTTCTTCACTCTTTTCTGCCTTTTTACGTTTTATTCTCAATCTTCAATCAGTTCTATCAAATTGCTCTTTCAGTCATATAAAGACTAATGCATTAAGATGACGTTTGGCATTATTGATACTTTAAGCATAAATTCTATTTGCTAAAAAATAATGTTGATAAAATATCAGCGGCAATATCGCAAACAATATTAACTGAACATTGCTATAAACATTATTACTGTGTAGGTCAATGTATTCATTGAGGTTCGATTTAAAACCGAGAACATATTTTACATTTTGTTGAAGAGGATTCTTCTAGATATACTAGAAATGTAACAAGTTGGAGTTTTCCATTGGATTATACATTGTATACTTATCACAGACAGAGGTTACAAGCACTCATACCAGCTGACTTTTCACACAGACAAAAATATTTCGAATGGTCTATTGGCCAAAACCAAAGGAATTCAGTTTTTTGTTCAATATTTCATCAACCGACAAAACTTTTTATTCATCAGGGACTGGATACTCGACACTTTAAGCAGATAATTTAATAAAGCAATTAATCATGTTTTTCTTATTGTGACATGAATCGTTCAAAACGTGTTAGGTTGTGAAAGGTTAGAGTGTGAAAACTTAGTGCTAGTAATTTCAACTCTAACATTAGACGATAATAATGTGTTAGTTTTTTTGTGTTGGTTTAAAGTTTTTTGTAACAAGACAAGCCAAATTTATGTTGAAACATATGTAGTAAATGGTTCTAAAAATATTCCGTTATATTTTCAAGTAAAACTTAAAAGGCCAATGCAACAAAAACTGAATTTTTTCGATAAAAATAAACAGAAAAATCGAAATAACCATTGTTAAGAAAAATTCTGACCTTCTCTGAAAAATTCTGACCTGTTTTCTGCCGAAATGATTGCATTTCGGATACATGTTTTAAGGAAACGTATGTAGAAAAAAGTTGTTATGTGATTGATTAAATTTACGAAAATGCTTTCATCATTAATAATATTGATGATGAACTTTTAAGTTTATGGAAAGATACTCAATGATCCAGTTATTACTTCAAACAGATTAGTAATCACTGGAGATTTTAGTATATGTTGGAAAAGTGATTCATTCATTTAATAATCTTGTATTTACTAAAGATTATAACATAGCCGAAGCTGGCAGGAATTTTTCGCAACTTTCTGACTACGAAACCATTGTTTAGCATTAAATGCGAAACATATTTGAGAAGGTACGAAAAGATAAGAAATTTAAACCCAGAAAATATGGATCCGATTAGAACATAATTAATCGTAAGGAATTGGAACTACACATGAATCAATGTAAACCATCTCTATGCAATTTTTATAAGAAAAAACGCAATAAGGTAGTAATTATTAAAAACGAAAAAATGTCGTTTACGAATGAAATATTGATCGTAATAGAGAGAATAGTAAAAACAAACGTGGCGAATGTTGAAAGAACTAGTATCTCACAAGGGAGTGTATTGGGGCATTTTTTAGGTTTCTTATATACAGGGTGTCCCAATAGTGCAGTATCGGTTGATATATTGATAATAGCTGGAAAAAAATTAGGTATAAGGACTGTACAACTAAATAGAATGAATAGTTTAAAATTAATTTTATTTATACAGAGTGTCTTACAAAAGTCAACACAACGGGTGTCACAATCCGTAGCGGGATATAGTTTTGTTTTTTCTAATCGAACAACCGATATGTTCATCCATTTTTGGATGTTGATCTGCTGGTGATTCTAAACATATTTCGGGAAACATATCCTATACCTAAACTCAATGATTTTACCAATATTCGCTATTTTGCAAAAAAATATCAATGTTGCACACTTTATTTTGCATTGTCATGTCATTTATTTTTTATTTTTTGTTTGGTAGGGATGTTAGTGAAACTATGAATTAATTTTTAAAGCAAACAAAATTTGTCTATATTATACAAGGTGTCCAGGATAACTGAGATAAATAAAAAAAATGTAATACATTATATCTCAATTTTTTAAATGGAATGTCTAATATGTTTTCATTTTACAATATTCCCAACATAAAATACTTCTATTATTCTTAAACATATCCTACACCTATTTCACCTTAGGCTTTATGTTAAAAGTCATAGTATATAAAAAAATTAGGTCATCACTTTTTTAATATTTGATTTTAAAGAAATTATTATAGAGTAATAAAACTTATTGTTATAGTAAATATAACGTCATAAATATTTAATTTTTACATAGACATTTTAGGTATAAACATTTATAACGAAGAAGTTACAGCAATCATTTAATTAAATATTCAATATGACTACCATATGTCTACCATTTTGCAATACAAACTCTAAGCCAATATTCAAAAGAACTATTTACTGAAATGTGCATTAATATTTATAAACACATTTCTTATTCTAATTTGTATATCCTCTGTTGTGCTGCCTGGCATTTGATAAACTTGTCCTTTAACAAAACCCCATAAGAAAAAATCTAATTTTGTTACATCCGGGGATCTGGTTTAATACGGTACAGGACCTCCCCTACCGATGCATGTATTTTTATAATTCGTCTCACTTGCATGGTAAAAATGTGGATGAGCGCCATTTAGCTGTAACCACATTAGTCCCGCTATAGTTAATGGAAATTTTTCAATCCATTCTTTAAAATAATTTTTTGCAAAAAAAATGAGAAAACTATCACTATTAACTCTATTTTCAAAAAAAATATGGTCCGAACTTACATTAAGAGACCACACATTAAGAGACCATCTATGCTGGTGATCTAAAGGGATATTAAATCTTGGATTTTCACTGCTGTAATACTGGAAATTATATCGGCAGTTATACACATGGTTGTGGAAAGTTGCCTCATCCGTGAATAAAATACACTTGAAAAAGTTAGGTTCTTCTCTATGTTTTCTATTGCCTAATAACATAATTCAAGCTTTCGATCGATATCATTTTGATTTAGATCTTGACCAATTATATATGATACGGATGAAATGTATATTTCCTAGTTATTCTGTTTGTTATGGAGTTTTTAACGCCTACCTCGTTTTCTATCTGCCTGCATGAAACATGTGGATTTTTAATGCCAGCTTGAAGATCTAAATATTCGTTTTCTTCACTCTTTTCTGCCTTTTCAAGTTTTATTCTCAATCTTCATTCAGTTCTATCAAATTGCTCTTTCAGTCATATAAAGACTAATGCATTAAGATGACGTTTGGCATTATTGATACTTTAAGCATAAATTCTATTTGCTAAAAAGTAATGTTGATCACTTGCACTCAAAACTTAGATCATGTTTAATAATTCCTCTCCAGAAAAAAATTTTTTTCGTTCTACTTTCTGTTCTAATAAATACCCTTCTACACAATTTGACCGTTTACAAAGTCCAAATAATTGATCACTTAGTTCATTTGTTTCTATACCATGATTGTCTAGGTCTTCGGTAGTCAAAATAATAGATCAAAACGATATTTTTTTCTATTTAATTATGAAAGAAATGCACTCTTTCTCTCTGTATTCACTTTCTTCATTATTTCTATAAAAACTGCTTAAAAGCTATACTAGAACAATTTTGCCATTTGAATTGAATTTTATGACGTTATTACTGCATTGTATATTCACCGTCTAAGGTGAAATATTAAAAACAAAAATTTAAAAATCTTGGAAATTATGACAGATAGGTATAGGACATGTTTAAAAAGAACAGAAGTATTTTGTCTTAGAAATATTGTAAAGTGAAAAAAAAATTAGACATTCTACACACTTTTACAACTAAAAAAAGGAAGAACGATTGGCCTATGCTACTGGTAAATCGGTTTATTTTATATTTATGATATATTGATTTTAATCAAATTAAATTAAAAAAATATCAAATCTAATCGGTCATTTGCCAGCATTGACAGAAAATAGATTTCTACGCCCTATACCAAACGAAAACATGTCAATAGACTGCCTTCATTTAGGACTAATTACTAATCTTTGATTTGTGATTACTGATAATTGAATTTTCTATCATATTGTAAAAAAAATTGAAGTAACTGATGTAATGATGAAATTACACTTTCTTCTATTAGAAAATAAATACAAATTCTCAGTATATACTCTGATTCTAGAATTCGTACGACTCACATGCGGTATTATTAACTCAACTCACATATGAGCTCAATACTTCTGTATGAAGCATGCCTCGTTGATACCAAATATACTACATATTGTAATGAATTGATTGAATAATCTCCTGATTATACTAACATAGCAAGCGAAATGCATGTCGCGAAATTTGAATAAAGTGATCTTTAGTGCTAAATCTCATTTGAGTTTAGTGTTTCAGACTAAAGGTTCCACTAAAAGAATTGATATATTATCTAATAAATAATCAATAAAAAAATTTTGATTTTACTTCAAGTATTAATAAAGGATTGACCAAACCTTTTTCATTTTTCTCTAACAGTGGCTAAGTATCCAAGTGATATCATAAAAATAACTAAAATACTACAAATAGTTTGATATTACAGTTTATCGTGTTTTGGTAGGATCTGTGTCTTCAATCTGACCGAATGCATCATATAAATCCATCATAATATAGTATGTTCACAATCTACTAATTCAACATGCGAAAGGGTAAACAAAATGAGCCAAAGTGAATATGTGAACTTTAGTGTCTTTTATTCTGAAAATCGGTGGTTATTTTGTATCAAACTGATGCAAATTCTTGATTCAATAAGAAACTTTGCAGAATTCAAAGGATATTTTATTTAGCTTCGATTCTTCATCATTCTTTGAAATCGTTATTCTCGGGACCACACATTTTTACAAATAACGAAAACAAAATACGAATGTTCTAATGACTAAAGTTATGTCCACAACACCATCTAGCAAATGGTCTATTCAGAGCATCATGAAGAATATTTGCTACTTTTATCTTTTGTCCACCTTTAGTGATTTGAGGTATTTAAAATTATTTATTAACTATTTTGGTTTGTTATATGATTTTATATTTATTTATATATATATATATATATATATATATATATATATATATATATATATATATATATATATATATATATATATATATACATTTATGTAGTTACATTTGTTTATTAATTTAAAATATAAAAAACTAAAACCAGTTAAACCTATAAATTTAAAAAATCAATCTTAATTTATAAATCTATAAGTGTTCAAGAATTAAAATGAATATCGAGGAATTCTTTGTTGGGTTATATAATGCAAAATGAAATGGTATATAGTTTGGTTAATTAACAAAAAGAGCCAAATGTACACCCTAACATCTATACAAGTTACTAATGATCTTTTTCCAACTTTCGCCTTTTGGTCTCACTAAATTAGATCAACGAAAAACTCTGATAATGTCATTCATTATAAATTTACTTAATTGAGTCGAATGAAAAAGGCCGTCGAATAATTGAATTTTCTTGAGTAATGGTTACTGGGCTTTCAGAAGTTAGATTTAAGTGAGACTATTTTTTCATTGATCTTTCCCGATATTGTTTCTAATTCGGTTTTAGTTTGACAACGCTTTCATAATTTTAATTAAAACAAAATTAATAATGGCGGACACGTTAGTTAAAGAAACGAAAATAATTTTTAACAAGCTCAAGGAGATTGTTTTGTTTTTGATTAATAAATTCTGACTGACTGAAAATAGTTTAGTAAGTTCTTAATTGTTAGTCTATTGATTTACTAACTTTTAATTGGCTAAAAATATTTAGTAGGAGCAATTTTATGTCAGTAGAGAAAAATGTGTCGTCTATCATCGAAAAACATTCTAAATATATTTTTAGTTATCACGGCTTCTGAAATTCGCCATTATTTCTCTTCTCCCTCTTTTTTTCAAATTACGCCTGAATTTGAAGTAATCGAAGGATTTTGTTGACTTATGTTGCTTAGCTCGTATGTTATTCAAATTATATCTGAATGAAGTGCTAAACCTATGGAGAAGAAAGTGTAGAAAATGGGAGTTACTATATACAACTACACGCTATGTTCTTTATTATTCGCAGATGATCAAGTGATTTTCGCCGAGAATGAACAAGAACCCTTGCTTCGAAAATTAACCAGAGTATAAAAACGAGGACTTTTTATTTAAGAATTAATTTTCAATCTAAGGTTCAAGAAAACCGAATACATTGTAGTTGGTGAGAAGGGAAGATGCAGTTAGAAAAAGGATATATTTTGGTTACATAACGGACTGACATAACGGTTTTTACACTTTCTAAGTCTATGGAGAGAAAAGTGTGGAAGAAGTTACGACGATACGACGACACGCTATCTTCTTTACTGTTTGCATTCCATCAAGTGATTTGCGCGGATGATGAACACGGTGTAGATACATGCTGCGAAAGTTAAGCGAAGAACAAAAAAAAAAAGGAGAACATGAAATAAATTTTAAGAAAACCGAATACATGGTAGTTGGAGGGGAGGAAGGAGGAGGAAAGGGAAAAAACGGATATAGTATGAGGAACTGCCAAAGCTATAAATACTTTGCAACAATTATGTCTAATGAAGGAAGACCAGAATATAATGAGCATCATGTTAGACTTCTAGACTTTCTTCTGCAGGAAATTGCTCTAAAAATATCTGGCAATCGAGTGATGCTTTTATGGCAGCTGCGGGTAGAAGTGTTTCAAATATATATATATTTTATTTTTCATATATATATATATATATATATATATATATATATATATATATATATATATATATATGAACATTTTTCTTGGGTACTTGACCGGGATTGAGCCCTACCCATCCCTTCAACTGGATGGCATATGTTTCGTCTCTCAATGCAGAGACTTTTCAGGGCGCCGACATGCACCATACCATCAAGAATAGGGAGATCCTATCCACAGCCAACAACCCACATTTTTGCCGATTTCCCGTCGGATAGCGCATATACGTAATGTTAGAGTTTCTTGGACTGGGTCCAATGAGACAACAGTTGCTGAATGTCAACATACACCCTGTAGGTATGCTGACATTTAGCATACATAAATGTTCATAACAGTACAATAAGATATATCAGATCGTAAAGATATTCTGTTAACATATTCCTATGGTGTTCATCATTAGCAGTAACATAATTTCAGTCATCGTCTTAAAATAGATATAAGGCCCTATCACTCTTTCAGCACAATAATCGCATCTAATAGCCACTGTATGAGGATGAAGAGGTAGCTTCCGAATCACCTGAAAATTTTCATCGACCTAAATCCAGCAGTTATGTTTGTTTACAAATCCATTACGCCAGAAATGTGCTTCGTTGAAATAGATTACTTTGTTCCCAAAGTAGGGGTCTTTCCTTCTAAATTGAACAGTGACAATATATTGAACACAGGAGTCTATGAGTGACTGACATTTACATTTCTCACAGTGTTGCCATTATTCTATTTCAAACCTGTGACACTCCTATAAGAAAACTCATTAATAACCGTAGAGGACCTATTCATTATTCATTTTTTGTATTAAATATAAGTGATATTTTAAATTTATTTTTTTAACATTAACGTCATGGTGTACTCAAAAATTACAATTTATTATAATATATAAATAAATTACAATTTATTGTAATATATTATATATATTCTTTAAAATAAAAAACTTTGTAATGTTTTAATTTTCAGCATTTTACTTATTGTGTCATTAAATCACACTAAAAGAAAACCTAAAATTATATCATTCATTAGAAATATACTTAATTGAATCTAATAATAAGTCTAATAGTAATAACATAATAATATGATAATTGAGTCTAATAATAAAGGACCATTCAATAATTGAAGTTTCCTGAATGATGGTTACTCGACTCTCGCAGTTAAATTTAAACGATTCTACTTTTTCATCGAGTTTTTCCGGTGTCGATGTAATTTCGGTACCAATTCAACAACGGCCCTTCCGGGTGGCGGTGTCGAAATTCGACATTCGCATTAAAAAAATAGCGTAATTTTGTGTGATACGAACAACCTATAAAAGAGACAACAATGTGATACTAAACTCAATTTGCACGATTGATGAATATGTACCAAATTTTCAGTTTCGTACTCACAATTACTGTGACGTTGTGTGCGTGACATTATCAGTTTAGGATTTTGATTATAGTTTTTTTTCTGTCCTTACGTTTAAATTGAACATTGAAAATAATTATAATAGTCGTATGTATTGTTTTAGCAAATATAATAATAATACAAATTAAAATATTTCTGGATGAAATTGTAGCTTTTCCATCTGTAAAGTACCGTTTATATTTGCCTTTCTCATAGTTGTTACTGAGTTTTTGACCTCTTAACAGTTTAATTCCATTTCATTATATCTATTATAGGATGATGTTCTCTCCATTACTCTACATTTACTAATAATGATGTTATCCGCCCGTCGTGTTTTCGATCTCTTTGTGGGCATTTATGATCAAGCGGTATCCATTCCAAGATTGCTTTGGTCCATCCGTCGTCCCATCGCCTCGCTATATGGCCTGCCCACTTCCATTTCAATTATTTCACCCTTCCAATGATGTCACATACCCTCGTTTGTTCTCTGATTCATATGCAGGACTTTCTGTCCCGCTTTGTAATGCCAAGCAGACACCTTTCCATTCCCCTCTGTGCTACCCGAAGCTTTTGATCTGAGATGACTTAGGTATGCACCACTGATTTTTATTCCCTCCTATTCCTAATCCAGAATCCTAATACTTCTTCAAGACAGGCTGAGAAAAGAACAAGCGATATTGAGTCATCCTGCGGTACACCCCTTTCTACGTTGATTTTAAGTTCAAGGTCATCCATGTGCATAATTCCTCATAGTCTGTTCATCCCAGTAGGTTCACATAGACTCTGTCTATCTCCTGGTTAAGCAATGCATCCATTATGCGTTGATGGCTTGCGTTGATATCAAATGCAGTCCAACATGCCATAGAAAGGCATAATGAATACACCATGCCCACCATTGCTTTTATTAACTATGGAAAGGTCAATAAAAGCCAAGCACAGTGGCATGGTGTATTCACTGTGCCTTTCTATGGCCTGTTGGACAACCTGGATATAATCCATAGTACTGAATCCACTTCTGAATCCTGCCTGCTCGCTTGATTGTTCGTCATTCAGTGTTCTTAATATTATTTTAGAAATTATCTTGGTGAAAACTTTGTAAATTACTGATAGGAGGCTTAATGGACGGTAGTTTTTTAAATTTTCCTGTGCTCCCTTCTTATGAAGAAGAATGACTTCAGCATTTTTCCATAGATTGGGTATTTTTTGATCTTTGAAAGTTTTGAGTACAATTTTGACAGTATTTTATGTAAAAAAGGAAAAAACAATTTTTTACTTTGTTATCTATCAGTTTTATTTGTATACAAAATTTGTGTGACTATAGTTTCGTAAAACGACTTTACATTCTCAAACACTGCTCTAAAACTTTTTACCTTTAAAACCAGAGTTTTAAAGTGGTGTTTGAGAATGTAAAGTCGTTTTACGAAACTATAGTCACACAAATTTTGTTTACAAATAAAAGTGACAGATAACAAAGTAAAAAAATGTTTTATTTCTATTTTAAAAAATGAACTATCACAAAGTAACGGACAAATCCATCAAGTATTTTAAGTAATGTTCGACCACCTGCTTTTACTATTTCAACCGTTATATTGTCATTTCCTGGAGCCTTTCCATTCTTCATCGCTTCTATGGCATTTGTCACTTCATCCAACAGGATATCTGGCATTTGTTCTTCCGTAAGCATAGCTGTCTTTGACTGGTTCTGATAATTCTGAATAAAATCTGATAACCTCTAACATTTCCGTACGGTCCCTACACACTGTGTCATCCTCACGCATTAAGGCAAACATTTGTGTCCTTTTATTTATCAGCTTGTGCTTAGCTTTGTTTATTTCCTTGTTTTCTTATAGTGTTTTTTACACTAGCTGCATATTGAATCGACGCGTTTTCTGTCGAATACGTTTTCTTATAGCTTTGCAAAGCTCAACGTACTCGAGCCTGCCAAAAGGACTGCCTGTATTCTTCATTGCCCACCGTTTCTTCATTAGATCAATGGCCTCGTTGGAGATTTTTTACTGTTTGCAACTTTTTTCTGCTAGTGCTATTACAGCAGCCGTTTCAAGCACATTGTCGATGATTTTTTCATACTGGTCTGTTATTTCCATCTCTTCTGGGTCTTGCCACACAGCAAAGCGGTTTGACAAAGCTATCTCAATAGCGCTGCCCTTCTGCAGCAGCTTCCCAGAATTCACTTTGCTCTTCTTCGATCTTACTGTTCTTGTACGCCCTCTTCGACCGTTTGTCCTAACCTTTCCTCGTAGTCAATTTCGTTTGTGATACCAAATGGACTTTGCCATGTCCATTTTCTGCTGATAATTTTCTTATAGAACGAGTTTATAATAAACAGTTCTTGTGCTTCAGCAAAATCAACCAGTCTGTCATCTCTATTGTCCCGCTCACCACTTCCAAATGGGCCAGTTGCAGATTCACCACTTGTCACTTGCTTTTTCAGTTCTAGCATTAAAGTCTCCCATCAAAATCATCATAAAATGCCTCAATTTCCTCATCACTATAGCTTATAGTTGGTGCATAAGCTTGGACGATTTAAAGCTTAAACTTTTTACTCAGCTGAATGACGCATTGGGTTAGTCGGTCAGATATACTTTCAAAATTTACGACACTATCCTTTAACTTTTTGTTAATGAGGAATCCAATTCCACCACTTCGTCCATTCTCCGTACCCCGAGTGTAGAGTACGTGCCCAGTTGTTTCCAGTTTGATTAGCTCTTAGTTCAATAATTTTCATTGTCCGGATATTTAGAGTTGCAATGTCCAAAGTCCAATGGCAGCCTGATCTAACCCGGTGATTCTTAGCACCCTCTGTTTTGGAGCAGGTCTTCCTGCTGCCGTAGATAGTTGACTCTTGACCTCCGGGGAATGAGGGCCGTGTTTGAAATTGTAAAGCTATGTTTGGGGGGCTGGACCTTAATCTACCACGCTGGTCTAACGCGGGTTGGCAGATTTTAAATCAAGTTAGTTTGAGGTCTCTGCTTTGACCTGTCCGCCATGGGTTACCCTTCCAGGAGCATACGCTCTAGACGGCATAACTCAAAGCTTCATTGACTTACGGAAGCCCCACCACATCCATATATATATATATATATATATATATATATATATATATATATATATATATATATATATATATATATATATATATATATATATATTATTACATATTTTTCGTGATGGTTTAATATTATTATTTCTTTTTATTTTCTGACATTTTCGATCAATTATTAAAATTATTATTATTTTATTGTTTTGTTGTTTACGTTTCAGTTTAATTACAAACCATTTTCAGAACAATTCTACAATATACATCATTTTTATAAAAAATACATCACTATATCTAACTGAACAGTTAAACAATTAAATTTAATTACTGCAAAATTCGACTCGTTTAGTTGGATCATGGAGCTTTATTTAATTCACGATAACAAATTTCTAGGGGTGGAAACGAAAATATTTGCAAATAATGCGATAAATCGTGGATTTGTGCAAATGTAAAGAAGCTGGGCGGATTCGTAAAGACTCTCGTGGATCGTCTTTAACAGACTGGCGAACGCTGTCAACATTCGTGCTCGTTCTTAAAAATAAAAATCGCTAAATAAAAATATGTCCTGTACAGACGTCGAACAATAGTGTAGGAATCATTGTTGTTAGAAAACGCACGCAAAAAGCTCATTGTGGTCCCGTGAAACAATCCATGGCTACTAAACTTAAAAATCCCTTTAAGCATTTTACACCACTCCCCTCCCCCCGCTATACGTGTTTGGTGCATAACAGTCAAAAATAAAAACGAAAAACATTCTGAGACACCCATTATTTAATCCCATATAAGGAGTATATGGGATTAAATAACTAAGGAGTAAATTGTATTTTTGTATCAAATGCTCTTTCTTAGTAGCGTTTTGTTAGCGTTTTGTTTGCTTTCTTAGCGCTTTTTGTGTTATTCTCTTTTGCTTCAATTATATAGTTATTATGTATTTCTTATATATTTGTTATTTCATCCAATGCCTATTAAGGTAACAGTTATTCTTTTGGCCTTGTTGATTTGCGATGATATTTATATTTCTAGAGAGTATATTAGTTGTTCCACATGTTCCACTCAATTGATTTATTTGTGGATGCATATATGTCCATAATAAATTGTTTGCAGATGAGGAAGAATGAATTCAAGAGTTTTAGAACATCATTTTTATTTTCCAAGATGATAATTGCATGATTAACCCAAAAAAATATTTTTATTTATCACGTTTTTTTCCATTCTTTTTATGGAGCCTTCGTTATAAAATATATACACTAAACTGAAAGATATTTATCACTATTTTAATTTCTCGACGACCATTTTGCTAATTATGTTAACCATTTTGCTATTTGAATGCTTCCAAAAGCCCTATTTGTTACACTTTAGTAAGACAAAAATTTTTATTTCTCCCATATCTAATATGGGCAATATGTTCTTCATATCCGGTTATTAAGGATGATTTAGTCTGCTCAACATATCTTCGATCACAATCCTGACAAGTAATTTCGATAATAATAAATCTGCGACTTTGTCATATTGGTCTACTTTATCCTATGGACCTCCCAGGACTTAGACTACCTTATTGTCCACTTTTTTCAGAATCTTGTCTAGCACTCGTGCTGATTAGGCTTCAAACGATAGTATCATGAATGTTAAAGCATTCTATTAAGTCCATAATATGACTACAGTTTGCGAGAGTTTCCACACCTTATACACAATGTTAATGAAGTTTCATCTGCCCGTTTGTTGTGTTGTATTGCTGCTTCATAATTAATTTTTTGATGTCCTAACATAATATCTTATAGGATATCTTAAGGGATATCTTGGATATGTTGTTGAGTGCCTTGAGAGATAAAATGTGCATTAATTGTGGATGTATTTTTAGGAAAGCCTTATTGTTCTTGATGTGCTTGTGTATTTCTAAATTAGGTATTTTAAAATTATTATGAAACGCTTTATCACAGAGCTTTATCACATCGCCATATTGTAAAATAAGTATAGCGATATAAATATATCGCTATACTTATTTTACAACTTATTGATATTATTTATGTTTTTGGTATTTTATTAGTTCAACTGCCAATTAGTTTTTTGTCTATTAAATTATTTTCTAAGTAGGTTTCGACAATAGTTCTACCATATCTCTTCTGATACACTATACATACAAACGGCTTTATTGTTTAATAAATATTTCCCCCTTTCATCAGTTTACTCTTGTATTCGATTGAACGAATTTTTGAAATATGTGTGTTACATGTTGATGTTTTGACTCAAAAATATTTCACAATATTATAGCATTTTAAAAAATAATAGCCGCTAATAGTACTGTTGATTCGCGTGTGTCTTGCTTCATAGGGCCTATCGCACCAGTCAAAACATCGACTTGTGTGGATCTGTCGTGCTGGAAAAAAGACGGACAGCGAACTAGTTGTCGACGCCGCAGCTGGTCCAAGTTAAGTAACACTCTACATTCGAGAGGGTTTCAAATTCCGGACAGTTCAGAGTCCGGACATTTCAGATACTGGACATTTCAGACTCCGGACATTTTAGATAGCGGACATTTCAGACTTCGGACATCTCAAACTGGACATTTTAGATACCGGATATTTCAGATTCCAGATATTTCAGACTCCAGATATTTCAGGCTCCGGACATCTCAGAAACTAGATCATTTTAGATTTTTAAAACATTTCAGACTATGGACATCTCAGTTACCGGACATTTCATTTACCGGATATTTAAGTAACATCACAATCAATATCATCAAATAACATTATTTTATTACCTATATTATTACAAGACTCATTATTATTTCTATCATAGAGTTTACCGGTATAATATTTACCTTAGAAAGCTAGACAAGAACTCTTACTATTACTCTTATACCAGTATTTGTATTATAAGTACAATGCTTAATTTTTTTTGTATTATATCTTTTTTATTGCCACAGAATTTGTGTTTATTTGATCTCAGGGAACTATGTGATGCCCATTAGTTGTGTATGTTGAATCCATCCACAAGTTACGACCTAACTGCCTCCGGCGAATGATTGGCGTTGCGGTAAGCAAAAAAAAGTTGACAGAGTGTTGATACTACATACCGGATTCGACATCAGTTTGCTGAATTTTCCTGTCGAATAATTGATGTGGTAAAATGAAACAGTGTATGATGATTGCTCATACACGTATCATGGCAGGCCGTAGGCATAAATATGCTTTATGCATACTTTATCTTTGCGCGGCAACTTAATTTTGTGTATGATCACAATCCAAATTTGATTTCGTGGTAACATTATATATATATATATATATATATATATATATATATATATATATATATATATATATATATATATATATATATATATATATATACATATATATATATATATATATATATATATATATATATATATATATATATATATATATATATATATATTTATATTTATATTTATATTTCTTTTCCGGGTGTCGATCCGTTGATGCTGTGAAGAGTCACGACGTTTCGCCAAAATCGCATTTGGCATTTTCAATTGTTCTCCGCTTCGACTGAAGAGTCCAATTGACAGACAGGTCAGGTGAGGTCAGTTGGACGCGGACTACACTTGAAAATGCCAAATGCGATTTTGGCGAAATGTCGTGACTCTTCACAGCATCAACGGATTGACACCAGGAATGATTTAGAAATATTATCTACCATCCGATGTAACATATATATATATATATATATATATATATATATATATATATATATATATATATATATATATATATATATATATATATAGGGTGGCGCAGAGGAAATACATGGTTTTAAATGGTTAGTGTTTTGCTAAGAGAGCGGTGGGGACCGCTTCGCACCTACAACGGATAGCTCAGGTAGTGCAGTTTTAGGCATAATATCGTGGATCTTGGAGCATCGTGTGTTTGTCATTGAGGAGTTTTAAAGAAACATTCTGTGGTTACCGTGCAATGTCCTTTCCCGTCGATAGTTCAACGTCGAGGGTCAATTCCAGATCTAAACACATTGATTGAAGCATTTCGGACTACAGTATATGTTATGAAAAGGACACCAGTTGGTCTTCTCCATGCCGTTCGGAAACTAAACACTGTTGAAACAGTGAAAAGGGTCGTTTTTGCTGCTCTTCAGCGTGCCATTATGCGCCAAACTTCAGCTCTTTTTATGTCGATCGCTACAACGCATTCTGCATGACGACTTGAAATTTCAACCCTATAAAATAACGATTGTGCAGCAGCTGACCGAAAAACAAATTGCACAGTGCAGAGAGTTTTGTGTGAGTATGCGCGCCATTTTTACTAATGTTTTGACTTAAGTCTAAAGTGTACGCTAACGAGCCACGTACGATACATAAACTGAAAGTTGTTATTAGTCAAGAAATAGCAGGAGTACCACAAGAAATGATTTTGAGAGTAATGCACAACTTTCAAGAGAGATTGCAGATGTGTGACCGCAGAGAGCGATATTTGACTGACATTATTATCCACCATTAATTTAAAAGCACACTATTATTACTTCATTTAGTCGTAATTACAAAAAAAAAGGTCTTGTAAGTAAACAATTTTATGCTAAGGTGAAAACCATGCGAAAACATATATATATATATATATATATATATATATATATATATATATATATATATATATATATATATATATATATACATATTTATATATAGATTGAAAGTCACCAACAAACAGCACTTGCGATTTGGAAAAATTAAGAAATTTGAGAAATTTTAATAAACCTCTTTACTAACTATTAAGATAATGATGGGATTGATGACTTTTTGACAAAGTGTCACTACTTCACTACGTATTGAATTATAGTTTCGTATGTTGATGTTAATTTACGATTTTGACGGTAGTGCTTTCTTATACTGCAATTTTCTTGAAAGAAAAGCATGCCGATTTTTTTTTTACCCTATAACAAAATCAGAAAGCCATACAAAATATTTTTGTTTATTTGATTAAATTAAATATACATGGCTGTTTGTTTATCTTGATCATAAAACGTTGCCATCTGAATGTAATAAAATTTTATTGCCCAAAATTTGTATAAATTAAACATATATTCTCCAACTAAAAACATTGTCCCTTATTTCTGGACTCAGCAGTCATAAAATTATATTAACAAGCTTTTCTACTATAAAAAAATACTGTACGATACTAGTCAATACTGCTCAATAACATAGTCCCAAATTTTATAAAAAATATTCATGTTCTTTGACATATTATATAAACACATTTTCCTTAATCATATTGAAAATAGAGGATAATGTCTCATCAATTGTATAAAAAAGCCATTTTATATGACAATATAGAAATCAGATATTTAATAAAATCTATAAAAAACAAAAGCATGGCGATATTCTCTTTTATTTTTTATCAAAAGTATGTTCAATATTAAATTTGTTATATACACATAGGGCCACACAATTTCCCTTTCGATATTGTAATATTGGATATTTGAACAAAATGTTTACTAGTTTGCCCACAAAATGTCTTGGATTAATGAATTATTTTGAATTAAATTGTACGTTTTAACGTTGCAAAGGGATTTTGAATAATATATTTTTCTAAAAAAAGTTTATGTTAAAGAAATTTCTTTAAATGTTTGTAAGGTGGGATGCCCATCAGAAATATGGATTACGTTAATACGGGTTTTTCGAAAATTACTTAATGTAGAAAAAAATTATTTCATTAATAGCCTATCCTTTTTCTTCTTTTCTTTTCAACATTATTTCGTATGCTATTTCCTTATCATTGCATTATCATTATCAGTTTTCAGTTTTTATTTATCACATATCAGTTTTCCAACTTTTCTAAATGTCCCAACCGCCTGCATTTCAATGGACTGAATGAAATCATTAAAATTTGAATTTATAACCCCTAGTCGTAGGGAGGGTCGTACGATCCTCGGCTAATTCTTTTTTTTTCTCAATCCAGTTATGTTTATCCTCTCCAAAAATATTTGGAGCATTTTATAGCATTTTTTTTCTCAAGTCTCCAGCTGAGTATGGTTGTTTTTCTTCATAACCTAACTCTCACCTTGAAATATTGCCGGTAGGAGACAGGACAAAACAGGAAATGTTAGGTTATATAAAACTGTAATACATACAGTTTTATACAACCTAGCCTTCGCCGCCTTTAATATATTCCTGACATTCTGTAATCAGTTGAGAGATACTGTATGGTTAGCAGCGTTTGCAATCCTTAATTCTACTTCTGTTTTTTCATTGCATTTATTTGTTACTGGCATACTCAAGTTTACAACTTTCTCGAATTTTACTATTTGCCCATTCTGCTTAAAACTATATTTATTTGATTAGATTTTTTTTTCTGTTTTTGTTTAACACTATTCTTTGATGTCATTCGAAGATCCATCTATTAAAAGTTACTCTAGCTAGTACATAGATACATTTTAGTGCCGGAATTCGTAAAGCTAGTTCATCAAAATCCGGTGAATGTATATGGGACATTCCATACCAAATCTTCTACCCCACTAAAAACGTCTCTCAGAATTTTTTCTCAGCCAAATAAAAGTAACGAATATTTCAAAAAATAGTTTTTTTTTCAAATATCCACAACTTTGCAAAACTTTGATTAAACGGAACGTTTTTTTTTCTAATTTTTTGTTTTTAAAAGTACAAGTACTTTCAGTACTTCAAAAAAAAATACAAACAAATCCAGATGTCAAGTTTTATGAAATTTTTCAGTTTTTTTCAACAAAACCATCAATTCTTCGAAGTTTGCACGCGAGATAACCTTCCGAATAAAACGGTTAATTTTTTGCTAGAAGAAGATTGCAGTAAAGCTGTGAACGACTTGAGTGGCCAATTTTCAAAAACGAAACCAATTACGGGAACTCACCAATTACACAGAGTGATTTCAGACACAGATGGTTATTTTGGTTTTTGGAATTTTTCGAACTCAGACGAATATAGAAAATGTACATTATTTAAACGCCAAAGGAAAATTAAATAAAATCGTTTGTTAAATTAGTATAAAAAAATTGATTGTTAATCGTATTAACCGTGAAATCCTAATCATTGATCATTAGGTTAAATTAAAAATTAAGTATAAAATATTAGAGAACCATTTACTTTCATTTATTTTGTTATAAAAATAAAGTTTGTATAATAGAAAAAATAAGCGATTGGGAAAAAAGTAAAAAAATAATAGAATTCAATAAAAAAAAATAGAGAAAAAAGTTTTTTTTAGGACAAAAAAAATAAAAATGGAGAATTTTGAAAAATTGATGGGTTTTCTCAAAAAACTGAAAATTTTCATAAAACTTGACATCATGACTTTGAAAAGTACATTTAAAAACAAAAAATAAAAAAAACGTCTCAATTAGTTAATTTTTGAAAAAGTTATTGGTTAGGTAAAAAAAATTGAAAAAATTCTGAGAAACGTTTTAATGGGGAAGAAAAAGCTAAAAAAATTCAGCCGAATCGGAAAGGTTCGGGTTCAAAAGTGGTCGATTTCGTATAGAATGACCCATATATACTATACAAAAATGATATACGAGGTATGCAAATAAAGTAATAACAATAGCTGTTTTTCTTAAATTTTTTATTTTATTTATATTACAATTCTACATGGTCTTCTTCAGAATAGCTGCCACGGTAAGTCACAGAGCGCTGGAGACGTTTTGTCCACTCTTTATAGCAGTAGTGGATCTTAGATAATTGAATCGTCATCAGCTCTCGATTACGGTCATTTCAATGTTCTTGAATGTGATGAACTGAATGAATGTGATGAAATGAATTTGAAGTGACTTTTCAGACTTGGACAATGGAAAATGTCACAAGGGCTTAAGTCTGGTCAACAAGGGAGCTGCGGAGTCACAGTAATGTTTTTACTTGCCAACAAACTTGTTAATTGAAATCGCTGGGGACAGGCACATTCTCGTGATGCAGCACCCAGGTGTGCTTGATGTTCACTCTCAAATGAGTGATTCCTTTACAAACTTTATAAAGATGTAAAAATGCTTGTTTATCGTTTGGCCTTGAGACACAAATTCGTTCTGGATGATTCTCAGGCTATCTACAAACAAATCAGCATGTTTTGGATCTTTGATTTGCTCATTCTGGATTTTCTGGTCGTGGTGAGATTGAAGTGTGCCATTCCTGGCTCTGGAGCTTTGTTTTCGGATCGTATTTAAAAAAATCCAAAACTCGTCACCAGTAATTACATGTTTAAAAAAATCATGGGTCAAAATCTGCTGACCGGTTCTGACCATCAACCGACGATCAGAATACATAAGATTCCCGATTCTGTAGATATTTTTATTACTTCTTCATTAATTTCTTGGACTTGAAGACTCTCCGAAGCGAGGTTCATCTTCAATCAAGTATTTGCCTTCTGTGAATGCCTTACACCATTCGAAAATCTGTGTCCTTGAAGAAATACTGTTTCCATTTGCTTGTTAAAGTATTGCAAAAGTTTTTTCGCACTGTGCCTAAGGCTGAAACAAAAGGTTATAGCGCACCGTTGTTCTTGAATTGGTACTGACCAACAAAATGATTCTAGGAATTTTAAATTCGTACTGACGACGCATTAGATGTTGATCTTTTTCCGCTGTAAATAGGAAACCAACGGTGTTGCCAGGGCTACATCAATCAATCTCATTATTTTGTTTACACACCTCAAACATTGATCAGTATGTTGTTTAGAGTCAGTAATATTTGGCTGTAGACAAGCTTTGGAGTCGATGAATCCTACAAAATTTTAAGGAAGCTCAAAAAAGGGCTTTTACCAATTAGTGCAAGTACACGCCTAAAGAATACTACTGAGGAGCTAGAGATTTGGTACATAACATTATCTCAGGTGACAAAAGCAATAAAATTTGTTTGTTCAGAGAATACTAAACTCGAATAAATTTACAACTTAACACCAAACCACTTTTAGAAACTTCTCGATGATTTAATCAGATTAATAATCTCCTGATGGTGCTAACATGGTTAGCGAAACGTACGTCGAGAAGTTTCAAAAACTGATTTGGTGTTTAGTGTCAAATCTCTTCGAGTTTAATGTTTCAGACCGAAGGTTCCAATAGAAGAATTGATCAGAAAATACTAGAAAAAAGATTGTATTGTTCTATCTTTCGTAGTTTATATGGATTTAGTGAATCGAAACACAATCAATGAATATTAGTATATAACAACTTGCCTGCTAGGGAAACATCAGCGAATTTTGTAAAAATAACCGAAATCAAGGTTCATCATTTATCATGAAAATATAAGTTCCTATTCTATAAGTTTTTAAGGAAAAAAATACATCGAATTGATTCCTCGTTCCCTGGGTAGTTTTGATTCAGAAATGAATGATATTTATATCGATTTTAGTAACTAATTAATAACTAATCAACAAATCAGATCTTTGAAGTCGTCACAAATGAAGTTTCTGAGATCCTCAATTCTGAATTGTATTTAAAGGGTCTACTATTAGGGATAATGGAACTTTGACAGCTCATGGCCGCCATATTTGTTCACCGACATTTGACATGTCTTGTCATTTTTTTTCCGAAAGGTTTGTAACTAAATCATGGTTCTTTTCACGTTAGAAGAACGTATGAAAATTGTCCAAGTTTATTACACAAATTGTAGGTCTGCTCTACTATACTCAACGAGTATATTCGTGGTATTTGTCGTAGTGGTCGTAGAAAATTTGAAAGTGAGTTTGTTTTTAGAATATTGCTGCCGTTCAAGCAAGTTTCGGTTCCTCGCCACTCGCAAGAATCAGGCCTCTTGCCAATGACAATCTGGCTAATTTTGAGGTTGGATTTAAGCTTCCATCCGTATAAGGTGGTACTAGCACAAGAACTGAAGCGAACCGATCATCGTATGTGTCGTGAATTTGCCGACTGGGTTTTCGAAATGATGAAAGCTGACAACGAATTTCATCACAAAATCATCTTCTCCGATGAGGCTCATTTCTGGCTCAACTGCTTCATCAATAAACAAAATTGTCGGTATTGGTACGAATCTAATCCACACATCATACATGAGAGTCCTTTGTATCCGCAAAAGATCACAGTTTGGTGTGGATTTTGGCATGGTGTCATTGGTCCTCATTTCTTTAAAAACAAGGAAGGAACCACTGTTACCATCAATACCGAGCAATACAACGTATTGCTGGAAGATTGTTTTCTAGGAATTCAATGGAATCAATACTTATAACCTTTATTTTCAGGCTTATTGCGAGCCAAGTTCGGCAACTTGTTAATTTCACAAAGTAGTCCCATCGCTTGCCTGCCGAGATCATGCGATTCAACTCCCTTATATTATTTAGGTAAACTCGCGACTATTGGCGAGTTGAAAACTAACATTCGTCAAGCCATAGTCGCCATACCGAAAATATCACCGAAAATTGGCGCGAGCGGATCCGTGTCTGCAAAAGAGCAAAACATACTTGTTTTATTTAATTTTGATGTTCCATCATTCTTATTGGTAGACTCTTTATATTAAATGAAATTGTTTTATGCCCCATCTAATTGTTTGCAGAAATTTAGGCTATACATTAGATTTTCAATTAGGCTATTGTGTTAATGTTGTTGCGATCAGAAAAGACTGGAGAATATGCTGATGCAAAAAAAAATTCCAGCTTCACTCGACGATTGTTTTCATAACACTTTTTGCTATATGTGCCCACGAGTCCTTCTGAGACAAAATGACTTCCCTTGCCAGCCGGAGTAGTATTAGAGCGTCACTAATATGAATTAATTACCACTGATAGCGGTAAGTAGTGACCGTTTGACTATATTGAAGCATCGCCCAGTGGATTCCACTATATATACTGCAACAGTTATTTGGCGTGGATGTTAATCAGCGGTAGTGATTGATGTCTCATCAGGATTAATCCATGATTTTCGACTCTTTGAATTATCACTTTTCGTTTCCGTCACAGATCAGAATCTTATGCTGGAAGTTTTTCTTCTTCAATCTGGAGAGCAATGATACAGCAACATTTAATTCAAAGCGTTTACTCTTATTCTAATCTGTAAGTTTATAAGAGACTTAACGACTCTCCTTTTAAACTTTCCCTAGCTTATGTAAATGTGAGGAAATGGCTTGTGAAATACTATCCGAGGTCTAGCAGTTATGAGAAGGATTTTCTTCCAGCAGGGCTTCCAATTCTTCATCCTTCACTTTTTCTTGGCTGTCTTGAATGCTCTGAATAATCTAAGTAACAATTTACAGTTCGGAATTGCTGAAACTACTTCTTGCAAGTACTGTAAGAAAGAGCATTATCTTCCAAAGAAGTCCTGATTTCCTAAGCCTTTGCTACATTTTTTTTAGTTGAAAGGCAGTTAACATGAAAACAGAGCCTTAAATATTGGTTTTCGAGTAATATCGTGTTTGCAACTGATTTTGCAAGTTATGTTTACACTGTCGTTTTAAAACTGAAAGAATTACCTAATCCACATTGCCTCGCTACATGGACTGACCATCTCCATTTCAATTTCTTCACTCTTCTAATGATGTTATACAATTTCGTTTGTTCCCTAAGCCATACGCAGGGCTTTCCGTCTCGTCTTGTAATGCCAAGCATACATCTTTCCATTCCCCTCTGTGCTACCCAAAGTTTTTGAATTGATTGCGATATGAGTGTCCAGGTTTCACTTCCTATGTCATAACGGGTAGAACGCACTGATCGAATACTTTTCTTTTCAGGCAAAGTGGGAGTCTGCTCTTAAACACTATATTGAGCCTGCCAAATGCCTGCCAGCCACACTTAACACGCTGTTCCACCTCTCGGGCGGTACGCCCTCCACTGAAATTCTCTGCCCAAGATCTATAAAGTGGTCTACAATCTCCAAATCCTTCTCTCAAACTGAAATTCTTCTGCTCTCAGCGAATTTATTGAACAGAACCTGACTCTTTTTTAGGTATATTTTTAAGCCAAATTGTTCCCCAGCCCTTTGCAGTTCTTTTATGCATCTTTGCAGCTCCTCTGGGTCTTGTGAAAGGAGAACGATATTATCTGCAAATCTAAGATGGTTTAAGTGTGAACAATTGCTGTTTCCACCATCCTGTTACCAATCGAGTTTACGAAATACTTCTTCAAGGCAAGCCGAGAAAAGAATAGGCGATATTGCGTCATCCTGCCTTACACCTCGTTCTGCATTAATTCCTACTTTAAGATTATCAAGGTGAATTTTCACTGTAGCTCAATCATATATCGAATCTTGCAGGTTTACATATGCTTGATCTACCCATTGGCTAAGCAGTGCATCCATTTTGACATGCTTTGAGATGGAAACAAATGCCTTTTCGTAATCGATAAATGCCAACAGAGTGGCATGGTGTATTCGTTGTGTCTTTCTATGGCCTGCTGTACAACCTGGATGTGATACATTGTAGTGAATCTACTTCCGAATCCTGCTTGTTCCCTTGGTTGTGCGTCATTCAGTTTTGTTAATATTCTTTTAAATATTATCTTAGTAAAAACTTTGTACATTACTTATAGGAGGCTTAGACGGTAGTTCTTTAAATGTTCCTGTGCTCCTTTCCTACGTTTGTGCTCCTTTCCTACGTCCTAAGATCACTTCTGCATTTTTCCTTAAGTCAGGTACTTTTTGTTCTTTGAAGCATTTTGAGTATAATTTTGCAAGTGTTTTATGTAACATCCGACCACCAGCTTTTAGCATTTCGACAGTCACACTGTTTTTTCCTGGAGCCTTGCCGTTTTTCATCGATTCTATAGCATTTGTTACTTCCTCAACTAGGATATCTGGCAAATGCTCTTCCGTGGGTATTGTTGTATTTAATTAGTTCTGATCTTCATATAACTGGAAATAAAATTTTGTGACAACCTCTTTTGTGACAACATTTGCGTACGCGCCCTGCACACTGTGCATTCCTCACCCCTTAAGGCATAAATTTGCTTTCCTTTGTTTCTCAGCTTCTATTTAGCCACATTAATTCCTTGGTTTTTTTCCAATGTTTTTTGCACTATGTGCATGTTGAATAGGCGCGTGACCTCTCTGATACATTTCCTTGTAATTTTGCTGCCAAAAGGACTACTTCTTCATATTGAACTGATATTTGCATTTCCTCAGGATCTTGTAACACAGCAAAGCTGCTTGACAAAGCATCTCAAAATCGCTTCCTCTCCAGCAGTTTCCCAGAATCCACTTTGCCCTTCTTTGACCTTACCATTCTTTCGCGTTTTCTTCGACAGTTAATCCTAAGTTTTGCTCATACCATTCGGTGGTCGTTTCCAACATAAAAATTGTTAAGAACGGTATAATTACAAAATATTACTTTATCGTGGGTCATGATGTAATCAATTTCACTTGTGAGTCCAGATGGACTTTTCCATGTCCATTTTTTGCTAATATTTTGCCTTTTAGAACGACTTCATAATATCTGTCACCTCTATTGTCTCGCTCACCAGTTTCATATGGTCCAGTTGCATTTTCATCAGTTCTTGTTCCAATTCCGGCATTAAAATCACTCATCAGGATTTTGTAACTACATTTTTCATTGTATAAAAGCTGAGTAACATTATCATAAAATTCCTCAATTTTCTTATCCATATAGCTTATAGTTGATGCATAAGCTTGGACGATTTGAAGCCTAAACTTTTTATTCAGCTGAATGGCGTATTGGACTAGGCGATCAGATGTGCTTTCACATTTTACTACACTATCCTTCAGTACTTCGGGTGTAGAGTACATGTCCAGTTGGTTCTAGTTTAATTAACTCTTCACTCTTCGCTTCGTTTCACAGAGTCCCACTGATATCTCAATGTATGTTGTCAAGTTTGATAACAATCCGTTATATCCGTTCTATATATGCCTCCGTTCATATATATAATATATATTTATATATATATATATATATATATATATATATATATATATATATATATATATATATATGTATATATATATATATATATATATATATATATATATATATATATATATATATATATATATATATATATATATGTATATAGTCTCACACAATCTTCAGCAGCGTAATGTGCTGGAGCACCATCAATTTGAAATCATCAATCATTTTTTAAATTAAGCGGAACATCTTTGGAATATTGGAAAAAATTAATAGTCATTCCCTAATCCCTAATCCTAATTAGGTATTATATAATTTGTAAAAAATGCTCAGACTAAATCAGTTTCCTAGCCGTGATTTAAAGGATATGCTCTGCGTTTATGCAGAAGTAAATTACAATAGTCGTGCTACAGTTAGAAGAAAAATTGTTTCCTTACCTTTTTTCGTCTGTTCCGAATTTATTGCCACAAGATTTGCCGGCTAGATCAGAATTTTTTCAAAATCTACTACATAAAAAAACGAAGAACCGTGTTCCTGAAAAAGATATTGTTTACTGACGAGGCAACGTTTACGAGATGCGGAATTTTTAACAATTATTACGCCCTGGAAATTTCCACACCTACCAAGAGAGTGATATTTTCAGCACGAGTTTTCAATTAACATTTGGTGCGACATTATCGGCCCATTAGAGTTTCCGCAAAGACTGAATGGAGATCAATATGTGCAGTTTTTAGAAAATGATTTATTGGACCTTTTGAACCACCTTTACCTTTAAACTTAAGGCAAGACATGTAGACATGCAAGATGGGGCGCCACCGCATTTTACTGTTTCAATGCGAAATTATTTGAATCAACGTTTTCCACTTCGATGGATTGGGCGCGATGGTTTTCTCGACCACGTCGAAGCCCAGACGTTAATCCGTTAGAGTTTTATTTGTGGGGTTATATACAGTCTTTAGTTTACCATGATGAAATCAATACATTAGTGGAAATTTACAAAAAATCAACAAGTGTCCTGCCTGCGAAAGTGTATTAAAGTAAACGGTGGACACTTTCAACACCTATTCAAGTCATTTTCAAATTGTTATTTTAAATAAAGTCCGTTGTATTTTTGACATCTTAATGTTTTTTTCTTCGTATTCAATGCACAATTTGTGAATTGCAGATTTTTCAACCATCGACAAGACGTGCAATGGAACACGAATTTCACCCAAAGGGCGTGAGATCGATATTGACCAAGAGTACCTTTTTACGTGGGAATTATGTCTCCTCTCCATTTCGAAGTCAAAATACTCCCAGCTTTATAGAGTAAAATATATGAGCAAGTTAATTCCTCACAAAGTAGATGGCAAGCGGCCTTTAGAAACTAGGCTCAAACTAGTACCAAATTCGGATTTGCCACTATTGAAAACCCAACTATCCCGATTTTGAACCTGATATCTTCAACCATTTTTAAATTATCTCAATTTTGGAAAATTTGGTTTCACTTTCAACATTCTATATCTTTTTAATAACTATCAATTGCCAACAGATGACTCCACTTATTTTGATCTGAACTATCACCAGTTGCTGTATATATCTTATTTAACTATTCTACGCCCAAAAATAAGGGTACTATGTCATATAAGTCTTAGGCGAAAAAGCATCCTAAGAGAGCTACTCCGCCCAAATGGGGCATTGTGAAGATGGATTTGTAAGTTTTGAAGATGTATTTGGCACTGGTAAGTGTTGTAAACTTTGGGCGCCGAAGCGAAGCGTATATTTAAAATTAAATTTTTAAAGTAAAATTGAAATTTTACAATTTAATTTTTTTTTAATTACAGGTTATATAAACCCTGACTTTTTACGTAAAAGAGGTACACTTAATTTGCATCGATAGGATGTACCGTTTTCGAATAAATCGCCTTTACACTTTTCGTGGGCAACACAATAAAGCTCAATGTTTATGGCTTAGCAATAATAAGTATGCTATGCTTGCAATGTTTCAAATAATAAAACTTTAGTATGCCAATGTTAAAATTATATTTATTTGTTCCCCAATTGCCTTTTTCCGATATTCTTAATTTGTAAAGTGTTAAAATTTAAACAAAAAATAGGATGTTATGTTTAGTGATGTGGAATACGCCGATATTCATTTTATCTACGGATATTGGAATGGAACTACAAAGGCCAAAGGGCACGAATACCACAGACAATAGGGTATTATTCCATTTTCCCATAGAAATTTCTCTACTTAATACTCTAATTCATTTATCCTCTGGTCGTAATAAAAGAATACTTTCAAAACGATTTTATATTCGAACTCACTAGAATTCTACTAACTTTGGACTTAAAAGGGATCAGGGAAATGAAGTAAATGATAGATTTAGAAACCAAATTTTGGCTGAATTCAACAACAACGATAAATTGATCATCTGAAGAGCTGCACGATCAAGCTTTTCAAGTTTATAAAAATTAAGTGTTCCATTTTTAAATGATATTAATTATTTACTTATTACTATTAATTTTTTCCAATGTCCCAAAGATGTTCCGCATAATTTAAGGAATGAATACTGATTTTATATCGATCAATTTCACTTGTGAGTCCAGATGGACTTGAGTCCATGTCCATTTTCTGCTGATATTTTTTTCTTTTAAAACGAATTTATAATATCTGTCACCTCTATTTTCTCGCTCACTAGTTCCATATGGGCCAGTTGCATTTTATCAGTTCTTGTTCCAATTCCGGCATTAAAATCACTCATCAGAATTTTGTACCTACATTTTCTTTTGTATAAAATCTGGGCAACATCATCATAACATTCCTGAATTTTTCTTATCCCTATGGCTTATAATTAATGCATAAGCTTGGACGAATTGAAGCCTGGACTTTTTATTCAGTTGAATGCGCATTGGGCTAGTCGGTCAGATGTACTTTCAAATTTTACTAAACTATCCTTCAGTACCTCGGGTGTAGAGTACGTGTCCAGCTGGTTCCAGTTTAATTAACTCTTCGCCCTTCGCTTCATTTTACAGAGCCCACTGATATCCCGTCCCGTCCTTAGTCAAACAATCAACAAAATGTTCATTTAAGCCGATACGCAGGTTGTTGTGTGTTCCACATGACATTGTGGAACTCAGCAGTTGGGTTTCTGATGACACCCAGCACTATTGTCACATTGGATGCAGTCCAAAGAATTCTGACACTGCATATATATATATATATATATATATATATATATATATATATGTATATATATATATATATATATATATATGCATATATATATATATATATATATATATATATATATATATATATATATATATATATATATATGCGTATATATATATATATATATATATATATATATATATATATATATATATATATATATATATATATATATATATATGCATATATATATATTTATATATATATATATATATATATATATATATATATATATATATATATATATATATATATATATGCATATATATGCATATATATATATATATATATATATATATATATATATATATATATATATATATATATATATATATACCCCTTTGTGGATCAGACCTTGACGTGGTAAAGGGGTTTAAGTAGGGCAATGAAGCTTTGAGCTATGCCGTCTGGAGTCTATGCTCCTGGGAGGGTCACCCCTGGCGGACAGGTCAAAGCGGAGGCCTCAGACTAACATGATCCAAAATCTGCCAACCCGCATTGGACCAGCGTGGCAGATTACGGTCCATACCTTCAACATGGTATTTCAGTATGTTGAAATATGACAGTACAACCTCAAACACGGCCCTCATTCCCCGGAGGCCAAGGGGCAACTACCTACGGCAGCGGGAAGACCTGCCCCAAGGCAGAGGGTGCTAAGAATCACCGGGTTAGATCAGGCTGCCATTGGACTTTTGACATTGCAACGTTAAATATACGGACTATGAAAACAGAGGCCCGATTGCAAGAACTGTTAATCGAACTTGACAACATACATTGGGATATTATTGGGCTCTGTGAAACACGAAGGAAGGGTGAAGAGTTAATCAAACTGGAACCAACTGGACACGTACTCTACACTCGAGGTACGGAAAATGGCCGATGTGGCGGAATAGGATTCCTCATCAATCGAAAGCTGAAGGACAGTGTGGTAAAATTTGAAAGTACATCCGACCGATTAGCCCAATGCGTCATTCAGCTGAATAAAAAGTTTAGGCTTCAAATCGTCCAAGCTTATGCACCAACTATAAGCCATAAAGATGAGGAAATTGAGGAATTTTATGATGATGTGGCCCAGCTTTTATACAAGGAGAAATGTAGGTACAAAATCCTGATGGGTGATTTTAATGCCAGAATTGGAACAACAAGAACAGACGAAAATGCAACTGGCCCATATGGAACTGGTGAGCGAGACAATAGAGGTGACAGATTAGTTGATTTTGCTGAAGGACAAGAACTATATATTATGAATTCATTCTATAAGAAAAATATCAGCAGAAAATGGACATGGAAAAGTCCATCTGGGCTCACAAGCGAAATTGACTACATCATGACCAACGATAAAACAATATTTACCAATTGTACTGTCCTTAACAATTTTAATGTTGGAAGTGACCACCGAATTGTACGAGCAAGGGTCCGGATTGACTGTCGAAAAGAGCGCGAAAACATGGTAAGATCAAAGAAGGGCAAGGTGGATTCTGGAAGACTGCTGGAGAGAGGAAGCGATTTTGAGATTGCTTTGTCAAACCGGTTTGCTGCGTTACAAGATCCAGAGGAGGTGGAAATATCAGTTCAATATGAAGAAATCGCCAACAATGTACTTCAAACGGCTGCTTCAATAGCACCAGAGGAAAAATGTCTCAAACAAACAAAAATCTCCAGTGAGACCATTGATTTAATGAAGAAACGGCGAGCAATGAGAAATGCAGGTAGTCGTTTTGGCAGGGTCGAGTACACTGAGCTCTGCAAAACTATAAGAAAACGTATCAGAGAGGACACGCGCCGATTCAATATGCAGCTAGTGCAAAAAACCCTGGAAGAAAACAAAGGAATTAACAAAGCTAAACAGAAGCTGAGAAACAAAAGAACGCAAATATATGCTTTAAAGCGTGAGGATGACACAGTGTGCAGGACGCGTACCCAAATGTTAGAGATTGTCAGAAGGTTTTATTCCCAGTTATATGAAGATCAGAGCCAGTCAGGGACAGCAATACCCACGGAAGAACAATATATAATACCAGATATCCTAGTGGAGGAAGTAACAAATGCTATAGAATTGATGAAGAACGGCAAGGCTCCAGGAAAGGATAGTGTAACTGTCGAAATGCTAAAAGCTGGTGGTCGGACGTTACATAAAACACTGGCAAAACTATACTCAAAATGCCTCAAAGAACAAAAAGTACCTGACTTATGGAAAAATGCAGAAGTAATCCTTTTACATAAAAAAGGAGCACAGGAAGATTTAAAGAACTACCTTCCAATAAGCCTCCTATCAGTGATGTACAAAGTTTTCACTAAGATAATTTCTAAAAGAATATTAAAAAAACTGAATGACGCACAACCAAGAAAACAAGCAGGATTCAGAAGTGGATTCAGTACAATGGATTACATCCAGGTTGTACAGCAGGTCATAGAAAGGCACAACGAATACACCATGCCACTGTGCTTGGCTTTTATCGACTACGAAAAAGCATTTGATTCCATCTCAAAGCATACGATAATGGATGCACTGCTTAGCCAAGGTGTAGAGAGAGCCTATGTAAACCTATTAGAATCGATATATGATGGAGCTACAGCCACAATTCACCTTGATGATCTTGAAGTGGGAATTATTATAGAACGAGGTGTACGGCAGGGTGACGCAATATCGCCTATTCTTTTCTCGGCTGGCCTTGAAGAAGTATTCCGTAAACTGGATTGGGAACAGGATGGGGTAAAGATCAATGGTGCAAACTTAAACCATCTTAGATTTGCAGATGATATTATCCTCATTTCACAAGACCCAGAGGAGCTGCAAAGACGCATACAAGAACTGCAAAGGGCTGGCGAACCATTTGGCTTGAAAATAAACCTGAAAAAGAGTCAGGTTATGTTCAATAACTTCGCTCAGGACAGAAGAATTTCAGTTTTAGGAAGGGATTTAGAGATTGTGGAGAGCTTTCTATATCTTGGGCAGAGGATTTCCATGGAGGTGGAACGGCGTGTTAAATGTGGCTGGCAGGCATTTGGTAGGCTCAACATAGTGTTTAAGAGCAGACTCCCACTTTGCCTGAAAAGAAAAGTATTCGATCAGTGCGTTCTACCCGTTATGACATACGGAAGTGAAACCTGGACACTCACATCGCAATCAATTCAAAAACTTCGGGTGGCACAGAGGGGAATGGAAAGATGTATGGTTGGCATTACAAGACGAGACAGAAAGTCCTGCGCATGGATCAGGGAACAAACAAAAGTCTGTGACATCATTGGAAGAGTAAAACAGTTGAAATGGAGATGGGCAGGCCATATAGCGAGGCGATGGGACGACAGATGGACCAAGGCAATCCTGGAGTGGATACCGCTTGATCGCAAACGTCCGCGAAGAAGACCGAAAGCACGATGGACTGATGACATCGTTAAGTATATTGGACCCGAGTGGCAGAGGAAAGCCCAGGACCGTGAAGGTTGGAAGCATGCTGAAGAGGCCTTCATCCTGCAGTGGATCGATACGGGCTGATGATGATGATGATGATGATGATATATATATATATATATATATATATATATATATATATATATATATATATATATATATATATATATATATACGGACGTATAGACAGTGTATTCGTGTACAGTTCTTTGAAATGTTTTTCCCATATCTCATTTTCAATTACTACTTTGCTTTTTTTTATTTTGCACTTATTTACATGTTTGAAAATAGCACTCATATTTCGTTTCTTGTTTTCTTCTTCAATTTCATTTATTATTTCTCCCAACCAATTATTATTTTTTATTGTACATAGCTTTGTGTTCACTTTTCTAATTTCTTTATATATCTTATAATCTTCCGGTTTTCTGGTTTTAAGCCACGTGTTCCTTGTTTTGTTTTTGTTTTCAATCATATTTTCACATTCTTCATCGAACCATTGCTTCTTTCTGTTGTTTTTGCTATATGATATGGTGTCTTCTGCTGCCTGTGTTATACATCCTTTTATCGCTATCCAGTCTTCTTATATGCTCTTGATTTCATTTATTTGATTTATTTTTTGCTTGATCGTATTTCTGTACTTCTCTCTCCATTCTTCCTGTTCAAACTTTTCTCTATTCCATCTCTTTTTTATATTTGCAGTTTTTCCGCACTTGTATATATATATATATATATATATATATATATATATATATATATATATATATATATATATATATATACGGACGTATAGACAGTGTATTATAGGCATAGTGTTAAATATTTGAAGATCTGAAATAAATTAATCAATAAAAGTGACGGTGAGAGTGAAGGTTGTGTGTAAATAGAAATAGAAAGAAAATACAATTACAACTTTAATACAATTAACAACAGAAAATACAATTACAAATACATTAAACAAATATAAAGGTAATAATATAGATAGGTGGATCGTATTAAAATTAAACCAACTAACAAAACTACCAAAAAACCGCACGGCTGATAAGAGAAACGAAGAAGCTGATAAAAGATTTTACCACGGATGAGGGGAGTAAGAAGCGTAATGGAGACGACTTGAAAGCAGTATTTAAGAAGAGTAAAAGGATTGTAAGAACGCCCACAAAAACTGAACAAAAGCAAGAAGATAAACTGGATAAAATGTTGATGATGATGACAAACATGACATCGCAGATGGAGGGAATGACCCAACAAATAAAACAAATAATGCATGAACAAAGAAGTTTAGCAGAAGAAATTAAAGCAATTAAACAGGAAAATAACACACTGAAGGCTGAGAATGGAGAAATTATGAAGGAAAACTACAGAATGCATGACAAAATTAATGAACTTTGTGAAAAAATGGAAAGACTGGGCAGAGAAGGGAGAGAGGACAATATAGTCATAACAGGACTTAAGGCGGACTCGAATGAAACAGAGGCGCTAAGAGAAGAAACTCAAAGATTTTTAAATGAAGCCCTGAAGATCAAAATAAGCGTCAAAACAGCTAGAAAACTAGCACCGCTAACATGCCTGGTAGAAATGAAATGTAAAGAAGATAAGATTAAAGTAATGCAAAACAAGAAAAAACTGAAAGACAATGGAGATGGGAGAATTTTTATAAATAACGACATGACTAAGGAAGAGAGAAAGATAGGCACACTTATAAGAAGGGTAGCTCAGGATGAAAGGAGTAGGGGTAAAGCGGTAAGAATTGGATACAAGAAAGTAACAGTGAATGGGAGATTGTATGTATGGAATAGGGACAAGGAAGAACTGACAGAGTCAAAAAACAACATCGTAACGTCACCAACAAAATACTAGCTACGGAACACAACGGCACACTAAAGGACGACGACACGACAAGGGAAAGGGACATGAACAAATATTGTATTAATGATAATATAATAGAGCAAAGGGCTAAAGAAAATGAAGAACAAAAGAAAAATAATAAAAGAAAACAAATCAAAAGAGATATAATAAGAATTGCATCCTGGAACGTAAGAAAACACTGCTAGCACCTGGGAAAACGGAAGAGATAATAAGAGAGCTCCAGAGATACAAAATTAGTATAGCGGGCCTGCAAGAGGTTAGATGCTGTGGGAAGGGAAATATTGATAAGGAAAAATATGCAATATGGTATGCAGGAGAAGCAACGCAGGGGCACAAGGGAACAGCTTTTGTTATACATAATAGCTTAAAGGATAGGGTCGTGCAGTTTGACGCAGATGGGGGAAGAATATCTTATATAAGAATAGAAACGAAACCAAGAGGCTTATCGATAGTTAACGTATACGCCAACACAGAAAATGACAATGACGAAGAGAAGCAAAAGTTTTACGAGAAACTAGAAGAAATACTAGATAAAACACCAACTAATGACATAAGGATAGTACTAGGGGACTTCAACGCTAAAATTGGAAAGGACACTTACAAGGAAGTAGCGGGTGAACAAACAATTCATAATGAAACGGACAACAATGGCGAAAGGTTGTGCAATATGGCGGCGGCTAATGATATGTTTCTGGTTAGTACAAGATTTAAGCACAAAAAGATACATAAAGTAACATGGAACATACCTGGAATTGACAACGGAAACCAGATCGACCATATACTGGTTGCAACCGAAAGACATGAATGTATCTACGATACAAGATCATACCGAGGGGCTAATATCGATTCAGATCACTTTATGGTTATGGCAAAATGTAAAATCAAGATAAACAAGTGCGGAAAAACTGCAAATATAAAAAAGAGATGGAATAGAGAAAAGTTTGAACAGGAAGAATGGAGAGAGAAGTACAGAAATACGATCAAGCAAAAAATAAATCAAATAAATGAAAGCAACAGCATAGAAGAAGACTGGATAGCGATAAAAGGATGTATAACACAGGCAGCAGAAGACACCATATCATATAGCAAAAACAACAGAAAGAAGCAATGGTTCGATGAAGAATGTGAAAATATGATTGAAAACAAAAACAAAGCAAGGAACACGTGGCTTAAAACCAGAAAACCGGAAGATTATAAGATATATAAAGAAATTAGAAAAGTGAACACAAAGCTATGTACAATCAAAAAGAATAATTGGTTGGGAGAAATAATAAATGAAATTGAAGAAGAAAACAAGAAACGAAATATGAGTGCTATTTTCAAACATGTAAATAAGTGCAAAATAAAAAAAGCAAAGTAGTAATTGAAAATGAGATATGGGAAAAACATTTCAAAGAAATGTACGATGAAAACAACCATGAAGAGGTCACGGGAGGAACAGAACTGGAGAAGGATTAGACAGAAAATGAGACGGTAAGAGAACCCGAGTACGTGGAAGTTGCTCAAGCGATAAAAAAACTCAAAAATAAAAGAGCTGCGGGATGTGATGAAATGTGCGCAGAATTAATTAAACATGGAGGGGAAGAACTACATCAAAGAATCTACCAACTTATTTTTCGGATATGGCGCGAAGAACACATACCTGAGGAATGGAAAACAGGCATTATAATACCGATACCAAAAAAGGAAGACTTGACACAATGCAAAAACTATAGAGGAATTACATTGCTAAATGCGGCATACAAGGTACTTACAAATATATTAAAAGAACGACTGGAGATATACACAGAAAAACGTATAGGAAATTATCAATGCGGCTTCAGGAAAGGAAGATCGACAGTAGATGCCATACATATACTAAAACAATTCACGGAGAAGATATATGAATATAATATGGTAGCACATATAGTTTTTGTGGATTTTAAGCAGGCGTTCGATAAAATCAACAGAGAACAACTCATGGAAGACTTAAAAAGAATCGAAGTTCCGAGAAAAATTAGAAGATTGATAGGTGTGACAATGAATGAGTCTGAAGCAAGAATATATACAGAACAAGGAATGACAAATAACATAAAAATCAAAAAAGGGGTTAGACAGGGAGATGCGTTATCGGCACTATTATTCATAATATCATTGGATAGCATAATACAGAGAATTGAAAATATAGGAACATTAAATAAACATCTTGTACAGATAGTGGCATATGCGGATGATGTTGCAATAATTGCTAGAGAGCAGAGAGAGCTAAAGCGCGTAATAAAAATATTTGACCGCGAGTCTAAGAAAAAAGGGCTGGAAATAAGTGAGCAAAAAACGAAGTATATGTACTGCAGCAGAAATGAAAGAATACTGAGAAATTTGGAGTGCGGAAACTATAAATTTGAAGAAGTAAAAACATTTAAATATCTGAGGGTCATAATAGATAGAAGGAATGAGGGACTTGATATAGAAGAGAAGATACATAAAGGATATAGAGCATTCCATAGCAACAAGAAATTACTGAAAGACAGAAGATTGAGCACAAGGAATAAATTAGGAATATACAAAACAATAATAAGACCAATAGTAACATATGCCGCAGAAACTGTAGCACTCACAGCAAAAGAGGAAGACAAACTAAATATTTTTGAACGTAAGATAATGAGAACCATAATGGGTGCAAAGAAAGTGGGAAACAACGAGTACAGAAATCTGATAAACTTTGAAATCGACAACTTGTTGGGAAGGGAAAACATAGTGAGAGCAATTAAAGCACAAAGAATAAGATTGTATGGACACGTAATGAGAAGAGACAGGGATACGCCAATAAGAGAGATAACAATATGGAAACCAACACAGAGCAGACCTAGAGGGAGACCCAGGGTCAGACGGAGACAGCAGGTGGAGGAAAATATAAAAACAGTAAACGCAGAGGGATGGAGAGGACAGATCGCAGACAGCAGGGGATGGAGAAAAATAGTCGAAGAGGCGAAAACTCACCAACAACTATGAGAAGGGCAACAAGAAGAAATGCGGACTGATCCACCACACTAAAAGGATTTGAAGAGTTCCTTAGAAAGGAACAGCTACAATTTCAAATATGAAATGTATTAGTTTATAATAATAATAATTATATATATATATATATATATATATATATATATATATATATATATATATAGTTAAATCTGCGTCTTGAATTCTTTGGATCAACTCCTGTCTGGTATTTACAGGGATTACGTAGACATTATCCCCAGACGACAAAATGGAGAGGAGTTAGGTCCCGTGAACAGGGTGTCCATGGTCCCGGCCCTAACGGACCGATCCATCGTTCGGGAAAATTATCATTTAGTCACACACAATCTTCAGCAGCGTAATGTGCTGGAGCACCATCGATTTGAAATCAGCATTCATTCCTTAAATTAAGCGGAACATCTTTGGGACATTGGAAAAAATTAATACTAATAAGTAAATAATTAATATCATTGAAAATGTGAGGAAATGTGAGGAAATGAGGAAGTTCGGTTTAACTCATCGCACCACATATTTACACTGAACTGTTCTTGAAAACTCATAGGACGTATTATGCGAGGATTTTCATGAGCCCGGGTTCTGAAATTTTGAAAGTTTACCGATCCACTACAGGTAAATGTAGCTTCGTCAGTCCATAAGATTTTATTTCTAAAATTAGGATATTCCTTCACAGCATTTAAAAAGCAGTTACAAAAATTAATTCGCTTTTCAGCATCACCACCAATTTTGAATTGGCTGCATACGGAAAGATTTCCTGTGATCCTTTGAAACTATAAAACCTTTGTGGTTTTTTAAAACTCGGAACACTTAATTTTTATAAACTTGAAAAGCTTGAGCTATTATGCAGCTGTTCTCATAATCAATTTATCGTTGTTGTTGAATTCAGTCAAAATTTGGTTTCTAAATCTATCATTTTCTTCATTTCGCTGATCCCTTTTAAGTCCAAAGTTTGTAAAATTCTGGTGAGTTCGAATATAAACTCGTTTTGAAGGTATACTTTTATTACGACCAGAGGATAAAAGAATTAGAGTATTAAGTAGAGATATTTCTATGGGTGAAAATGGAATAATACCCTTTTGTGTGTGGTATTCGTGCCCTTCGGCCTTCGGCCATATTAAGAATATCGGAAAAAGGGAATTGCGGAACAAATAAATATGATTTTAACATTGGCATACTGAAGTTTTATTATTTGAAACATTGCAAGCGTAGCATACTTATTATTGCTATGCCATAAATATTGAGCTTTATTGTTTCGCCCACGAAAAGTGTACATCCTATCGAGGCAAATTAAGATTACCTCTTTTACGTAAAAAGTCAGGGTTTTTATAACCTGTAATTAAAAAAAAAATTAAATTGTAAAATTTTAATTTTACTTTAAAAATTTAATTTTAAATATATGCTTCGTTTCGGCGCCCAAAATTTACAACACTTACCAAATTTCATAATTTTATTGATTCCGAAATATTTGGGAAAATCCATCTTTACCATGCCCCATTTGGGCGGCGTAGCTCTCTTAGGATGCATTTTTCGTCTAAGACTTATATGACATAGTATCCTTATTTTTGGGCGTAGAATAGTTAAATAAGATATATAGAGGGTATCCCATAACTTATCCGCCATAAAGCAAGTTGTGATAGTACAGATTAAATTAAGAGGAGTCATCTGTTGGCAAATATTAGTTATTAAAAAGATGTAGAGTGTTGAAAGTGAAACTAAATTTTCCAAAAATTGAGATAATTTAAAAATGGTTGAAGATATCAGGTTCAAAATCGGGGTAGTGTGTTTTTAATGGTGGCAAATCCGAATTGGTACTAGTTTGAACCTAGTTTCTAAAGGGTGCTTGCCATCTACTTTGTGAGGAATGAACTTGCTCATATATTTTACCCTATAAAGCTAGGAATATTTTGACTTCGAAATAGAGAGGAGTCATAATTCCTACATAAAAAAATACACTTGGTCAATATCGATTTCACGCCATTTGGGAGAAATTCGTGTTCGAATATTCCATTGCACATCTTGTCGATGGCGAAAAAATTGCAATTTACATTTTGTGCCTTGAATACGATGAAAAAAAACATTAAGATGTCAAAAATACAACGGATTTTATTTAAAATAACAATTTGAAATTTACTTGAATAGATGTTGAAAGTGTCCACCGTTTACCTTAATACACTTTCGCAGGCCCTTTGTTAAGTGACGCCCTCACATTTGAGAAGATATTTTCTTCATTTCTCATAATATTGACCACTTGTTGAAGTTTTTGAAAATTTCGACTAATGTATTGATTTCATCATGGTAAACTAAAGACTTTATATGATCCCACAAATAAATGTCTAACAGATTAACGTCTGGGCTACGACTAAGGCTAAGTGGAAAACGTTGATTCAAATAATTTCGCATTGCAACAGTAAAATGCGGTGGCGGCCCATCTTGCATGTCCACATGTCTTGTCTTAAGTTTAAAGGTAAAGGTCGTCCAAAAGGTCTAATTTCTAAATTTTCTAAACATTGCACATATTGATCTCCATTCAGTCTTTGCGGAAACTCAAATAGGCCGATAATGTCGCACCAAATGTTGAAAACTCGTGCTGAAAATGTCACTCTCTTGGTAGGTGTGGATTTTCCAGGGCGTAATAATTGTTAAAAATTCTCTCGTAAACGTTGCCTCGTCAGTAAACAATATCTTTTTCAGGAACATGGGGTCTTCATTTTTTTATGTAGTAGATTTTGACAAAATTCTGATCTAGCCGGCAAATCTTGTGGCAATAAATTTGGAACAGGCGAAAAAAGGTAAGGAAACAGTTTTTCTTTATGGAGAACTCTTGAAATGGTAGATTTGCTAATTTCTGTAGATTCCTTCAAGCGCCTAGTGCTTACTTCAGGATTTTCCTCGCTACTACGGAAAATGTCTTCTTTTTGTTTTACCGATATACTTTTCGGTCGTCCACCAGGATTGTTTTAATAAAACGAACCTGTTTCACCTAACTGATTGAAAATCCTTTGAAAAATTTGTCGATCTGGGATGATTCTGGTTGGGTAGAGCTCTTCATACCTTCTAACTGTAACACGACTATTGTAATTTACTTCTGCATGAAAGCAGAGCATATCCTTTAAATCACGGCTAGGGAACTGGTTAAGCCTGAGCATTTTTTACAAATTATTTAATACCAAATTAAGATTAGGGAAACTTCTTTCCACCTAGGTTCAATAGGAGAGATAGTAAACAATGACAGGTCTAATCGAGACGTAATAATTTGTACACAACATTCAATGTACACTTTGTGAATTGCATATTATTCAGCCATCGACAACATATGCAATGGAAACGGCGGGAAAACGATATGCAGACGATGTGAGATATCGATATTGATCCAGGGTACCTTTTTTATGTGGAAATTCTCTTCTCTATTTTGAAGTGAAAATATTCGCACCTTTAAAAGGTAAAACAATATAGGTGAGTTAATTCCTCATAAACGAGATAGCAATCGCCCTCTAGGAACTAGGCTCAAGCTAGTTACAAATTCGGATTTGTCGCCTTTGAAAACCCAACGATACCGATTTTGAACTTAATATCTTCAACCGTTTTAAAATTATCTTAATTTTTCTAAATCTGATTCAAATAGGTTCTGCAATTTATGAAACGTACGGACCAAGAATTAATTTGAATACCTAATATAAATCATATCATATATTTTTAAATAAAATATGTCAACGAATTATTAAGCAATTCCATAATGAGTTGTGTTTGGTGAAACTTGATCTCCATATAAAGAAAAAGATCAGTCATGTAAAGATGAAATCGTATATGGTATATTCAACAAAGTAGGGTAGATAAATTTCATTATATTGTAAATTGTGTTATAAAATGACAATGAAAATAAAAAACAAACCCCTACTGGCATGTAAAAACCATGTAATAATTGACATTTTCTAGATGACGGTATTTTTTTAATTATTTTTTTTCGGTGTCGATACAACTTTGGCTTCAATTTAACGACTCTTTCGAATGTCCGTACCGAAATTCGACGTTCACATTAAAACTACGTTTTTTCACATACGAACTCAATTTGAACAATTGATGAACATGCCATGGAATTCCACTAGCTTTGTTTGTATGGTATTCTCACTCTTTAATTTTTACTAATCTTACCTTCGCAATTAATTAATTAAGATTTATATAATGGATAAATGAGATTATGATACTGATTTTTATATATTTTTTTTATTTAATTTAAATTACAATTCTACATTACCTCCCTCAAAGTAATTGCCTTGGGAAGCGGCACCGTGCCGGAGACTGTTCATAGCAGCTGTGCATAGTACTCTTCATAGCAGTGCATGAGTCGCCTTCAGATGGTCGATTACGGCATTTTCAATGTTCTTCAATATCCCAAAACGATATATTTTGAGGTGAATATTTAATCTTGGAAATGGAAAAAGTTAGAAGAACCCAAGTTTGATGAATAAGACAGCTAAGGAGTCACAGCGATGTTTTTACTTTCCAAAAACTCGTTGATTGAAATCAGTATATCGCCAGGCGTGTCATATTGACGTTCAGTCTCAAACAAATGACCTATTTTCGAAGGCTTTTATAAACCTCTCGGTAAGAATGTTGATTTAACGTTTGGCCAAGGTGGGGTTGGAGTGATTAGCTTTGGCGCTTCATTTCCGGATCGTATTTAGAAATCCAAGACTTGTTACTAGTAACGACGCGTTCGAGAAAATGAAAGTCATTTTCAATCCGTCCCATAAAGTTAGGGCATATTTCCGTTCTGTTGTTCTTTTGATCCTGCGAGAGCTTTTTCGGAACCATTTTAGTGGAACCGTGATGTTGACCGTCCACTGAGATGTTGATCTTCAATCAAGCCTTGGCCTTCTAACCAACTGAAAACCTATACCCTTGACTAAACACTGTTTCCATTAGCCTGTTGAAGTTTTGCAAAAGTTTTCGCCGCATTTTGCCCAAATATAACTTAATGGCGCACCGTTCCTTGCAATTGTTGTCACTGATTTTTAAAATGAACTAGACAAATCTGGTCCATGAAAAGAATTGCTACGGACTATCAGTGTTGGCCTGCCTCCTCTCCAAAGTGGAAGCCAACAGTGGTGCTAGATAGAAAGCTATCTTGCCAGTATCATTATTTTATTTACAGAACTCGAATTAAAACAAATTTTAAGTAGGTACGTGGATATATATTAAAATGTAGACATATAAATATGAACAATTTTTGATGGACGTATGAGAAAAAACCGGTCGATCCTATCAGAAGAAAATTTTAAGGTTAATGCTATATAGGTAACTAAAAAAGCAATTATAATACCCAGTTTTAATCAACTACAGGAAATATTCTTAACTTTATCATTGCAAAAATTTCGTTTTATATATTACGAGGTATATTTTTTGAATAAGGTCCGTTTTTTAGTAAGAATAAACATAATATAAATATCATTAAAATATATTTTTTCATATTCTATATACTTTTAGCTACTTATCTATGTAATTTTTATTTTTGTTCAAACATTTGTGATACAAGTTTTTAAATTCCGACGTCAAAGAATTCTGCCGTGAATTCTGAAATTATACTTAGAATCTTCTGCTTCTTCTTATTTTAATGCTGTAAGGTGAATTGCGTGTTTAACTTACAATTAGTTTAAGTACAGTTACAGCATGTCACTCAATATTTTCTTTGAGTTAGGTATTGGGTTTTATTTCGCTGGAGAATGCGCTCGTACTATTTTGAAAACTCCTGAATTTTTTTTTACTATATTTTCTGTTATTTATATTTTCTACTTTTTTCTTCATTTAGTATTATCCCCTCGTATTCATTATAGTGTATTTATAGACCAGGGGTTGGAACAGTCGCACCGCGTCAAGCATCAGTTTTAGATAACTGAAGTTAAACGACGTCTGTCACGGTCCATACAGTAATACAATCAACCCAACAAACCAAGCCATAGACCAACTCGGCTCGATGAGCTAAACATTAATATATTTATAAACCATGTAAGATCTGGTCCATACCGTATATGTTTATATGGATGTTACTACATGCATTTTACATATTCGGATTTTGTTCCCTTGTTCATATTTGTATTTCTCAAAATTATTCCATTTAAGCAAATTACTAAGTCACCTTGGCTTGATAAAGTAATCCATAAGTACTCCATTCATGTCACTCGCTCGATCCTTCCAGTTCTAGCTTGTCTGATTAGATTTGCTAAAATTACCTTTGCCTTATTTTTTTTTCGGAGATATTACTGTAATTAGTTGGTTTACTATTACGTTAAGGTGATGCAAATTTATCTTTTTTTTTATATTTCTGGGTTTTTGTCTCATCCTTTTTTTTCTTTATTGATAATATTATCCATAATTGCGTCAAAAATGAATGGGCTTTATTAGTCTCCTATCAGGAATCTTTCTCTGTCTGTATTGTTTCCGTTAGTTGTTCTTCAATTCTTATGATGGTTATTATTATGTATCCGAAATTGACAGCAATGGTGTTGCTAGGCGCCATCTGACATATTCATCATAAAGTTTGACATTACTGACTTATACGTACTCAGAACGCTTTGTCATATTAACGCTATTTGTGTTATTTAGTGATTTGAAAATTTCCTATCAATTAAAAAATTAAATTAACTCGTGAGAATTTCCGTGCGATGATTTACTACGACTTTCGACGTGGATTATCTCAACAACAGTGTATCGATCAACTCACTTTAACCTTAATGTCAGCAAATATCGATACTGTGTGTGAATTAATAAAGCAAGATTGTCATGTAATATATAGTGAGATTGAGGCATTCTGGGTCATTATTATGATAAGCATACAGAAGATTTTACATGAACATTTAGCCGTGAAAAAGATTTGTGCCCAGTGGATTCCGCATAATTTGACAATTGCTGAGAAAAGATCTCAAAAAATAAAATCGTGATGCGTCAAAAGACTTGTATAACATCTACATAGGTGACGAATCTTGACTCTATGCGTATGAGCCCGAAAGTAAACAGCAGTCCACTGTATGGGTCTTTCAAAATGAGCCAAACCCAATAAAAGTTGTTCACTCCAGAAGCACTTCGAAGCAAATGATAGCCTGTTTTTTTTTGTGATAAATGGACGTATGGCAACTGTGCCATAGAATCGTAGTACGGTCAATTCTGAATAGTATACAACGATTTGTTTGCCAGAAGTCTTTGAAGAAATAAGAAGAAACAACCAGCGACGCAGGATCATTCTTCATCATGACAAAGTGAGCTCCCACACATCGGATAGAACAATTCAATATTTGTACGGTCAAAACATCGAATTGGTGGGTCATCTGCCGTACAGTCCTGATTTAGCACCCAATGATTTCTTTTTGTTTCCGTCCGTGAAGAATAAACTACGCGATCGACGATTTTCGGCGCCAGAAGAAGCGGTTGATACTTTTTAAATGCATGTTTTAGAGATACCTCATTCCGAATTAAAAAAGTGTTATGAAAATTAGTTTAAACGTTTGAAAAAGTACATCGATCATCGCGAAGAATATTTTGAAAAACACCATTTTCAATTATAAATATTTGTTTATATTTATTATTTCGGATACATAAATAACAACTCTCGTACTACCATTGTATTATTAAATCATTGCAAGGTAATGGTTTATTAAGCTTTATAGTTTATATAAATATAGTTTATATATTTATTCGTACCGTCTCCTTCTAATACACGTAACATCGTACACCTTGTTCAATACCTGAATTAAATTAAATCAATACCTGAAAAAAAATCCTCTAAAGGGAGAGTAAAGTTTTTTAAACAAATATCTGATATAATATGATACAATCATGTATCAATCGAATAGCATAAACGAGACCCTGACCAACATATAAAAGCTCTTGATAAGCAGCAAGCAGTCTTGTGTTTGGTGGTCGATTCTATATAAAGAATTTTCCAGAAAAAGTGTCAAAACTCTGAAATGTAATAGCGACAACACTCTTTGAAATGTAAATGTCACTTACAGTCTACCGTGTGCAGTACATTATGTCAATTCACCATGGAAATATACACAATATAACAGCGCATAGAAATTGGAAGTGGGAAAGCGACCACTTTGAGGAAAAATATTCTTTTCCAAGAAACGCACTTCTAGTTTAATGAGTTTGTAAAGGCAGTGAAGGAAATCATGTTACTGTTAATGGTGAACACTATAAGAATATGTTAACTGAATATCTTTGACCTGAATTGATAAATGTGGATAAAAACAATGTTTTTTTTTAACAAGACTTGTCACCCATCATGTCAGATATTTCTCGAAATTGTAATGCCAACTGGCCACCAAGACCATGCGATCTCAGGACCTTGCATTATTTTTCGTGGGGTTGTATCAAAATATCTGATTTAGAAAAAGGAAAGGGTTTACGGTTAGAGGCGTATCAGCATTTTAAGCTATTTAGCAACTGGGCCTACAGCTTAACGTGTGTTCCGAACCATGGTCATCATCTACCGACAATCCCAGGCTAGCACCCCCCTCAGGCTATAAGGAAGCCTACCAACTGGCGAGTGACCACCGTAGAACACTTCTCAAAAGGCATCCGGCCTTACCCAGCTTTAACTGGCGTGACTGAGGGGTAATTCGTTTGTCGGATTTTACACTCTTGTTTAGAGACAATCACAGACATTTAGGTGTGGATATGTGTGGGCGTGTGTGTGTATACGTGAGTGCATATAAGTGTGTGTGTACTGTAGGAAGTATGCGCATCTAAGCGCTGGAATCGAATTAGCTATCTTTGAATTGCCAAGCAGGCGACTAACCTACCAGACCACCGCGGCCGGCTTGTCTGGTTTACAGAAATAAAATCACACACATTTCTTGACATAAAACTAATCGTTCAGGCTGCCATTGAAAATATATCACATGATATGTGTGAAAGAGTAATAAAAAATTTGCTCTCCAAACTACATTACACCAGAAGAAGGCAGAGAGGAACGACATTATTTTCAAAACATAATGCCATTATTTATTCTTCAAGGTAAAATAAAAATTATCTGAGTATCACTTGTAATAATCATTGTGCATCATTTTAAAGTTCTGAAACTCTTATTGGACAACTTTTTACAAACAATAAGTTATTATATAACTCTAAAATATATTTTTCTAGACTGCCCATCCAAACACACAAATAGGACTAACTTCAGCTTGTATTATGTTTTCATACTCATTTCATTATGTTTTTCTCAAAGAATCATAACTCACGTTAATCGACTTAATGAAATACTCAATCGATTTCACAAACGAGCTACAAATGTTGAATGCTACCTCGCTACAAGTGATTAAACGTGAATTTATTCGAATGAGACCAAAACTATTCGACATTTGCTGCAAAATATATTTTATCGTTCTTTGGTGCTTATGGTCATTAAAAAATCGAGTGTTAAAGCTGGATCGTCAATTACAATAATTTGTATGTCGCAAACAATCAGTGAAGTTTGCGTATCAGTGTGAAGATCACATCCTCCGCCTTTCTACTAGTTCTCAGACAATTCTCGAAAAAACTATCTAATTTTTGAAGGAAATAAATATCCGGTTAGTACGATTTTTAATTTTTTTTATTACTAAAACTGATGAAGCTGTTAAAGCGTGATGTTTCTTTGATTGCGACTTTAATGATAGTAGTGATTTTTAATTTGAATAAAAAATATTTGGAACAATCCACTAGTATTTTGGCAAGTTAGAACAAATACAACCGGAAACGCAATAAGTTCGGTATGAGATTACACAGAAATATTTTAACACACAATGATAAAATACAAGAAAATATTCTGAGCTTCATATTATTGGAATCGAAAACGGATGATGAACTAGAAAATTTAAACCAGTCACAGCCAAATAATTATCATATGCCGATGATCTGATATTGGCGGTACTAAAGAAACTGCAGCTACAACGAACGGTTGTCTACAACAACACAGGTCAACAAATTTAAACTATTTTGAGATAACATTGATGGAACTAGGTTTATATGAAGTATTTTGTAGTCCTAAATCCGAAAATGATAAGCTAATTATTGTTACACGTACAGATTTGTTGTTACAGGGGATCAATGGTGGGAAAAAAAGGAGACAACAGATTTTTACAATCTAATATTTATTTAATATAATATAAATCGTAGTTAAATCGTGGGCTTTTAAACTGGGAGGGCGTAGAAGAAAATAGCTGTGGAAGATTTTTTTGTTTTACCCCTCCTTTTTACACTTTCGTTCTACTGAAACCCTATACATGAGGTGAACCAGGAAAATGAATTAAAGGAAAGAAACTGAACGGAAATAAAATACGGTGTTTTGCACTGAAAAATTGTTTACTGTGATAAATGCTGGATGAGCGGCGTCCCAATGCCCTCCCGCACGAGCCGCCACTGTAATATAAACATAAAAAATATATAAATATAAAAAATATATAAATATAAATATATTACATGAGATGTCATACAGCGACAAAAACTTTCACTCATCTCTTTTTAAAAACCGGAAGTGGTCGCCCAACATAAATGGGTTCCATCGTCCTGATATTCTGATGAAACGCCTTTCCTTGTTCGTCGCTTACTGCACACCCTACTATTTCATAGGCTTTCCAGAGTTCTTCTATTAGGTTTTTATAGTTTCGATCTTTCTTGTGGCCCAGAAATCCTTTCACTACACTTGCAAAATACTTCCTAGCTGCCAACACTATGTAGTATGGTTGCTAAGTTGTCATATGTTTCTTTCATTGTCGTTGAATGGGCTAAAGGAATAAATGGGCTTTTGTTTCCACTAAGACGTAAGACTGCTTTTAGACTGTTTCTGGGCTGAATTTCGACTAATCTATGAAAATACACCACTCGGAAGGTACATGTTAAGGTAAGCATTAATATCGCAACAACTAAAATAATAGCCATTTCGATGAAATCGTTATAAATATATATATAATATAATTGTTGACAGGGATAAGCGTGGGAAAGGTGCACTCTTTAATGACGTTCTGAGAAAATGTTATGATATTCGGATCATTAGAAGACAAGTTATCACGTTTAAGGTGTCAGTGTGTTTATAACATCGGTCGAAATATGAACATCGATCAAAGAGCGAATATTAAGTTTTGTTTTAAACTTGCTTAAACATTCACTGAAATGTTTCCATTAATGAAACAAATGTACTATGAGGATTATTTATCGCGTGGAGTACACGAGTGTTTTAAACGATGGAAAGAAGGCCGAGAGAACATCAAGGACGACGCACATCATGTTCGAAAGAATTTCGTGGTTAATCAAAGTAACATTGAAATTGTGCGAGAATGTATAAAAAATCATGCAAAATCTTCATTGCGGTACATGGAAATGGAATTTAACATGTCCAAATATTCAATTTATCGCATTTTGAGCGATCATTTGGAACTTCGTGCACGCTTTGTTCCACATGAATTGACTGACGACCAAAAATTGCTCCCCATCCAACATTGCAAGAACTTGATTAAAAAGTCGAAAAAGAATGAACATTTCAAGTACAGCATTGTTACTGGTGATGAGTCGTGGTGTTTTTAATACGATCCAGAAACCACGAAAGTCAAAAATCAAAACAATGTTGATTTGTTTCAAAAACTCGAAGGGAATTGTGCACAAGGAGTTCGTTCCACCTAGTCAAACGATCAGTGTTGTGTTTTATTTTGGTATTATGAAGAGTCGGCTGTAGCGTATTCGTCGTGTGTGGTCACAATACCATCTTGTTGCACGATAATGTGCCGTCCAATCGCTTGGAGATCGTCACTGATTTTTTGACTAAAAATGGTATTTTAACCATCGATCATTCACTATACTCACCTGATAACTTTATTTGCCGATGAAAGGACTGCGCTATGCCGACATTGAACTCATTGAAAAGGCGCCGACCGTCATTCTGAAGGATATACCTGTGGCCGAACTTAAAAATGTATTCGTCAACCTAATTAATCGTGGTGCAAAACGTTGTGTTGATGCGCAAGGAGACTATTTTGAATATAAATCATGATTTTTATCGAAAACATAAGCATATGTGTGTTTTTTTTTAAGTTCTGTTTTTCGTATATTCCCTTGTATATCCCCCGGTGAAGACGAAAACAATACGTTGGACAAATTAGTATAATAATAAATATTATTATCAAAAATATATTATTAATTCTAAATGCAAAAAATGGTAAATAATTATTGTTGATAAATGTTTTCCGAATTTATTTTTATGTAAATATTGAGAGCGGCTCGTTTTTAAACATATTATGCAAATATATATTACTCAGCCTTACTGAAAATATATGAACCATAATATCCTATGTATTATGTAAAAGGATTAATATGGCAATATCGAAAGCAAATATTTAATAAAAGGAAAAGGACAGCCCCTTTGCCTTTTATGTTTTTTTAAAAAGTATGTTCAATATTAAATTGATTGTATATACATTTTGCCCTTTCAATTTCCTTTACTATATCCGTGTTTGTCATAATTCGGTAGATATTTGTATAAACGGTTTATTGGATTATCGAAAAATAGTCTGAATTTTTCAATTTTATGTTGCTTACATATTGTTAAGGACTTTATATTTATACTTTTAGAAACCAACGTTTTCCGCTTAGCCCAAAGAAGACAATCTTTTGAGAGATTCAAAACATAATGTAAGTTAAAGTTGGATCCTTTTGTGCATTTGTAGGATATGGTCAGCATGAAATATATTGATTATTTAGGTTGTCCTTGCGAGGGACATTTATTAATGCCCTTTTACATACAGTGTGTCCAGGATAAGGACTTACAATCCCCTTAAAAAATTTATTTCTGGACCGATTTTCATAAACTTTCTTTTGTTGTATAGATCTCAGAAAACGGCATTAAGAAAGTGTATCACATGTTTTTTTGCTAATATCATGGTCAACTGCGTCAATTTTTATGGCTCCCATTTTCGTGAAGTACTATTAGGGCTTTTTTTAGGGAAAAACTAACAACGAATTCTTGACCAGCACCACCTCAAATTAAACTGTACCAATTTTTATTGTTCTAAATTACTGGGTGTCCCAGATATTTGCGATATTTATATTATAATTTTTCTAATAATTACATATACTTTTTGCTGCAAAACTATGAGTGCAAATCAAAAATTGTAAACTAATTAATAAATGCCACTTTCACTGATTGATTTGTATTATAGTGATTTCAAACAGCAATAATGATTTATTCTTTAAAAGAAAAAGTAGAAATTATAAGATTAGTTGGTGATGGCACGCGAACTTTCATGAAGCAGCAAAAGAATTTAATAGAAGACATCCAGAACGGAACATCAGTTTACCGTTTCTTGCATCCAATATTTTGATCAAAACGGAACTATTCTTCTGAACTGAGAATCCACACTTAAACGTTAGGGACGCTAGTAGAATTTTAAATATCCCGAAAAGCGTTTTCTGGTTATGGTAGGTAATTTCCTCAAACACTTGAAGTTGGTGACACTGAAAGAAGAATGGAATACTCTTTATGATTACAAGGCATGTACATCCAACATCCTACATTTGTAAAAAATATGTTACATATAGCTGAAGCCACATTTATGACAGATAGTATGATATCATCACAAACTATTAGATTATGGGCTTAACATATCCCACATTGGGTGATATAATATAAAAGACAATATTCTACGTTTGGTGGTATTTTAAATGACATTATTATTGGACCATATTTTTTTATGGATATTTGAATGCTATATTTCTTAGATTTTTACAAAATGAGTTTGATGATTAAATTGATGCGTTGTCTCTTAATTATAGGTACAATTTACCTTTACAATTTGACGGGGCACCCATTCATCATACAACTAATGCAAGCAACTGGTTAAATAAGAATTTTCGAAATCGTTGGACTGGGCGAAACAGTCCTGTAATTAATTGGCCGCCGAGATCCCCGAACCACACGCCTCTTGATTTTTTTTCTCTAGGGGACAGTTAAAAATAAGGTTTATATTTCGAGGCTCCAAATTGGAGACGATCTTTGTGATCGTATTAGGCTGGCTTGCATTTTTTTGGTTAGCATTACCAGACAAAATTAAGAAAAGTAGTGAACTATACCCGACGACGCATTGAAAACTGTTTGGTAGAAAATGGCGGAATGATAGAAATGTCTAGTATTTAAGTCTAATAATGCCAATATTGATCGACCTGTAAATAACGGAAGTTTTTGTTAGAAAATAGTCTGTAATAATTAGAAAAATTATTAATTATTAATTATTTTTGTAAAAATATCATAAAATAATATCAAGGACACGCAGTAATTTAGAACCAGAAAAATCGGTACATTTTAGTTTAAGGTGGTGCTGGTCAAGAATCTGTTTTTCTCTAATAGTATATCTCTATATCTATAGTATTTCTCTAAAAAAGCATTACTAGTACTTCTCGAAAATGGGAGCCATAAAAGTTCACGCAGTTACCTATGATATTAGCAAAAAAAAATGTGATAAACTTTCTTAATGTCGTTTTCCGAGATCTATCCAACAAAAGAATGTTTATGAAAATCTTTCTAGAAATATAAATTTGATGGAGGTGGTAAGTTCTTATCCTGGACACATTGTAGAGGCGATTGTGATTTGAATGATGTGGAATGATTTATTTTCGCCTATTTGAAGAAATAACTTGGTCATTCCTTATTTTAACAGTGTTTATTACAAAGAAGTTTAATAAATATTCAGCAAAGATGTAGTTAACAAAATATATTCAACAAAATACTCATTAACAACAGTTGTTTACAAAATACTTTCAGATGGTTAACTAAATTGATATTTAACAGAAGACGCATGCAAAAAATAGCAGGTTTTACTTACATTAAAATAAATCCTTTTAATTTGTTACTGATTTAACTTTAGACGACATAAAAAAATATATTTAACACTCCTTAATTATTTTTGTACGCAGATCTTCAAAATGTCGAGCTCTTTTCCAAGACAATGAATTTCGCAAATATTATCAATTGCTTAGACGGGTGTCCGATATTCCGCTTCTGCCATTGAGGTGGCCACGAGATATTGCCTTGATGTATACCATACAATTGGTACTTCTCTCATCACTAGGATCGACTAGAAGTTGAATGTTCTATAAGAATATCACCGCCATAGTCTATGTCAGTATATGCGATGAGATTACTTTCTCCGTTGAACCAAATCCTATAGTTCACCGTTTCTTTCAGATAAGCGAATAGTAGTTAAATCATTTGATTTTCATTGGTTTCCTGTTGAATCTCTTTAAATAAATTACAGCAAAGATAATGCCCGGACGTGAAATTGTAGCGAGATACAATAAGCTTGCTATTGCTTCTCCATACTGGATTAATTTGTACAATGGCTTGTCATTTACATGATTTTCTTCATCTGTTATCAATCCTCGTTCCGCGTTCACTTGCTACATCTAGTAGCTATCAATATGTTGAACTTTGAACGCTGCAATATCTTTTTAGTGTAGTTTGGCTGATTTACGAAGATTCTATGTTGTTCCATTCAAATTTTCATTTCAAGATATGACACTGTGTTCTTCATTTTCTTATCACAGATAATTTTAAACTCTCTAGTCAGTTTGTTTTTTAGCAATTTCATACAACATACATCCGTGTTTTCAAAATTTAAGGTCTTCAAAAACATTGAAAACTAAAACTTTTTATTCCAGTTCTTAGGTTTTAGTCCATAGACTTTCATTCAGCTTGAAGCTCATCCAGTCTGATATTCAAATCCTTTGGGCTAGCACTAATTATTTATTTTGTAAATGTCACTTTTTAAGTACCCATATAAAAAGAAACTTTTGACATCAAAAGTTATCAGTTGATTTGATTGAAATATTGTTATCATTTGATTTGGGACTGAAAAATCGGGAGGAAAAATTTGGGACTGAAAAGATCAAGTGAATTGATACGTGATGAGCAACTAGACTAATAGTTTTCTGGTAATCAATTTCCTCTTCTTGGTTGAAACCTCTTGCAACTAATTTGGTTTTCGATCGTCCATCTTGCTTCTCGCGTAGTACTCAATGACACCTCAAAGGTTTGGCATAATCATGAATTTTTCACCAGTTTTTATCTTAATCAGTGATTCAAATTCTTCTGACATTGCTTTGAACCACTTCTCATTTTTCAAGCCTTTAGAGATAGACATGTCTTGGACTTCTTCGATCATTACATCATTTAAGTCTTGTCTTTCATCATACATGATATGATCATGGTTCAGTTTGCTAACTTAGTATCACAGTGACTTAATATTTTCCTATTCTAAGTCTGTCTGCTCCAACTTTAGGCAATATACACATAATTAACATTTAACAGTGAATAATTTGAATCTGGATTTCGTGTAAATAGTTTGTATTTGAAAGTCAACGTTCAACGTTTACTTTTTTTCCCTTCATTTATATTTAATTGCCATTATCTTCTTATTTTTTGATATTTCAATACCACTTCAAGGTATTAAGGCAATATGTCATGTACTTGCGCTAATCCTCCTCCTCTTTTCAAAAAAAAACTATTTTTTTAAAGAGGTTTATTTCTTTTTTGTATCTATTGACTACAAAGCTTGTCTACAGCCTAATATTTTTACAATATTATGGGTAGTTTCATGTCGATGCTCTTGGGAACGTTTTTTCTCCCTGTAAATAACATGCTGATCAATATTTGAAGTATGTATGGAAAAGCAATCAGACTGATGTGGCGCTGGACACACTGTTGGTTTTCTGTTTACAGCGAAGACAGATGATGCGTCGTTATTAAGATATTACGTCTATATATATACATATATATATATATATATATATATATATATATATATATATATATATATATATATACATGTAGTGTTAGATTTTCTTGGGCTGCGTCCAATGAGACAGCAGTAGCTGAGTGTCATCACACACCCAACCGTTGGGTTCCACAATCTCATATGGAACACACAACAATTCTCGTCTACGCCTAAAGGAACACCCTTGTTGGTTGCTTGACCTAGAAGGAGCCTCACCTATCCCTTCAACCGGATGACATATGTTTCGTCTCTCGAGTTTCAGACTCTTCAGGGCGCCGACATATACCATACCATCAAGAATAGGAAGACGCTATACACAGCCAACAACCCATGTTTTTCGCCGACCTCCCGTCGGATGGCGTATATATGTAGTGTTAGATTTTCTTGGACTGGAATTAGCAAACAGGTCGAAAAAATAGGTGTACTATGCGCAACTAGGGAAAGTGAAGGGAAACATGTTGTTTCTTGTTTCCTTAAGAAACAACATTAAGGACATTTAACGTAATAACACTGCTAACAATATTATGTGCAGGTGAATATTGGCAAATTCGAAGGAAACACGTGGGAAAAATAAATGCAATTAAAATGAGATACCTAAAAAGAATAGTTGACAAAACAGGACAGATTTACTAATAAAGTAATGAAGGAAATAACTACACAACAATCCACTATGAGCAAAATAGAAAGGAGACAGTTAAATTGGTTTGGTTACATAAATAGATTGGTTCCGAATAGACTGACAAAAAGAGTTTCTGAAAAAAAAAGACACGAGAAGAGGTAGAGTAAGGAACATATAGATATAACAAATAATATAACAAATATTAGATACGGAATAAGAAGTACGTTAAACTTTGGATGATATGAGGTCAATGAGCCTCCTTGATGGGAGCATATAAGAATAGCATTCGATATTTTTACTAAATATTTAATTAAATAGGAAATAAATAAATAATTTTATTAAATAGGAAAAACTGGAAAATATGAATGGATAAAGAATTAGAATATGAGACTAAATGAGTCATCCGAAAGTGTAATAAGGAAATAAAGCAAAATGTTATTAGCTTTCAGAAGTAATTTCAGGCCAATAATGTAATTTATGTTTATCTCTATATATGTCCGTGTTATTTCTATCACACTCTCCGTTACATACATGGACAATAAGCTTTTGATGAATTTATTAATATTATAACACTATATGACCACAGGATCGTAATTGCTGCAAAGTATAGATAATGCTATATTGCCATGACACTCTAATGCTTTTGAACTGAAAATGGTTCTATACAGTTATATTAAATGAATATATTGTTATTTTATTACATTTTCTATACAGTTGCTTTTATATGGTAATACAATTAATATTATAATACATTATTTGAAAACTGCATAATAGCATAATAGTGCATAATAAAAACTGCATAATAGTTTGATATTAAAAGATGTATTAATGTATGGGGTTTTTAAAAGTTTTTCTCTTATTTTCTTAATAATAAACTCGATACATTGTAAAATATTTAGGAACATAAAAGTTCAAATTTGTATTTTATTTAACGTAATATAATTTTGTAATAAACGTTGTTTAGTAAACTCCTTTACTTACATCACTTTTTGTTTTTAGCTTTATCATTATACTATTAAAATTACCATATATACAATATATATATATATATATATATATATATATATATATATATATATATATATATATATATATATATATATATATATATATATATATATATATCCCCCTTTGTGGATCAGACCTTGACGTGGTAAAGGGGTTTGAGTAGGGCAATGAAGCATTGAGCTATGCCGTCTGGAGTCTATGCTCCTGGGAGGGTCACCCCTGGCGGACAGGTCAAAGCGGAGGCCTCAGACTAACATGGTCCAAAATCTGCCAACCCTCATTGGACCAGCGTGGCAGATTACGGTCCATACCTTCAACATGGTATTTCAATATGTTGAAATATGACAGTACAACCTCAAACACGGCCCTCATTCCCCGGAGGCCAAGGAGCAACTACCTACGGCAGCGGGAAGACCTGCCCCAAGGCAGAGGGTGCTAAGAATCACCGGGTTAGATGAGGCTGCCATTGAGCTTTTGACATTGTAACGTTAAATATACGGACTATGAAAACAGAGGCCCGATTGCAAGAACTGTTAATCGAACTTGACAACATACATTGGGATATTATTGGGCTCTGTGAAACACGAAGGAAGCGTGAAGAGTTAATCAAACTGGAACCAACTAGACACGTACTCTACACTCGAGGTACGGAAAATGGCCGATGTGGCGGAATAGGATTCCTCATCAATCGAAAGCTGAAGGACAGTGTGGTAAAATTTGAAAGTACATCCGACCGATTAGCCCAATGCGTCATTCAGCTGAATAAAAAGTTTAGGCTTCAAATCGTCCAAGCTTATGCACCAACTATAAGCCATAAAGATGAGGAAATTGAGGAATTTTATGATGATGTGGCCCAGCTTTTATACAAGGAGAAATGTAGGTACAAAATCCTGATGGGTGATTTTAATGCCAGAATTGGAACAACAAGAACAGACGAAAATGCAACTGGCCCATATGGAACTGGTGAGCGAGACAATAGAGGTGACAGATTAGTTAATTTTGCTGAAGGACAAGAACTATATATTATGAATTCATTCTATAAGAAAAATATCAGCAGAAAATGGACATGGAAAAGTCCATCTGGGCTCACAAGCGAAATTGACTACATCATGACCAACGATAAAACAATATTTACCAATTGTACTGTCCTTAACAATTTTAATGTTGGAAGTGACCACCGAATGGTACGAGCAAGGGTTCGGATTGACTGTCGAAAAGAGCGCGAAAGAATGGTAAGATCAAAGAAGGGCATGGTGGATTCTGGAAAACTGCTGGAGAGAGGAAGCGATTTTGAGATTGCTTTGTCAAACCGGTTTGCTGCGTTACAAGATCCAGAGGACGTGGAAATATCAGTTCAATATGAAGAAATCGCCAACAATGTACTTCAAACGGCTGCTTCAATAGCACCAGAGAAAAAATGTCTCAAACAAACAAAAATCTCCAGTGAGACCATTGATTTAATGAAGAAACGGCGAGCAATGAGAAAAGCAGGTAGTCCTTTTGGCAGGGTCGAGTACACTGAGCTCTGCAAAACTATAAGAAAACGTATCAGAGAGGACACGCGCCGATTCAATATGCAGCTAGTGCAAAAAACCCTGGAAGAAAATAAAGGAATTAACAAAGCTAAACAGAAGCTGAGAAACAAAAGAACGCAAATATATGCTTTAAAGCGTGAGGATGGCACAGTGTGCAGGACGCGTACCCAAATGTTAGAGATTGTCAGAAGGTTTTATTCCCAGTTATATGAAGATCAGAGCCAGTCAGGGACAGCAATACCCACGGAAGAACAATATATAATGCCAGATATCCTAGTGGAGGAAGTAACAAATGCTATAGAATTGATGAAGAACGGCAAGGCTCCAGGAAAGGATAGTGTAACTGTCGAAATGCTAAAAGCTGGTGGTCGGACGTTACATAAAACACTGGCAAAATTATACTCAAAATGCCTCAAAGAACAAAAAGTACCGGACTTATGGAAAAATGCAGAAGTGATCCTTTTACATAAAAAAGGAGCACAGGAAGATTTAAAGAACTACCGTCCAATAAGCCTCCTATCAGTGATGTACAAAGTTTTCACTAAGATAATTTCTAAAAGAATATTAAAAAAACTGAATGACGCACAACCAAGAGAACAAGCAGGATTCAGAAGTGGATTCAGTACAATGGATCACATCCAGGTTGTACAGCAGGTCATAGAAAGGCACAACGAATACACCATGCCACTGTGCTTGGCTTTTATCGACTACGAAAAAGCATTTGATTCCATCTCAAAGCATGCGATAATGGATGCACTGCTTAGCCAAGGTGTAGAGAGAGCCTATATAAACCTATTAGAATCGATATATGATGGAGCTCCAGCCACAATTCACCTTGATGATCTTGAAGTGGGAATTAATATAGAACGAGGTGTACGGCAGGGTGACGCAATATCGCCTATTCTTTTCTCGGCTGGCCTTGAAGAAGTATTCCGTAAACTGGATTGGGAACAGGATGGTGTAAAGATCAATGGTGCAAACTTAAACCATCTTAGATTTGCAGATGATATTATTCTCATTTCACAAGACCCAGAGGAGCTGCAAAGACACATACAAGAACTGCAAAGGGCTGGCGAACCATTTGGCTTCGAGACTTTCATAACCAAGAGTCAGGTTATGTTCAATAACTTCGCTCAGGACAGAAGAATTTCAGTTCTAGGAAGGGATTTAGAGATTGTGGACAGCTTTATATATCTTGGGCAGAGGATTTCCATGGAGGGGAATACCGCCTGGGAGGTGGAACGGCGTGTTAAGTGTGGCTGGCAGGCATTTGGTAGGCTCAACATAGTGTTTAAGAGCAGACTCCCACTTTGCCTGAAAAGAAAAGTATTCGATCAGTGCGTTCTACCCGTTATGACATACCGAAGTGAAACCTGGACACTCACATCGCAATCAATTCAAAAACTTCGGGTGGCACAGAGGGGAATGGAAAGATGTATGCTTGGCATTACAAGACGAGACAGAAAGTCCTGCGCATGGATCAGGGAACAAACAAAAGTCTGTGACATCATTGGAAGAGTAAAACAGTTGAAATGGAGATGGGCAGGCCATATAGCGAGGCGATGGGACGACAGATGGACCAAGGCAATCCTGGAGTGGATACCGCTTGATCGCAAACGTCCGCGAAGAAGACCGAAAGCACGATGGATTGATGACATCGTTAAGTATATTGGACCCGAGTGGCAGAGGAAAGCCCAGGACCGTGAAGGTTGGAAGCATGCTGAAGAGGCCTTCATCCTGCAGTGGATCGATGCGGGCTGATGATGATGATGATGATATATATATATATATTTATTATACTCATAATTACTAGTATAATAAAAACGTGCTCTCTCAAACCAAATAAAATGCAAAATACAAATTTATCATTTAATTAATGTTATCAATTAATATTTATTTCATCCTAGTTTTATGAAATATATATTATTTTTTAAGTCCGAAAACGTTTAGTTTATATTGTAAATAAATCTGCATTAAAGGAGTACCATCATTCAGGTGATATATTTTAATTTTTAAACCATATATACCAGTTGTCCAGAAATGGCATTCATATCTTATTACTTCTTTGCTCTTTGCTCGCAGTGTCGCAGAACGCGTTTGGTCATGTTAACTTTACATCGAAGCTTGGTTCAAGGAAATTAGTTGCCATGGAGCATTTTACCGGACAACAACGTGCTTTCTGTGTTCGGGGGTATTATCAAATTAACAATTCGCTTATTACAGCTCATCATCTTTATAGGGCTGAGTATAATTTACAAGACATAAAAGAGGCACAAAGTGTTAATTTATAAAAGAAATGAATAAAAAAAGTTTGAAACTACAGAATCAAAGGTCAAGTAGAGATGCAAACAACGTTGAATGTGTGCGTGAGTCGGTTAGAAAAAATCCATCCCAATCTGTCCGGACGCCAAGAAGTAGATAGTATTATTTTTGCTAAATAAATTTCCAAAGACTGTACTATAATATTATAATAAGAAAATTATTATACTTTAAATCGACTTTTATTAATTATACCTACAAAAATGGACAACAATATTGGACATCACTCTCTGACTGCATTACTGAGTAAGACGCAGAAAGCTTAAAGCATCTTGAGATAAAGTTAATGCGAATTTATACATCAATATACAATATATTACAAGTTATCTTGCAATATTAATTAATAATAAAATAAATACAATTTTTTTTTCAGAATTAGTACGTGATGGCGTGTATATCAAAAATAAAGTACACTTTTTTTTACCTCTTTTTGATATTGAAATATTAAAATATAAGTAGGTATGTGTGTAAAGAGTATATGAGGTAAAATGTATGTGAGGTACATTTGTACTGTCTATAGGAATAGTATATACTGTAGAATTGTAACTGTTGTAAGGATGGTTTAATATAAGAAACGTTAACAAAACCTATTTTTGTTATAACAATTCATCGAAACCACAAGAAAAAACAAAAAAATAATATTAAACGGCCAGGAATTTATATATATAAACACACACACACACACACACACACACACACACACACACACACACACACACACACACACACACATACACATATATATATATATATATATATATATATATATATATATATATATATATATATATATATATATATATATAATATATATATATATATATATATATATATATATATATATATATATATATATATATATATATATATATATATAATATATATATAATATATATATAATATAGAAAATATATTGAATTAGTACTAAAAACCTTCAGCTATAGGAATGTACATAAACTAATATTCTAATCACCCGTTGAATCAAAAAAATTAATACTATTTTGGCAATGAAGTATCGAATTGTTCATATATCGCATGAACGATTCCTAAAAGATAATCTGAACAACTAGATTACAATATTTCAGAATAATGGATATCCCGTAAGTTATTAAAATGCCTAGTTTTTAACACAGCAGATGGACCAACGGATAATGTATCACCAACATATGTAAAATATAAAACTGCCTCATCTTAGTTCCTTAACCAACAAATTGGTCAAGCAATTTAAGGGATTCACCAACATAAAATAATGAAATATAATCTCGAAAAATCAGGGGATTTGTAGGGATTTGCAGGGAAAATCAGGGGAACGAACTAAGGAGAAAATTCCACTTCTGAATAAATGTAATGTTGTGTATAGGATCCCTTTCTGTGAATGTGAGTGTAGTTATATTGAGCAGACGTCACAAAGTATGAGACAACGAATTATCCAACATATGAGTGACACGCGTATGGGAAAAAGATCTTGTCCATTGGACAGTCGGTACCATCAGACTGATCATAATTTTTATTAAAACTCAATCAAGGCCCTAGCACTGAGATTTAATCTCACTGCACGGTGGTTCCTGGAGATGTTTCGCATCAACAGAGAAAAAAAGAGGGGCTGAGTGTCATATTGCATTTCGGGAAACTGAAAATAAATTGCACTAATAGTTGATATAATATATAGTTGATACAAATAGTTGATATTATATAATAACTAAAATTGAAAGAAAACAATAGTTATCCATCCAATAAAGGATCATTATATGTGGAGAAAAAAAATATCATTGATTTAAACTGTGTATATTTTCTTTAGAAACGTTTGTTCGTACGTGTGAGGGGTGTGTATTTTCTGTTTGTTTTATTGTATATATATTTTAACATTTCAAATGAATTTTAAAAATTGTAAGTCCGTAATTATATATTGATTGTTTAATTTTATTTCTAATATGACATTTTTGTAGCTACTGTTCCTCCCGAAGAAGTCACAAAATATATTGAGGGTTATCAAAGAATGAAATCTTAGTGTTGTTTCATAAGAACAGACCGCATATCCGAGACGCTACTCCTTTATATATGCATATACTAAAGTATATGCAGTAATATAAAATTTTATACATACCTATATTTTATACATACATTTTACTCCGATTTTTTACTCCGAGGCCTCAATCTTCCTTCTCCCCAGAGTTCAAAACTAGAAAAGAACGTGGATCTTACTTATTCTTCCTGGATGGTAAGTTGACCCGAAGGCCCTGACTTGTATTCTCTGATTTTTTCCGGATGTCGCGACAATGTCGTTTATCCGGAGGGTTTATTTGCCGTTCTTTAGGCAGGATTGTGGTGACCGACGTGAGTGATCACACTGGGGCAACGGCCGGCAATGAAGCTGCCATGCCGTCGCTAGGAATTTGTCCAGTATTCTGGGCAGGAACGTCTGAAGCTCTGGAATATCTGTCTCCTGGTGGATTTGAATATTCCTTACAAACAAGGGAGCGTTTACTATAGTGCGAGACGCACGTGATTAAAAAGACTGAAGTATTTTAATCGATGAGGTTGGGAGGAACGGGTACCAGGCCGGATGTCCGTAAATAAGGACTGATCTGACCATGGACTTGTACAGGGTTGTCGAGCGTGAGCTTACTTCTTCCGTTGATTAAGGGGTACAGCATACGTAGCATTCCGTATGCTTTCCCGGTGGCTTTCTTGAGATGCGACATCCACGTAAGGGTCTTGTCGAACTCGAGTCCCAGATAGTGAGCCGATTTGGCCCACTTTATAGGGATTCCGTGTATTCCTATCATGTATCGTGTTAATTCTGGCGGATTATCGGCTTTCTTCGGGTAAAAAAGACAACATGGGTTTTGCTGCGATTGATTGCTAGTCGCTATTAGACCAGCCATCTCGAGGCTTTCAACATCTGCTTTTGTAGCCTGGATGTAATCATCCAGGGAGCGTGGGCCGACTTATAAAAAGCCGTATCATCAGCATAAATTGCAGTCTGCACGGAAATTTTGCGGAATCTTTGGAAAGTCCGCCATGTCGACATTGAAGATTACGGGGACAAGAGGGGAACCTTGCGGTACTCCCGCTTCGATTCGCTGGACGGATGAAAGAGCACCATCGACGAGCACTTGGAAAGTGCGTCCAGTCAGAAATGATGCCAAAAGATTGAGTAGGTCGGTTGGTATACCGAGTCTGAGCATCTTGACTATGACTCTGTCGAATGCTTGCGAGAGGTCTAGAAAGACAGCTCCCGTGTGTCGCCTTCTGTCGAACCCCTGCCTGATCTCCGTCGAGAGACGAGCCGCCTGATGGACGGCTGCGTGCCGCCTCCGGAAACCAAACTGTTCGTCCGGCAGAATATTCTTAACGGCAAGAACAACGTTCAGAGCATGTAAAATTGCTCTTTCAGAGATCTTACCGAGGCCGGTAAGCAAGCTAATCGGCCTGTAGCTACTTGGCTTTTGTGGACTTTTTCCTTTTTTGGGGATTACGATTATTTGGGCATATTTCCATAGAGATGAAAAATGCTGGAGTCTGAAAATTGCGCTGACAATGTTAGTCAACTGCGCAATTTGCTTGTTAGGTAGCCGTTTCAGCTGCACCGGTGAGATGCGGTCGCGACCAGGAACTTTTCTGACTTTCAAACTTCGGATAATATCATGTATTATCTTCGGCGAGACAATTTGGCCGATCAAGTAGCCAGGGTTAGGAGTTCCATTGTAAGAAAGAATGGCCTCGGGGGGGGGGGGGGGGACCGGCGGTCTCACCTTACCCACCATGAATTTGGCTGTTTTCCAAAGTGATCGATCAGCCGTGTCGATTGACGCCAGGAATTCATCCCACTTGTCGTCCCTAAACTTCTTTTGTAGCCGCTTGCGTGGCTTCTATTATATCTTGAGTTAATTTTTCGACCGCATCTTTGAGCTGCTGAACGCTACCAATACGCGGGTTGGGTCCAACGTCCTGCAAATGCTAGTGAAAAATGCTCCAACAGATATTAGTTTTCTTTCTCGGCGAGAAGGTATCCACCTTGGTGCCAATTGTTAGCAATACCGGGTAGCGATCGGAGGTAAGCTCATGAACAACCTGGACTTCAAATTGATTCATTAGATTCTTTATGATAAAGAAATCTAAGAAGCTGCGGTAGCGGGAATATTCGTCCGGAACAAGGAGGTTCAGCTCGTATCTTTCCGCCAAAGATAACAGGTCAGCTCCTCTCCTGTTTGTCAGGTCCGAACCCCACGATCGGTTATGGGCATTGTAATCTCCTCTAATGATGACTGGAGCGTTATTATTCAGGTGCCTGCCAACTTCACCTGAATCGAAGTCGTGGCAGGTTTCCTGGTACCATGAGTATAGGTTTATCAGATTACCATCCAGAGCCACCTGCACAGACATGACTTCTGAGGAAGTAAGACCCGCCGGAGGCAGCAGGTTGTGTCTGATTCTTTTCTTGACGAGAATCATCAGACCACCCCCCGCTCCGTTGAGCCTGTCCTCCCTGTAACAGAAGAAATTCCTTACACCGAACCGTTCGCTCCGTTTAAGGAAGGTCTCCTGAATCAGAGCCACGTCATGCAGTGGTCTTCCAGAAACGAGGTTGAGATCCAATTTTTTCCCGTTCAGAGAATTGCCATTCCATGTTATCACCCGCAATAAATTATTATTATTCATAGCTGGTTTGGAACATGGCTAGTGCAGAATTTATCTGCTCTTGGACCATAGCAGTCATCTGCTGCATCATTTGCTCCATCATTACCGTGAAGTTCGGTAATTGAAACTTTGGAGCCTCCATCCTAGGATAGGATGGGCTTTGGGGGGCAACCGGCGCGGAAGCCGCGGCTTTGCTATTGTTTTGTGGCCCCCAAGCGAACGTTGGGGGCGGAATTTTTGGCGGAGGTTTAGATGGTGCAGCCGTCTGATTTTTCTTATCCTCACCCTTATTCGGGGGTCTTTGGGGACAGGCTTTTGAGTTAGCCGGGTGTGGACCAGCACACTTAGCCGGAGCGTTCTTCGGCTTTTTGCATTCTTTTGAAGCGTGGTTGGCCGCACACTTCATACATTTGGGGGGCACGTTACACTTCTTTGCCCTGTGACCAAAGACCTGCCCGTAGGATTTAATGTTTTCCACCTTTATCTTCTGTTTGACCAGGTACTTGATATTATGGATCCTCTTTTGGTCTTTGGGGAGGATCACATAGACTAAGACATAGACTTTGGGAAGGCCCCTTTTTATTTTGGATCTGTTCTATTTTGTTCCACCGCTAGATTTTCGAGGGGGTAAAACCTAGCGCGACCAGCTCTTTTCGGATTTCTTGTTCCGAAACCGTTTCCACGATGTTCCGGAGTAGTACGTGAAGTTGCTTTTCACTCTTCGTGCAGAAGGTGTGAAAAGCGATGGTTTCTTTTTCGAGGAACGCCGTCAGCTTGCGGTAATCGCCGGCTGTCTTTGGCTGAATCTTGACGCCTTCTGGGTGATTCAGTGCCTTGTCCGTTCCTAATTTCTTTTTCGCAATGAGGGTCATTATCTTCATATAATAATTTTTGCTGCGAAGTACCACCGGTGATACTTTTTTGGCCTTTGCGACCGACGCTTTCGCTTCAGTAGCCAGGTTGGCTACTGGAGTTGCTGTTGGGGCACCACTTGGACCTACCTCTCCGGCAATCTTTTTCCGGGGTACTTGATCTTGGTTCTTTTCCTCATCGGAGGATCGTCTAGTTCGTTTTGTGCGTCGCCTTTTCTTTGCTGAGAATGTTTCGAAATCCGAGTCGGGCGACTCTCCGCGGATGGAGAGAATTTCGCCTTCGATCATTTCGTGATTTAATTTGGGGGTAACGGTAACCACTTTATTTGGGGAAAGAATACCTTTCGGAGGTTTGAGTGGCGGGAAGTGACTGTCATCAAAGTTCCCGTGTCCGATTCGATATTAATTTCAACCGGCGCATTGGTGCGGGCGGTCTCTTGTTCATTTTTATTGATCTTTGCCGCCAGCACGGCTATTTGATTTTTTAGATCCTTAGTGAGCTCCTTGAGCTCGAAAATCGTCTCGTTGAGACCATGATTGTCGCAGCGCGACAGTTCAAGCTCCTCCTGGAGCCTAGCTATTACCTCGTCGGGACCGAAGGCCAAATTAATTTGCCAATGCTACCAGCAATCTTCCGAACACCTTGAATTTCTAGATAGCCGCCATAAAAGTGCCTAAATAGCGACCCAAAGATCCGAAAAATATGCCTACTTACGCCCAAAGGCTAATCCAGCTGCAGGATTGTCGCGTGATCTTCGGAAATAATTCGCAAAAATGCGAGAAAATTGTTAAAAAGCTGTGAAATATTAATTGTTTTTAGAAAAACAATCAATACCACTGAGAAAAACCGTTGGTGACGTCACTAGTCACGGCACCAAGCAGTTTGGGTAGTTTGGAGTAGCTAACCAATGGGAGCTCTTGAAAACAAGTTTTGATGCTCAAAACGACGACGATGTTGGCATAAGAGTACACACTAGTCATGAAGACAATATTTTTAGAATACCAATTTCAGAAAAACCTTTAAATATTTATAATAATCAAATAATTATAGACCTTGTTTATTATTCTCCTGCAAAACCAAAAACAATACAAATATTCCCTACAAAATTAAGAACTATGTACAACTTTCAAAAAATAACCTAGAAAGTGATGTTATAAAATTATTTAAAAAATTTATCAAACTCAAAATTACGTACGCACTTCACTTCAAAGATGATAATTGTTTTCCCGAAATATGTAACATACTTAGAAATACATTAAAAAATTCTGCATTCAAACTCGTTAAATGCAATGTTATCTGGGAAGACATTAAAGAGAAAGACAAACAGAACACTGTTATTCAAAATTATCATGAATGAAAAACCAACCACCGTGCAATTCTAAAAACATAAACACGTATTAGAACAAATTATTACTGGCCAGGAATTAAATCAGATGTTACATATTACATCAACATGTGCGAAAATTGTCATTAAATAAATGTGATACCACCACGTCAACAGCTAATGATTACTCCAACACCTTCTAACCCTTTTGAAATAATTCTTATAGACACTTTTCAGGCTCAAGGACAAAAATATTTAACTATAATAGATACATTTTCGAAATATGCCCAAGCCTATCCATTACAATGTCTAGCCGGTATTGAAATTGTACGATCATTACTTATTTTCATTACACTTCATGGATTACTAAATATAGTTACAATAGACAATGGAATTAAAAAATAGTCCATTAGAACATCAGAAAAAATCTGATATTTTAAATCAAATGCCAATTTTTGGTTACATTAATTCAATACATTCTGTAACAAAACAAAAACCAATTGATATACCAAATGGATATCTGAATTCAAAAGATCCTTTTGATATTAATTTAAATCAAAAACTCATTAACAATTATATCGTAGAACATCGCTAAACTACTCAAGAAATTTATAAGAAGTTAAATGAAAACTTCTCAACTTCAAACTTCAAACTGACTTTTCTAAAGGGACGTATCATTTTAAACATAACGAACAGCGAGAAGATCCTTTATCATATGAAGAAGGAGAAACTAAAATCAAATAACAGAAATAAATGAACACTGAAATATGTAAAAGAGAATGTTAATAATAATAAAAATATTAAAATTCATTTAGGATCAATATTAGTTCACAAACGAAATATAAAAATACCTAAATTGAAACGTAATTATTACAGGTCTCAGCTTCTGCTGCCAGCCGCCCTTCAAGAAGTGAAAATAACCAACTTTGCTCAAAACCCGGGACTTCTTCTATACTACTACTATACTACTACTATATAACTACAACTATATAAAGACAACTCAAAGTTCTTATAATGAGCATTATAATGAACTTACTAATGTTCTAGAGATTAAACATAATCCTTTTTATTGTGAACTTCAAAATTTTCATAAAGCAATATCATACTAACTAATTTCAGCAGAACAAAAGTATAATACTACTAGTCCTGTATATCGTAATAAAAGAGGTTTAATTAATGGTTTAAGCTCTATAATTAAAAGCATTAGCGGTAATTTAGGTGCGGATGATGCAGAATTTTATGTGAATACTATTAATAAATTACAAACTAACCAAAGAGGCATCGTAGACAAGGTATACAAGCAAATTTCTCTCACCACCAAAATGATTGGAAATTTTAACAAAACAATATCTCTAATAAATCATAATCAAGATGTAATAACTCAAGGTATAAAACAGATGAGAACTGACGACCTAGTCTCAAAACCTAAATCATTATGTAGACTCTAAAAACGTATTACATCAGATTAATATAAGCCTTAGCGCTATGTTACAGCTATTATCTGATATCGAAAACTCAATCACTTTTGCTAGATTAAAGATTGCACACTCGAGTCTACTTAAAATCGATGAATTAGAATCAATGTATGATACAGCCGTAAAGCTATATTCGAGTAATGAAATGTTTTCTCCAAAATCACATTTTTATTATTATCATGATGCTTTAGAAATTTAGTCATTTTATCATCACCAGAAAGTTGTTTTTATAATTCACTTTTCAATAATTTATTATGACACCTTTCAATATTTCCATTTATATTCAATCCCTATACAAAACCTTACCACCATTATTCCCCATAATATCTGTCTGATTATGAACAGGGCTTTCTACCAATGCATGCCAGTACCTTGTGATATGGTTGAACGGGTATTTCTGGCCAATTTAATTAGTTGGATTGGAAATCGACAATTACATCCACCGATTATTAAAGTTAGAAACCAGTCTTCAAGCTTGTGAAGGAATACAGATCGAATTAACTAGAAACGTCATAGAGCAATTGACCGAAGCCCATTATATCGCTATATTTGGCAACAAAACAAAAATTGAAACAAAATGAAAAGGAACAGATTTTGTGCAACTAAAGGGAATTTATTTAATCGAACTTCCTGCTGATTGTAAATTTCGTATTAATGACTCTATGTACGAAAACCATAAAGAAGAATCTTTCAATCAACCTCAACTATTAGAAGAAATATCAGTTAATAAGCATCAAGCAAAAACGAAGTAGAGTACGCTGGACCAAATTCATCAATTGCAAAGGGAGCAAAATAAAATAGCACCTATTCAATTAATTGGTCCCTCGTATCTTCAACACAGTTTTTGAGCCATGCCAATTTACCTTATCCTGATTGCCACTGGGGTATGGTACGTATGGTATGAACCGCAAGCCTCAATAACTGACATTGCCTATTTTATTTATATATAATATTGTTATTCAATATTGTAAAAATTCTGATTTGTGAACGATTGTGGTAGACAACAGAGAGTTAAAGATTATTAAATTCATATTTTGTGAATAAAATTTGTGTTTTTAAAAATCTATATCCAAGTATTTTAAGTAATTCAAAAATCATCTTCGAATGCGTTCCAAAATTAAACGAAAAATCGATAGTACGATGCGCCCTGGATGCTAGGCGCTTTATGAAACAAGTTTTTTTAAACATTTGAATTTGGTGCCCCATTAAATTGCCCCTCCTTTTTGCACCCTCCTTAGACGCGGGGCCATTCTTGAGTCATTCATTTTCAATTTTTCAATTAATTTTCCTACCGGTTTTATTTTTCTTCATTCTTTTACATTTTCCACTTTCTATTTTTTATATTAAATTCACTATTCGTTGACAACTCCCATTCGTCGTCGTTCATTGACATCGTCTTCATAAAAAGAAGGTCCTGCCACACTCGGAAAAAAAGGTAACTCCTGAATCATATGAGGATTTTCATCAGCCCAAATCTTGCATTTATGTCTGTTGTCAAATTCATTATTCCAGAAGTGCGCTTCTTTGGAAAAAAATGTTTTTCCCCAAAGTGAAGATCTCTTTCCAACTTCCAATTTCTACGCTCTGTTAAATCTTGACACAATGTGAGTGATATTTACGTATTAAATAGTCTTCCACTATTACATTTTAAAGTTGTGATACTCTTATAAGAAAACTAATTAAAATTGATTCGGTATTTTTGTTAATGTAAAGTTTTGGTATTGAATGTAAAAAAAATATATTTCTATATAAACATAAAACACTGAAGGAGCTGATTTGCGAAACCGGTAATATTTATATCTTAATGAAACTAATGAACGTTTTACCCTAGGTAAACTAATTTCAAAATAAACTCATATTCTGCTGCTAATTTGGAGCTCGGCAACTGAGTAATTTTAATAATATTAATTTCTTGTTTTCCGACGAAAACTTCTTTCACAGCGGTCGATTCTTTCCATTTAGAATGGCGCAAATGGTCCATTTTCCCTTGTAACGTGAGAAACTAACAAATATGCCTTTCGCAAACTTTTTCACTTAAACTTTTTTCACTTCCAATTTTAACGCGGCAATTACTCGCTGCCGGAACAAATGCAAAGTTGATTCCAGGAAAGTGTGTTTTTTTGTGTATTTTTTGTTGTTCTATTTTCACTTGTCTTTCGTTATTAAACTTTAGCGATTATTCAAATGGCCAAGTTCCTTGTTTTCGTTTTTTAATCAGAATTTTTCGTGTAATCGTATTTTTTGATAATCGGTTCGAAGTTGGGAGGTAATTTTAGTTTTTCTTGTTTATTTTTAAAGAAAGAAATATTTGAAGAAATTACCTTTTCTTTATGTATAACTGAACTTGTTGAGCGCACTCATTATGTTTTGAGGGAACTTTACATTTCGGCCGCTTTTTGCTTGAAAAATGAATTTATTTCGGCAAGATGAATGGGAATCAAAACATTCCTCATCGCTTTCTATTAACTAGAGTATTTTCTTTGGTATTTTCTTTTTATTTGATAATATTTTCTTTGACATGTTTTATATTCTACCAACCTTTCTTATTCTCTTTGTTATTTCGATTTATATTTGCCTAGTGTTTTCTATTATTGTACCCGGAAAATTTAATTTATGAACTTCTTGTAGTGCTTTTCCATTTAAAGGGATCCGGTGTTTGTTTTTCTGTACTGCCATCAATACGGCTTTTGTTCTCTATATTATTTTTTATATTAATTGTTGTGCCCGATAAGTATTTAAATATTATTGTAATTATTTCTTCTAACTTCGTTGTATAAAGTCATTTGTTTCGTTTTATAGTTTCCCATGGTAAGACGGCTTCCCATATACATTACTGCTTTATGGTATCTCCATATCTCTTCATTTTTTTTCCGTTCAACATGCGTTTCAACTTGCGTTAGAGCATGCATCCTAGCGCAGCGTAAGACAGCATACGTCTTACCTTCCTGACCATATGTTTGCATCAGTTTCATTTAACATTTCTGGCGAGTTCAGTAAAGACGGTTTTTTATAAACGTTAAAAACATTTTATTTTGTAAGTACCTATTGTTAACGGTGTAATTTCTGTTTCATGAATACATCTGACATTGTTATGTTAGCCGCTATGAATACTGCTGTGCCGTTGTTGATTAGAGGACACAAAAAATACAGAAAATTTGTATAGACAAAGGAATATTTAGAATTCTAGTATGTTTAATGATACACTTGTAGTTTTTTACTGTTTCAAACGTTTATTGTAGATTTTGCTCTACATATGTTTCGCCATGTTAGGGCTTTCTCAAGAGTAGCTTCAACTAATACTAATGGTCAAACACAATGTTTCCGAGTATACAGGCAAAATTATTTCTTGTTTTTTTAACGTCTAGTCTAATTATCCTAAATATCGGATATACATATGATCTTATCTATTACCGGGGTGTTTTGGACATTTATCTGGTCATTCGTGGTTATTATATGACTATTTCTTAAGGATTATTTTATTTCCCATATTTCTGGTAGATCTAATTTTTTGCTTTAATTTTCTGAGTGTAATAATTTAACATTGTTTATATCTATAAAATGCATTTTTTCAATACAATGATACCCGATATATCTGAAGTATCCATTATTATTATCACAAACATGATTCATCGATCATCTCAGCCTAGGCTGGTCGGGTTTACAATGCCAGAATGAGAAAGTAGTTCAGCTCCTCCCATTCAGCTTAGTACCTTACGAACAATGTGGCAAGTTTGTAAGAGAACTGCTCGTTGTCCTACTGTGGTAATCGACTTTGAAACACCAAGAATTTCCAGATTTTTGGAAAAGTTTTTGCTTACTAGGCCTTCGGCGGATATAACAAAAGGTAACACCTCCATTTTCTGGAGTTTCCATTGATTTTTCAGATCAATTGCAAGAATTTCGTACTTCGTGACCTTTTCCATTTCAGTTTTTCTGATGTTATGAGAGAGTGGTATCGCAATATCAATTATGAAAGCTCTCCTCTGCTTTTTGTTAATTAGAACAATATCCGGCCTATTATAGTCAACCGTCCGATCTGTTGTAATTGGTCGATCCCAGTAAAGAATTGTATCGGCTGACTCAAGTACGGGGGAAGGCGTGTACTTGTAATATGGTGGAGGCATCTTATCAAATAGCGAGTGCTTTAAAGCGATTTGCTGGTGTATAATTTTTGCCAGCTGATTATACCTGCCTAGGTGAGCATTAGGGGCAAGGACTGGACACCCTCCAACAAGGTGTTCAATGGTTTCTCCTACACCACCGCACAAGAAGAATATTATTATTATTATTATTATTATTACCCTTATTATTAACTAAGATTCTACATTAAATTTATTTGCACAAATAATCTTACAACCTAGTTTATTTAATCTTTTACATACTGTATTAGAAAGTTTAGAAGTGTAATTAATAAATTTATTTGTCGATTTGTCTTTTTTTTTATGTTATATAATTTTTGTAAATTCAAGTTGTGTTTATTTTTTAAGAATTTGTCAATTAATCCATTTTTGTAACCGTTGTTTTTTGCTATCTGTTAACGGTACAGCACTTTATTAAAATTATATTTGTTTAGTAAGAAAACTAACTAACCTACGTATTAGACTATGAAAAGGAGATATTCTGACTTGCCAAGATTGTTTAGAACTAAAGTGTTATACAAAGTGTTTATACGTGTCTTTTGTAGTCGGTTTTCTGTATATATCAAATTGTAATTTATTACATATTTTTTTTATCTTTATGTCTAGGCTATGTCTTATTTATTTGAATTTAGGTATAATTTTTAGGCCATTTGAATTCCATAAACAAAAAAATATTCAATTGACTATGGAAGTTGGACTTAACTACTAAACAAACTCTACTAAATAAAGAGATTTTTAATAAAGAGCTCAATACCATTAAAGAGATAACAAAAAACAATGGCTAGAAAGAAGGATTAATTGACAAATTGTTAAAAAAAAACAAGGAAAGTTGAATTTACAAGAATTCTATAACATTAAAAAGCAAAAAGATAAATCATTTAAATTTATTAATTACACTTCTAAACTTAGTAATACAGTGTGTAAATTAAATAAACTAGGTTGTAAGTCTATTTGTGAAAATAAACTTAATGTACCTAAAATGTTAATTAATAATAACTATAAAACGGATACTTTAGATAAATCCGATGTATATAAAATTAAATGTAAGGATTGTGAAGCGGAATATATCGCTCAAAGCGGTAGAAGTATAAATTGTAGAATAAAAGAACACAAAAAAAATATCTTAAATAATATAAAAAGCACCTGACTGTCTGCACTTTGTATTGAAAACAATCATTTTGCAGATATAAATAATGCTAAATTATTACATTGAGAAAAGGAAAAAATCTCTAAGAAATAGATATATGATAACCACGAATGACCAGCTAAATTTCCAAGACACCTCGGTAATACTTCGAAATTTAAATACCTCGATATTTAGGATTATTAGCTAATAAAAAAAAACAATTTTACCTGTATACTTGGAAATACTGTGTTTGGCCATTAGTGTTAGTTCAAACTACTCTTGAGAAAGCCCTAACAAGGCGAAACACATCCTGCGCAAAATCTATAATAAATGTTTAAAATATTAAAAAGCTACAAGTGTATCATTTAAAATCCTAATATTTCAAAATAACTACTAACTAACTGCGGAATCCATAAATATTATTAATATTTAGAATAATTATTACAATTTATTGCATACAAATATATACTAAAAAAAATAATCCTAACACATTTAATTTACAATTTTGTTACTTTTTATATCATTTAATCTAAAAGTTCGTTGTATCGTGAGGTGTAAGACCATAAGGTTCAAACTACTCTTGAGAAAGCCCTAACAAGGCGAAACACATCCTGCGCAAAATCTATAATAAATGTTTAAAATATTAAAAAGCTACAAGTGTATCATTTAAAATCCTAATATTTCAAAATAACTACTAACTAACTGCGGAATCCATAAATATTATTAATATTTAGAATAATTATTACAATTTATTGCATACAAATATATACTAAAAAAAATAATCCTAACACATTTAATTTACAATTTTGTTACTTTTTATATCATTTAATCTAAAAGTTCGTTGTATCGTGAGGTGTAAGACCATAATGGCATTTCATAAATTCTCACCCTCCATAAATTCCTGTCCAGTGCCAATTTTTTAGCTTCATTCCAATGAATTCCTTGTTTATCTGCGGCTTGTCAAACTTCTTATTCTTCTTCCCATCTCAGCCTTGGACGTCCAAATTAATTTTTTCCTCGTGTTTTCACTTCATTGATTTGTTTTGCTAATCTTTCTTCATTCATTTTGTGAATGTATCCTAGCCAGCTCAGTTGTCGTTCTTCTATAGCTCTTTCTATTGGTTTCATTTCCTGTAATTCTACTTTCCTTTCTTTTTGTTACGGTCTAAGATTCGCTGCCGTTTGTCATTGATAGTCCCACCACTTTCTGACAAACCCGTACTTTTACCTCTTTCGGTATCTCTCATGTTCCTACGAATGTTGTTTCTAGAGTGTTATATAGTTTGCGTGCATTTCCATTTTTACATTATCTTCTATTATTGTGCCTATATACATATAGTTTTTGACTTGCCCTATTACCTTCCCATCGAGTACAATTTTATGTTTTATTTTTGTACCTGCAATTAGTATTGTTTTGCTTTTATCGGTATTTATTTCTCTGTTTACTTTTCTTAGCTCTTCGTTATATATCGTTAAATTATGTTTTTCTTCAGAATTTGCTATTAGGACCATAACATCAGCGAACAGTAATTCTTGTGTTGTCACAAAAATATTGTTGATTTTGGTTTCTTTTCTTAAAAGTTTGTCTCTTATCTTGTCTCGACAGTTATCTAATTGTAAATATCAGATCTTGTGTGGTTCTACCATGTTTAAAACCATACTGTGGTTCCTTTAATGCTGCTTCTAATTTTTCTCTCAGCCTATTTTTCCAGGTAAACTTGTTAATGTAATCTCTCTATAGTTTTTATATTCTTTGATATTTCCTTTTTTAAACAAGGACATTTTTTTCCCATATTCCAGTCTGTGGTTATTTTTTTCCATTATGATATTGTTTAGTAGTGACAAAAATTCTTCCTTTGCTATTTCTCCCATATATTTCAGCTTTTCTGCTGTAATTTTGTCGTCTCCTGGACTTTGCCGAAGAATAATAAAAAAATCTATTACTTTCAAAATTATATATTAATTTTTTGTTCTTAAATGTATAATTTATTATATTTATTTAATGTAATAAAATAAAACAAAATATTTGTAAAGTATTGGAAAAACTTGCGTATTAAATCAAGAATTTGAAGATTCCCAACATCGGTGGGAGTCGGTGCCCTACCTTTGCGTCTCGTCGTACGTCACAATTTTTCCTTTCGTCCTTGCATGACTTTCGTTCAACAGATGCATGCGCATTGACGACCAAGAGTTGAACAAGTGTGGACACACCTTTAGAGCTATTTTTATTTCGAATTCTTTAGATTCCTTATTTTGTGTACTTATTGTCTTTTTATTATCTTTGTATAAAGCTTTAGTTGTTTTGATCATGCCTCTATGTCTCTTTTTGTCTCTCTCTTAGATCTATGTCCCTTTTTGTTCATTTTTTCCCCTTTTTATTGACTTTTTCGAAAGCTTTTTTTAAGTTTATGAAGCAGATATATATTTCCCGTCTTTTCTTTATTAATTTTAGCAAATATGAATTCTAGGGTGCCTTCATCTTCTGAATCCATGTTGTTGTATTTCCAATATATAGCAATATAATATATAATGTATAGTAATGTATTTTGCCTTTTGAAGATATGTCATTTCCTTCATCTAAACTTGTTGGACGTATTAAACAAAGAGGTTATGCTTTTGGGTAATGAACAGGTGAACAGAATAACAAAATTTTAAGAAATATTCAACTTGAATATGTTTATATTTGACGAGTAATTAAAATATTTCCTTTTCATTGTAATATCAACTGTAGTTCATGTAGACTATAAGGGAATTTTAGAAATATGAAGGTATATTTATTTTGTGCTAAATATAAATTCAGTCGTTTTTTTGTTGAAAAATGCGTTTACCTTAATTATATGAATTTTTATGCGAATCAAAATATTTCTCATCTCTTTCTGTAGACTAGAGTCAGTGACTGCGGTCATTTATTTATTCGTATAGCACCATGTAACATATAAACATATAGTACAATAAGTGTAAAAAAGGATAAAAAAAGAAAGCAAACCATGCACACACAACACGCAGACAATTTAAACATTATTATCTCATTTTCCAATCCATTCTATAGATAATCTCATGAAATCATTCCAGCTGCTCTGATAGGGGACCTGATAGGGGACCTGATAGGGGACTCTGCTAGGGGACCGTCCCCATTAATATATATGATGGTTTGTTTCACCACAGTCACCCCAGTCACAGTCACAACTTGGAAACTTCGCTATACACCATTTATAGAGTAAGTCAACATATCGACCACATCTAGTGCGAATTCTATTTAATTTGATCCACAGTTTTCTGTTATGATTGATGCCAGTAGTATTACAGTTGTATCTCTAAAACAATTCCCCCTCGGGGTGATTTTAAACGTATATACAATTTTGGTTCAAAAAATCATTTACTTTGGTGTTCAATGTGACAAGCTGTTTATAGCATACAATAGTGGAGGGTTTCTTGATCAAAGTCTATTTTGTCGTAATGAATGGATATTTCCAGGTTCCCTTGTATAATGTGGTATTCTCTGAGCAGGGCTCGCTTATTACTTAGTAAGGGAACCCAGTAGGTAAGAGTTGGTCTGATTGTTTCAGTGATTATGTTGTCTATAAAAGTTGTCAAAGCACCTGGTCGCAGTAATTTCGATGAGGTATGAATCCCGCTTGCTCAACTGCAATTTGTTTCAATAGAGCCTCTAATTCTGTATAAATAAGTCTTTTCAAAAGCCTATATGAATAGTTGAGCTTGGGTGTAATGAAATTATTTGCATTTTTGTGGTACTTAGGTATTCACAATTTGCTCTTTAGCGCTATTTCTATCCCTCGCAAATGCCGGTTAACGATAGTGTGCGGTACTCCTCATTCTTCTGGAAGTCTTCTAATGCTTTTTCTAGAATGTGCCTTTACAGGTGTTCCTAAAACGTTGGCATCGGGGGATCATGGACGACCTAATCTTCTCCTAACTTCACGACACATATCACCCTCCAGGAATTTCTTGAAGCAGAGTTGAGCAGATTAAAACGCCGTCTCTGCTTCTCCAATATCACGATTGGCGTCAGTTTCTTTCAAACTTTTTTAAAGATAATGTCTGACTGATAATGTCTATTGTGACTTATTTTACTCACTTTAACGTTTTTGCTAAAATCGCCAACTGAATATTTCGCAGTTCAATCACTTTAATACTGAAAAAGGAATGTTTATTTGTCGGATTAAAAAGTTGAAATCCGATTGAGGTGTGAAGTATAATCCTTTATTTATAAACAAAGGAAAAATGTAAATACTTTTATGCTTATCATTATTGTACGTGTAAGGTTTTGTCGTGCTAAAGAACTTCGATACTATAGACGGAGATCAATAATTTTTAATGCTTTTTCGTTTATTACAAAATTTTCTATACCGTTAGTGACTGTAATGATGTCAAAATAATAAATGATAGTAAATACATTTAAAAGCATCCAACTGCATAAATACGAACAAAGTATTTAGTGTAAATCAACCTTAAGCTTAAGCAAAATGATAAAAAATTAAGGTCTCTTTGAGATTCACTTCAGTATAACAATAAATAATTAGGGGAACTTTTAAAAGTTTTAAGATCTACCCTTCCAAAATATAAGCTAATGAATTTAATATGAAGTGTAGTATTAAGAAGACATCCCCAGTCTCAGGTGTTCATTTCTTAGTTAATTTTTAAAGCAGTGTTATTATATAAAAATTTATTTTATTAAATATTTCTAAACAAATAACGATGCCATTTACCGAGACTAGCATTATAAGAAAAGTTTAATTTTTAATTTACATTAACGAATACACATTACCATAAGAAATAAATCGTTTTCCTAAGGTTTCGATGCGATTCTGAAAAAAAGTAAACAAAGAAAATTACTCTGTTGTTTCATTTTAAATGATGGTTTTTATTATTACTATCTGAATTTGCTGAATAATGAATTTCTACCATCATCGATACAACTATTTTTGTTATGAGTTGAAATTTATATTTTAAATTTTATTATAAGGCGGAAGTTTCATATTATTTCGATTGTTAAGTTAGAAATCATTGCGTCCTTCATTTCGTCGTAGAATTTATGATTTTATCGAGCTCTTCAGAAAGAATTAGCTCAAGCCATTCATCAATTAATAGTCAACATCTGGAATTGTGAGCAGACGCCTGCATAGTGGCAACCAATAGTAATAAGCCAGATTCATAAAAAGAAATAGGAAAACTATCGTAGCATAATGGTAACAAAGAGGTGAGATGTAGATTCTCACAATGAAAGAGATGCTTGAAGTATTTGAAAGAAGAATGATCGGAACAATTTTTGGTGCTGTGAATGATAATGAAAAGGGAGGATCAGGTATAACTTTGCAGTCAAGCAATTATATCCTAGATTTAAAAGAATGCCAGAAATCCGAATACTAACGATAATCATTGAGGGTCGTATAGAGGATAATGGAGAGATAGATCTACTACACATTAAAAACTGGCAAGGGCCTCTTAAACATCGTTCCGGATAGAGGTAAAAGTTGAAAGAGCTCAAGACTAGGAAATGGGCTGCAAAACCACAGAAAAACAAGAAATTTATTGAATAAAGCATTTACATTAAGTTTTCTGAAAAAAAGAAACTTCTTGTACTGAAGCATTAAAAATATTTAGTGATGGTAGAAAATAAGTTGAAGATTAACCTCGTTCAGAAATACCTTCCACATCAACCAATTAAGAAAACATTAATCCTAAATTAAGTACTAAAGACAAAATATCCAGATTTGTAGCAAAGCAATTCATGATTTTTGCATCACAATAACGATTCATAGCACGAGATAATTTATTCGACAATTTCTCGAAGAAAATCAAACAAATTCCATGTGGCATCGTGCTATATAGTGTAATTTTTGCATCGTAATTTTTACATCGTGTAATGTTTTCTATTCTCTCGATTAAAGAATTCAGGAAAAACTTAAGACACAGGAAAACGTGTATTGGAGTGAGGGGGATAGCTTTGAAGGAGACACAATAAATTTGGATGAATAAAAAATACTTTCTGTTTTATTTAAGAAGGCAGCCTAATTTTTTATCTTGCTAATTTAATTATATCAGGAAATTCAAAACGAATATTCTGTTCTCGCTTTTCAAACATTTTTTTTAACAAAAATATATATCTTTGTAAAAATATATTATATCACTGGTACGTTAATCTAATTGTAACATATGATGCGGCTCAAAAACAAATTTCAATATGAAACTTCCTTATGATCCTCTAAATACAGCGACCACTTTCATTATATATACAGCATTATAACATTAGTAATCGTGAATAGGTTGAACGATGCACAACGTATTTGTGTTGCAACGGGTTTGCCGTTTAGGCAAATTAAAAAGATACCCATTAAATTGTGAGAGGTCAACTGTTATTTCGCCACCAATTCAACATTACCTCTAATCATCCCATACCGTCTGGTTATACTATGAAAACGCACAAGAAAACTTTGAAGAATGTTGTTCTGAACTCAAAAAAAACCTTCAGTTGGAAAAACAACTGTACGAACACCTTCAAATATTCGAAAGTAAGAGCAGCTATTCGATGTAATCTACTCGTTCTGCTCATTATCATGCAGCTTCAGTACAAAGTTTCGACAGGAGTTTTAAAACCATTTTGCATCAAGATAGTATTTTATCCCTAGAAGATTCATTATTTTGGGCGAAAATTTAAACTGTATTAACAATATCTTTTTGTCTCATGAAATACACATGTCACATGTGTGAATATTTCACATTTTGGGTTTTGTGCATAGACATACTTTTCGATACTGATCTGATGAAAATTCTTGCAAACTGTACAACAAATGCTTACACAGTACAGAGGTCATAGCATAATGTGTAATATTAACTTCTGGAGGATGCCAAAGAAAATTTTACCACTTTTTCATCAGCCTGCCATGTTCACATGATGGCAATGTTCCCGATACAGCTCTTATCTAGGTCTAATGTTGTTAATTATGAAATGTGATTTCAGCAAGATCGGACATCTTCTTGCACCTCTAGGATATCGACAAACATAGTTAAACAGTTGTTTTATAATCAAGTCATCCTCCGATATGAACATTACAATGCAAGAGAAAGTAACATGGAAATTGTAATACTTTAAGGAGAAATAACATATCACAAATAACATATTTAAGAAATTATAGTTTTTCAAAATATATAATAGAACATTAATATAAAATAATGCGACTGTAATAAAAAGCTAGATAAACTATAGAAAGATTTCAGATAAACTACAGAAAGAGAAAAGAAGAAATATAGAACTACTCATGGAAAAAGAAAAAATCTAGGCATATAGATAAGATTCTATATAAACTAATTTAGTAACATGCATTCAGAACACGGAAATCATAATCAGCCAAGAAATTAAAGAACTAATCGAATGTGTGGGACGAAATAATTAATTTGTTGGGATGAAATTATTACTTGTGTGGGAAGCGAAAAAGTAGGTCATAACAGATATAAGATACGTAATGCAGAAAGGAAATGAAAAAACATTACTTAAATGAAACAAGAACTGGAAGAACTGGAACTGGATATATATATATATATATATATATATATATATATATATATATATATATATATATATATATATATATATATATATATATATATATATATCTCAATTTAAACATTTGGGTGAAATAATCATGGAAAACGGGTTGCAAAAAGCGGCCAATAAGAGTGGAAGAAAAAATGGAAACTGCATTGAGATTTACACAAAATATTTACAATAATATATATATATATATATATATATATATATATATATATATATATATATATATATATATAAATATATAACAATTTTAATATTGGAAATGACCACCAAATGGTATGAGCAAAAGTTAAGATTAACTGTCAAAGAGAGCGCGAAAGAACGGTAAGTCAAAAAAAGTAAGGTCAAAGAAGGGCAAAGTGTATGCTGGAAAATTGCTGGAAAATTTGCAGCGAATTTGAGATTGCTTTGTCGAACCGATTTGCTATCTTACAAGACCCGCAAGACCCGGAGGAGATCGAAATATCAGTCCAATATGAAGAAATCACAAACAATGTGCTTGAAACTTGCTACTACTAATAGCACCACAAGAAAAATGTTTCAGAGAAAAATCTCTAGTGAGACCATTGATTTAATGAAAAAAACGAAGGACAATGAAAAATACAGGGAGTCTTTAGGCAGGGTCGAATAGGCGGAGCTCTGCAAAACTATAAGAAAACGTATCAGAAGAGAGACGCACCGGTTCAACATGCAGCAAATGCATAACACTCTGGAAGAAAACAGCGAAAATAATAATGCTAAACAGAAGCTGAGAAAGAAAAGAACGTAAATGTATGCCTTAATGCGTGAGGATGGCACAGTGTGTAGGGCGCGTACGGAAATGTTAGAGGTTGTTAGAAAATTTTATTTACAGTTATACAAGGATCAGAACCAAATCAAGAACAATAATACCCGCGGAAGAACAAATGCCAGATATCCTAGTGGATGAACTGACAAATGTCATAGAATCGATGAAAAACGGCAAGGCTTCAGGAAAAGATAGTGCAACTGTCGACATGCTAGAAGCTGGAGGTCTAACTTTATCCTATTTTATATAATATACTGGCAAAATTATTCCCAAAATATATCAAAGAACAAAAAGGATTACCGGCAAATGAGCCTCCTGTTAATAACGTACAAAGTCTTTATCAAGATAATATCTAAAAAAATATTAAGAGAACTGAATGACACACAACCAAGAGAACAAGCAGGATTCAGAAGTGGATTCAGTACAATGGATCACATGAAGGTTGTAGAGAAGGCCATAGTAAGGCACAACAAATACATCATGCCACTGTCTGGGCTTTTATCGATTACGAAAAAGCGTTTGACTCAATCTCAAAGCAGGCCATAATGAGATTGACATATGATGGAGCTACAGCGACAATTCACCTTGGCGATCTTGAAGTTGGAATTAATTAAAGCGAGGTGTGCGGCAGGGTAACGTAATATCGCCTGTTCTTTTCTCGGCCTGCCTTGAAGAAGTATTGGGACGGTGAAAAGATCAATGATACAAACTTAGCAATCTTAGATTTGCAGATGATATCGTTCTCCTTTCACAAGACCCAGAAGAGCTGCAAAGACGCATACAAAAGCTGCAAAGGGCTGCTGAACCATTTGGCTTAAAAATAAACCTGAAAAAGAGTAAGGTTAGGTTCAATAAATTTGCTGAGGAAAGAAAAATTTCAGTTTTAGAAAGGAATTTGGACATTGTGGACCACTTCCTCTGCCATGGGCAGGGGATTTCAATGGAGGGGGATATCATCCGGGAGGTGGAACGGCGAGTTAAATGTGGCTGACAGGTATTTGGCAGGCAGAACATTGTGTTTAAAAGCAAACTCTCACTTTGCCTGAAAAGAAAAGTCTTCGATCAGTGCGTCCTGCCCGTTATGACATACAGAAGTGACACCTGGACACTCAAATCGCAATTAATTCAAAAACTTCGGGTAACACAGAGGATAATGGAAATATGTATGATTCACATTACAAGACGAGATAGAAAGCCCTGCAAAGGAATCGGGGAACAAACGAAAGTAAGTGACATCATTGGAAGAGTAAAGCAATTCAAATGGAGATGGGCAGACCATATAGCGAGGCGATGGGATGACTGAAGGGCCAAGGCAATCCTGGAGTGGATACCGCTTGATCGTAAACGTCCGCGAAGAATACCGAAGACATTGGACTCGAGTGGCAGAGGAAAGCCCAGGGCCCCATGTTAAAAATGCTTTCATCCTTCAGTGGATCGACACAGGCTGATGATGTTGTTGATGATGAAGAATGATGATATATATATATATATATATATATATATATATATATATATATATATATATATATATATATATATATATATATACATACATATACATATATATACATATATATATATATATATATATATATATATATATATATATATATATATATATATATATATATATATATATATATATATCATCATTCTTCATCATCAACAACATCATCAGCCTGTGTCGATCCACTGAAGGATGAAAGCATTTTTAACATGGGGTCCTGGGCTTTCCTCTGCCACTCGAGTCCAATGTCTTCGGTCTTCTTCGCGGACGTTTACGATCAAGCGGTATCCACTCCAGGATTGCCTTGGCCCTTCAGTCATCCCATCGCCTCGCTATATGGTCTGCCCATCTCCATTTGAATTGCTTTACTCTTCCAATGATGTCACTTACTTTCGTTTGTTCCCCGATTCCTTTGCAGGGCTTTCTATCTCGTCTTGTAATGTGAATCATACATATTTCCATTATCCTCTGTGTTACCCGAAGTTTTTGAATTAATTGCGATTTGAGTGTCCAGGTGTCACTTCTGTATGTCATAACGGGCAGGACGCACTGATCGAAGACTTTTCTTTTCAGGCAAAGTGAGAGTTTGCTTTTAAACACAATGTTCTGCCTGCCAAATACCTGTCAGCCACATTTAACTCGCCGTTCCACCTCCCGGATGATATCCCCCTCCATTGAAATCCCCTGCCCATGGCAGAGGAAGTGGTCCACAATGTCCAAATTCCTTTCTAAAACTGAAATTTTTCTTTCCTCAGCAAATTTATTGAACCTAACCTTACTCTTTTTCAGGTTTATTTTTAAGCCAAATGGTTCAGCAGCCCTTTGCAGCTTTTGTATGCGTCTTTGCAGCTCTTCTGGGTCTTGTGAAAGGAGAACGATATCATCTGCAAATCTAAGATTGCTAAGTTTGTATCATTGATCTTTTCACCGTCCCAATACTTCTTCAAGGCAGGCCGAGAAAAGAACAGGCGATATTACGTTACCCTGCCGCACACCTCGCTTTAATTAATTCCAACTTCAAGATCGCCAAGGTGAATTGTCGCTGTAGCTCCATCATATGTCAATCTCATTATGGCCTGCTTTGAGATTGAGTCAAACGCTTTTTCGTAATCGATAAAAGCCCAGACAGTGGCATGATGTATTTGTTGTGCCTTACTATGGCCTTCTCTACAACCTTCATGTGATCCATTGTACTGAATCCACTTCTGAATCCTGCTTGTTCTCTTGGTTGTGTGTCATTCAGTTCTCTTAATATTTTTTTAGATATTATCTTGATAAAGACTTTGTACGTTATTAACAGGAGGCTCATTTGCCGGTAATCCTTTTTGTTCTTTGATATATTTTGGGAATAATTTTGCCAGTATATTATATAAAATAGGATAAAGTTAGACCTCCAGCTTCTAGCATGTCGACAGTTGCACTATCTTTTCCTGAAGCCTTGCCGTTTTTCATCGATTCTATGACATTTGTCAGTTCATCCACTAGGATATCTGGCATTTGTTCTTCCGCGGGTATTATTGTTCTTGATTTGGTTCTGATCCTTGTATAACTGTAAATAAAATTTTCTAACAACCTCTAACATTTCCGTACGCGCCCTACACACTGTGCCATCCTCACGCATTAAGGCATACATTTACGTTCTTTTCTTTCTCAGCTTCTGTTTAGCATTATTATTTTCGCTGTTTTCTTCCAGAGTGTTATGCATTTGCTGCATGTTGAACCGGTGCGTCTCTCTTCTGATACGTTTTCTTATAGTTTTGCAGAGCTCCGCCTATTCGACCCTGCCTAAAGACTCCCTGTATTTTTCATTGTCCTTCGTTTTTTTCATTAAATCAATGGTCTCACTAGAGATTTTTCTCTGAAACATTTTTCTTGTGGTGCTATTAGTAGTAGCAAGTTTCAAGCACATTGTTTGTGATTTCTTCATATTGGACTGATATTTCGATCTCCTCCGGGTCTTGCGGGTCTTGTAAGATAGCAAATCGGTTCGACAAAGCAATCTCAAATTCGCTGCAAATTTTCCAGCAATTTTCCAGCATACACTTTGCCCTTCTTTGACCTTACTTTTTTTGACTTACCGTTCTTTCGCGCTCTCTTTGACAGTTAATCTTAACTTTTGCTCATACCATTTGGTGGTCATTTCCAATATTAAAATTGTTATATATTTTTATATATATATATATATATATATATATATATATATATATATATATATATATATATATATATATATATATATATATATATATATATATATATATATATATATATATTATTGTAAATATTTTGTGTAAATCTCAATGCAGTTTCCATTTTTTCTTCCACTCTTATTGGCCGCTTTTTGCAACCCGTTTTCCATGATTATTTCACCCAAATGTTTAAATTGAGAGACTCGTCTGATGTTACCATATTTTATTTTAAGAAATGGTGTTCTTAGTTTGTTGCAGGTCAACGTTTTGGGTCTTTTCATATGAAATTTGGAGTCCCACCTTTTCTGCTGTTTCTTTTGGCATTTCAATCTGTTTTTGTATTGTTAATATACATTGAGCTGAAATTGCTAGATTATCAGCAACCAGACAATCTTGTTTGGTGTGGGTTCTCCCTAGTTTAACGGGCTGGTCAATATTCAGGGCTGATTTTAATACTTTACTACTTAATACTCCTGTATTACTTTTTCCTGAGCACTTAAATAAGAGTGGCGAGAGTCCATCACCTTGTCCCAATCCAGTTTTAATTTCGAAAGGCTCTGAGATATCACCCATAAATTTAACTTTCAACCTTGTGTTAGTTAGTGTTGCTTTAATAACCCCAGCCTTTTTAGATCTAGTCCTTGTTCTTTCAAGATTTGGAATAAAGATTCGCTGTCAATAGAATCATATGCTTTTTTGAAATGCACAAATGTACAGACGAGTTTTTTATTGTATAGTTTTTGATATATTAGGATCAACTTTAGATTCAGGATCTGTTCCTGGCAGGATCTGCCCGGTCGAAAACCTGCTTGATATTCACCAATTTTATGTTCTAACTGGAAGAAGAAGAAGAAGAGATACCCCTCTGCAGTTGTTTACATCCATTCTATCTCATTTTATGTAGTGGATGGATTAGAGCATCTTTCTAATCGTCTGGAATCCGTTCGGTTTGCGCGGTAAATGTTCTGACCCTTTACAGAATGAATGGATCGATATCCAGAATGATTTAGGAACATTATCTACCATGTGTGAAAATATTAGATGTAACATATATACATCTGACAATGCCGACACGCTTTAATATTTTGAATGATTATAGAACATGTAAACTATGAATGATAATAATTCTGCAGTTGGCGTAGCATAACTGATCTTAACTATTTTACAATAGTTTGAGCATCTAGAAAATGTTATTGGCCGATTTAAAAGACTTCTTGATTCCGTCACACGGTTTGATGACAACTGACAACTCAAGATTTCATCTTGAAGAAGATATTACTTCGAATGTACTAAGGCAAATGACACATAACACTTAAATGATATTCTTTAATAAATGCTTGACGAGTGAAAAGGAACTCTTTGTGAACAATATTAAGGTAATCCAAGTAAAGAGTTACACGACTTTGGTTTTTGATCCTCTTTGGTCCATCTTTAACCGATACTGGCTTGATTTTTAAGCTACTTCTGGGGCAGAAAGATAGACACATGGCTGGTCACCAATAATTATGCATTTTAGAGTGGCATCATCCAAAGAAAGCATCTTTATAAAAAAAATAAAAAAGCCTAAATTATTCCTCAAAATTGATGAAATTGATCCAAATGATGTTTCAATAATGTCTACAATGTCCCTACCTCGATTTTGTTAATATTTTCTTCATTGGTTGGTGAGGAATGTTTTCCTGGACGAACTTCTTCTTCAACTACTTCTCTACCATCACTAAAGTCCTTGTAACACTTGTAAACATTTATTTTTACTTAGTTTCATCGCTATAATACTTTCTTAATATTTTTAATGCATCAGCATAATAAATTTCACTGTTTAAACACAATTTAAAACACATTGTTTGCTTAAAAATATATCCACTTTAAAAAATCGTGAACAGAAACTTACTGGATAAACAATTACAAAAGACGATAGAATTTGTAACTTAATTTTTAACTAGCGAAATGATATGAAACTTCTGCCATGTCAAAAAAATTCTGTCAGATACGTAAAGCATGCGAATTTTTAAAACAAGTTTCCTTATTTTCGAACATAATGGTATTTTATTTCCTATTGTCAAAATAATATATTTTTTACGTGCCAAATTGATAATGTTTTGGATAATGATAATGAAATATCTGTCCATGTTTTATAAAATGAATGCATAATTGTTTAATGACGATTAATATCATTACAATACCTTACCACCTCTTTCTTACTAAATGCGAATTTGAGTATACAAGTTCTATAAAATGCTGCTCTAAAAATGCTATAAAAGAGAAAAATACCTTCCGACCTCTCGGTCTGTATCCTGTCTTTATGTATAAGCGTATATTTTTCTGTAATCTAGGGCAACAAAAGGTAATTATTGGATGGGAAAATGTGATTGTTGAGGGTTAAGTAGAATCGTTTAGATCCTAATGTAATTTGCCCCGATTGTTTGGTTTTTTTGTATCACCTTGCAAGATTTATTTTTTCTTATTAGCTGGCATTGGTTGTTTCTGAATAAAAACATTCTATGCAGATTCGATTTGCATAGACAAATGTACATGTCAAGATTACATATGGATTCTCCTAATTATGATTTTAATCCATTTACTTTATTATTAAACAATCATATTTCATTCCACATTTTCATTGAGTATAGTCTTCTAAAAAACCCCTTGCATGTCTCAATTCAGTTAAGTAATTTTTTTAGTTTTTTGTAAGTAGGTCAGTTAAGTTCTGATTTTTATAGGTAGGTTCAAATCAGCCTAAATGTACCCTCACCTGCTCAAGTGGTGGTATAAACCATCTGGTACACCCTGCTGGATAACAGAAAAGGCCCTGGCGACTCGGTTACGGCAGTATAATGGTTTCATCAAGTATTAAGGAAGTGTAATACTTAAACCTGAGGAATGTAATGGTAACCCACTTTAGCATTATCCCAACAGCACAAATGATGGATTCTCCTAGAGCTAAAAATTGCGATGGTAAAATATATCCCCCAATTGGATCTCCGGTAGGGATTGCCCTGATAGAGTGCGTTAAAATCTCAGAAAAGCTACAGTTAAATAATAATGCAGTAAACATTGCTACATGGATCGTCCGAGGACTGCTCGATGTACGCAAAACTCACATAGTGGAAATGGAACTTGAGTAATACGGGATGACGATCACTGTTTCATCCGAGATCTACTGGAAAGCGTCTAGTCACGTTACAAATGAAAATAGTAGAACAATATTCTTTTCAGATCACGCAAATTTAAGCTGAAATGACGTGACATTTGTGTTTACGATATATGCTAGTAAATGTGTAACTACTTTTGATCCTGTCAACGATAAAATTGCAGCAACAGAAATGAATTGCAAGCCATTCACTTTGAATTTCATACAGGTCTACGCTCAAACAAGTTAATCAACTGAAGATGAAGTAGATTAATTTTACGGAAATCTTGAAAAAACTATCCGTAGAATTCCAAGTCAAGAAATTTCGATTATACTTGGAGATTTCAACAACAAAGTCGGTGAAACATTGTCTGGTAGTCACATCGGGAACATTGTTGGCAAATAGGGAATGGGAAGCAAAAATTATAGAAGTAAACAACTCGTAAATTTCTGTATAGAATAACAGTTGATAATCGCAAATCTTTATTTTGATATCTTATTCGTCGCCTGTACACATGGCAGTCCCCCGATGGCAACTACAGAAATAAAATTGATTATATTTTGATAAAGTCTGGATGTAGACTGTCAATAGAGAATACTGAAATTTTTCCATTTGGTGAATGTGGAAGTAACCATCGACTATTTCTAGGTTTTATTTAAAATTGAAAATGTAACCCAAAAAGTCGAATCACAAGAAACTACTGGTCCATCATCCTTATGAATTTCAAGAAAAGGCTCCCAAAAAACTGGAAATCATTCCACTGTGTAATGACATAACATCGTCCGAGTCTTCGCATAGGAAACCAATCATTATTACTGAGTCCATAGATGAAACAAACACAATACAAACCCAAGAACTTCAAAAACGCCAACATTGGATAACTTATGCCACCCTTGAGTTAATCGGAAAAAGGACGTATATTCAGAAAAATGGGTATGCGGTCAGAGAAAATTTGCCTTAAATACTCCTAGTTAAATCGAGAAATCCGAAGAGCTTGCAGGAAAAGTAAGAATGTTGACATCTAAAAAACTTGTCAAGAATTTTAGTCACATGCTAAATCAAACAACACTAAATACCTCTATAAAGCTATGAAGAAAAGAGCAAGAAAATTTACACCACGTACATGGATAATATAGAATGCATTAGGCGAAAAAATAACAGATATCGATGGCATTTTAACCTAATGGAAAGGCTATTGTAGCAAACTCTTCCAAGATGGGTATAGTCCCAGCATATCTAATTTGGCAACACGTGAATCTAAAATATTTAAAATAGAAATGAAAATTGCTATACGCAATTTAAAAAACGATTCGTTCGAAAAGTCACAGGTTTAGATTGAGTCACCGCAGTATATTCCACAATATCTGCTGGAAAGTATGGGACACCGGATTGTGGCCAGAAAATTGGTCCATCTCAGTATTTATACCTCTATACAAAAATATTCTAGAGAGAAATGCGAGAACTACCATCTCTCAAAATCACTATCTCTCTCATGCCACATGGCAGTAAAATGCTCTTTCACATTATCAATTAACTTTTAAAATCCTACTAATCATGATTTCCCATTTTTCCCATGATTTTGCTGGATTCGTTCGGGAACAGATATTCAAAATTCGACAAATTATACAAGTCGATATGATTTTTGTAACATTGTTGAGAATTATATTTTTGTATTTCGTTTAGGTAGTTATTAAAACACCTTTTCACAGAAATGGTCTAGCTTCTCCTTTATATCATGGGATCATTGAAAGTATTTATACCTGACTTTGGATTTGACAATGTAGAAATTCCACAAGACCGTATTCGAGAGGGTATTTCCACAATATTCTACGAACATTTCAGGGCAGTTTTATTGTTTTCTATAGTGTAGTTTGTTTCTGTGTCGTTTACAGTACAGTCAAATGTTTAAGTCGATTTTATATAGAATACTAAGTTGTAGTCGTCAATTTTGCAAAAATCCAGCGGATAAGTTTTGTTATATATGGAAACGATTTATTTTAAAGTCACAGCTAGATCTATATCCCAGGAAGTCAAAAAAGTCTTTTATATTTTAAGTGCCAAATTGGAGATCAGTTTATTGGACCTAAAATAAACAAGCTTCTTTATGATTTTGGTTTTCAAGAGAAATTAAATGAAAAGGTTGGCAATTTGGAAGTATTTTGTAAGGGTAGTGAAAGGATTTCTTGGCTACAAGAGTAATGAAAACTATAAAAACCTCATAGATGAACCGTTGAAAGCCTATGAAATATTGGGGTATCGCATGTTTTTAAAAATGCATTTTTTTACACTTCCATTTGGATTTCTTCCGGAAAATATGAGTACAGTAAGAGACGAACAAGAAGAGAGATTTCACCAGGACATCAGGACGATGGAAGTAAGATACCAGAGACGCTTGAACCCATCTATATTTATATTAAATATATATTTTATATTAAATAAATATTAGATTGTAAAAATATATTGTCTCGTTTTTTTGTCTCCACCACCGACCCCCTGTAACAAAAAAACTGTACGTGATATAACAATTAGCTAATTATTTTCGGATTTAGGACTACAAATTTTAGGACATAGGATTTAGGATATACTTTATATACATCTATTTTCATCAATGTTATTTTAAAAAGGTTTCAATTTGTTGACCTGTGATAATCGAGAAAGCCATAGAAGCTGTAGTGGCTCGTGGGTTTTTAAAGTGGGAGGGCGTAGAAAAAAATAGTGCTGCTGAAGATTTTTTTTGCTTTCCTCTTACCCCTTTTTACTGTTCGAGCTATTGAAACCCTATACAGGAGGTGAACCAGGAAAATGAGTTAAACAAATAAGGTAAAAAAAAATAGTTAAATGAAAGAAATTGAACCGAAATGAAATATGGTGTTTTACTCTGAAAAGTAGTTTACTGTGATAAATGCTGGAGGGGAGGCGCCTCTCCTCATGAGCCGGCACTGCATAGAATTTTACCATCCTAAGTACCTCTGTGTCCTTGATTATCGGAAGGTGTTTGACAGCATAAAATGGGTGAAGCTATGGTAAATTTTGCAGGAAATTGGAGTATCAATCATTAGACGATCCCATCCGATCCCTCCTACCTCACATCCGATAAGTTTGCGCCAATAAAGGAATCAGGCAAGAATGCATCTTATTCCCAATTTTATTTATTATAACATTTATGGTAAATATATCATCCATAGAGCTCTCGAGAATTGAACGGGTGGGGTCAGTATTTACGGTTATTTCAGACGACGTAACAGGGATTTTTCTTATTGCAACAAGAATGCCACAATAACAGTCAAGTTGCATGAATCGGCAAACCAGATGAGTCTTAAATGTGGACTCCGACAGGGAAGGGACATACATTATCTCCAAAAATTTTTAAAGTTCTTCTTAAATATACTATAAAATGGTAAATTGGGACACTAAAGTATAACAATCGATGGTGAAAAACTCAGCCAGCTGCATTTTGCAGATGATTAAGATATACTGATGACACTACACTACTGGCAAGGTCGGCCGAAGAACTGAACTTAATTATCAAAAAAATAAAGGATGACAGACATCTTTGCGGACTAGAAATAAACGAGAAGAATACGAAAATAGTAATAACCGACAGTCAAAACAATAACATGCCCAACATCAGTCAAATAGGGCAATTTAAGGTGAACCAATTCATATATCTAGCGATTTTAATACCGAACAAGGGCAGTAGCATTCATGAGATCAGAAAAAGAAGCGAAATGGCAAGAAATATAATAGCGAATTTACAGAAGATCTGGAGGAATAGGGACATAATACAGAACACAAAGAGGCAGATAATAAAAACCTTAGTTTTTCCAGTATTGCTATATCCTGCTGAAACACGAACAATTAAAAAACAAGACCTCAAGTGTATTAATTATTTTAAATTTTGATGCTGGATGCGGGTTCTTTGCATTCCATGGACTGCCAAACGAATGTTTTAATCTCAAATTATTCATAAAAGAATACTAAGATTCTTTGTCCACATTGACTGAAAGGTTCTAGAACTCGCGGCAGACATCCAAAAGATGCACATATTAAATTAAAGACCTAATTGGTTCATCTTTCCAATATGCAACCAACGAAGACAGAAATGGAGAACGCTTCTGTAAAGAAGAGTACAAAGAAGAAGAATATAGTTAAAAATTCGTCCAACTTAATGCTGACTTGTAATAATGCTTCTTCAATTTTACACTAAATGGTAACAATTTCTATTTGTTCCATAAATAATATCGCTCTATTTTTAAAACTCCAGAATTTCTAGCTTATTCCGAGATAGAATTTTTTTAACCAAAAATAAGGTTAATAATTTTAGTTTTAAATGGGAAACTTGTTTTGCATGAACGTGTATCTTAGAAGATTTATAAAGTTATAAATATTCAACCAATTTATAAGAAGTCTTAAGAACTAGCTATCTAGAAAAAAACAAAATAATAAATAGAAAAAGTTTTATACATTTAAATATTTTAAATAAAGTACACTCTAAGTACACTCATCGGCAAAAGTCTTGCACGCCCCTTTTTATTTTTGTTTTGGTACGAAAATAAATTGGGTTATTTTTTCAAAAGAAAGCTTAAAGGATTAATGGATGCGTGCAAGAGAAAAATTGATTAATTTTGTTATTGGTTTTTATAAATATTAAAAAAAAAATATGTACGTAAATAAAATAAAATACATTTTCAAAAAAAGCTAAACTAATGTAAATATTGTTCAACTAATAGGTAGTATTACCTCCCCTACTTCTTATTAATGCTGTAATTAAACTCTTCGATGCATGCCAATAATTAGGTTATTAATAGTGTCTTGTGATAAATTGGTCTATTCGTCTTGAGCGGCTAAAATTAGCCCCTGGCGATTTCTTGGCGAATTGTTCCTACGGTTAATGACTCTAGAAAGGTAATCCGAAATATGTTCGATTGTATTATGTCCGGCGATAATGACGGTTAATCTAATCTGTTAATTCTAGCTTCATTTAGAGTCATCTGGACGATCCGTCCTATGCGGGCGGGTGGCGTTATCAACTATAAAGATAAAATTGTTACCAAATTTTTTCTGTAATGGATAAATAACAGGCCTGATGATATATTCCAAGTAGAAATGTGCGTTCATTGTTTGTGGGGCGTGAATGGTCTCTGTTCTTCCATTGTAAAATATTCATCGACAAAACATTTCGCTAGCGCCCTAATATGCAGCTACTTTAATAGCTGTATTAAAGCGATGCTTTGTTCCTACCTCACTCCAAATCCTCTGACGATAATCATCGCTGATTAAACCAATTCTTGTTTAATTGATAAACACGTTTCTCCATTAAGGTAACCAGTCTGGATGCTCTCTCGCCAAATGAAAACGTCTTTGCCTTGGCTGGTAACTTAACAGAGGCACTCTAATTACATATCTGCGATGCAGTCCAACGTTGAAAAGCCTTCTGGAAATCGTACCAATTGATATAGCATGATTGTACATCCGTTGGAACTGAAATTGTATCGCTCTAATCGGTACTGAGTGATTTCTTCGTGCACATTGAGCAAGATAACGATCTTGTCATTCATTTGTAACCCATCTTCGGCCACTTCTGGGTAGTGAGGCAACATCACCAGTTTCTTCGAATCTTCGAATTGTTCTGCTTACAATACTCCGAACAATATTTAAACGAGTAGCAATTTGTCGCGAGAAACCTTGGTAGTATAAGGTAATAACTCGGGCCCTATTAAACGCAGAAATTTCAGCCCCAGGCATTTTTATTGCTATACTGTACAATTAAAACAAATAAACTGATGTAGTAAAATATCGTATAAATACATTGCTGGTAAATGTTAACAAAAAATCCAAAGATATTTTTGGCATATAGATATTTTGGAAAGCTTCTACTGAAAGTATGTGAGATTAGAAACCCCAGGTGAGTTAGCAAACAAAAATAAAATCAACGGGATTCGGACAAACTCCACCGGCTACTCTTTTTAATTTAGTTGCATTCCAGATAAAATAGCATTATGTCTGGTTGTTAGCTTCATTGTTTATATACGAACCAAATTGTTTCAACTAACGGGCGCTTCCAAAATATACCGATATTTATTTAGGTTAAAATAGAAGCAGATCCGTTAATATAACGATAACAATAATAATGCGATAAACAACGTTTTGCATAGGTTTGAAAATGGAGATAAAATTGTTTTCGCTTGATAATGGAAATAAACTATTAATAATTCAGGTAGTATAAAACCGAAAACACTGAAGTGGGCTGGAAACACATTTTCAAATAACGTAATAGGGATTTTTCTTAATGCTACAAGAATGCTACAATAATAGTCAAGTTGCACGAAAACATACATTAACTCCAAAAATTTTTAAAACGGTTCTTAAATATGCCTACAAAATGGTAAATTGGGACACTAAAGTATAACAATCCATGGTGAAAAACTCAGCCAGCTGCATTTTGCAGATCATGTGGTCCTGATCACTGACAACCTATTGGAAATGAAAATCATGTTTGAGGATTAACCTCAAAAAAACCAAATTCATGAGAGACCATGAAATTATTTCATAATATCGGGAGAAAAAATCTAACTAGTCCATCAATGCATATTTCTAGGTAACAAAATAAGTATTAATGGTGGAGTTGCAACATCTGAAGATTAGAAGAATTGTCTCCCCTGGACATTATACGGTGCATTAGGAGATGTATTTCAAAGTGATAATTCCATCATCCTGAAGAGAAAGGCATTTAATCAATGCACGTTCATCATTTTCTCTTATCAAATGGAAACCTGCCTTGTAATATCAACATCAGCATAAAAATTTAGGGTTGTTCAGAGACGCATAAAAAGGTCAATGCTGGGCATAACTCTCAGTGATAGAATACGCAATGAAGATATATGCTAACGTACCGGTATCATGGATATTGTTACTCATATTGATGCTTTAAAATCGAAATGGGCAGGAAATATCGCCAGATTGAAAGACACAAGATGAACAGTTAAAAAATTGTAAATTGCTTGAATGGAAACCAAATGATATTAAAAAGAGATCGCATAACTATAGGCAGTCCGGGATAGAGGGACATGGAATCTTGTGGGCGAAGACTATCTCCAGCAGTGGATGTAAAAGCCTGGATTATGGCGATGTTGATTTTTCTTCGTTCTGAATTGAAGAAGAACTAAAGTTCGAAGTTATCATTAATGTTATCTATTAAAGTTAATAAAAATGATAAGAGATAATCAGAGCAAAACCCCCATGGCAGCCACCAGGAGAATTTTAAAATTATAAAAAATTAGTTTGAAATACAAAAAAATTACACGATATTCTAGGAAATACAGAAATGTGTTTTGGTTCTTCATGGCATCCGTATAAGATGCTTACTGCTGCAGCATAGATAGTTTTTACAGCTTATTCTTTGAACATTCGCCATAAGATAAAGTGTTTCGTGAAAACCTATGTCTTCCGGAAAGATCGATATGTATGGTTTTTGTCTTTGATGTTACATCAGTCGGTTTTGACGACTCGAGCTGGACCGAGGAAGGTGCTAAGGCCAGAAAATGGTTTCAGGATATACATGTGATATTCTAGTGGCAGCTGCAGGATCTAGCAAAATACCCAAGTGGTATTCAGGTGAAGATTCATTATTTACAATATTTTTTTACCTTGCAATTTCGCATGAATATATAAGTATATATATATTTATTTATATACAGGGTGTTCTCAAAGTTGAGTCATTTATTTTAGCAGGTTGTGGAACTCGTAAAGAAAATAATTTTACCAAAAATCATTTATATAAAAGCTGCAACCAAAAATAAAGAAGTTAGTATCACTTACAGCATTTGAAAACAGACCAGGCCTTTTCATATTCTCGACCACTTCCTTATAGAATTCGCGAAGAGAAGTCAATTTAGCAAAAATCATTTATATAAAAGTTACATAAAAACAAAAATGTTGCTCGGCGTATCAGCGCTTCTCTACACGCGTCAAAAATCCCGGTATATACGAATAACATCACCAACGTTTTCGATGTGCTGTTGTAGTTCTTTTACAGTATTTAATTCTCCATCGTAATAAATAGCCCTTTTTAAATAGCCCCACAGAAAAAATCGCTGGGCGTTAAATCCGAGGACCGCGCAGGCCAAGAAACCTAACCTATCCATCTGTTTCCGAAACCTGGAAATATATTATTTAAATGTTCGTGAACTTCTTGTCTAAAATGTGGTGGAGCTCCATCATTTAGAAACCACATATTCTATCTAACATTTAAAGGAACATCATCTTGTAATAATTGTGGCAGATTGTTTTGAAGAAAGTCTAAATAATTTTTACCTGTCAGTCGACCTGGACGAAAGAAAGGCCCAATAAGCATGCCATTTACTACGCCAGTCTAAACATTTGCTGAAAATGGATTATTTTCATAGCATGCGAATTTTCTGCTATCTGAACATGATTGTTGTGGAAATTATTTACTCCATTTCTTGTAAATGTGACCTAGTCGGTAGCCAAAATAGATTTGGTAAAATTTGTATTACTGTTGTACTGATGTAAAAGCCACTGACAAAATTCAACTTTTCTAGGATTGGTTGTAACACTTGTACCCGTTGATAATGGTAGGGATAAAAGGTTTCTTGTCGTAGAGTCTTCCACAATTTACTATGACCAACTTCAGCTTGACTTGCTACAGACCTAATGCTCGTTGTTGGCTTGTTTTCGACATTTTCTAAAATTTCTTCCTCAATCTCTACTATTTCGAGTGGAGGAAGCGTGATTTTCTCGTTGTGCCTTTAAGTACATTGTGTCACGAAGTCTTGTAACTAAGTTTACAAACATCCGCGGAGCCGGATGATTTCTTAAAGAAAACCTTTCGGCGTGCGAACGACATGCTGCGACTGCATTTTGTTGACACTCCCCGTAAGTTAATATTATGTCCACTAGTTTATTGTTTTTATATCACGCACACGAATTATATGTTTGTACTTGAAAAGTTGGTTTTTAAAAAACACTTTATTGTATCAAGTAACAAATACTTTAATTAGTTATATCTCGAAATTGCAACCTTAATTATTTTTTATACAAATTCATTTATAACTTCACTTAAATACTAATTCAGTCACTCAGTACTAATTCATTCAAATATTCCAAACTGCGAACCGGCAGAGCCTTCGGCTTAAAAACAATTTAAAAATATATATCAATCTCTCTAATATTAATTTGGTTCCTATATTCATACTAATATAAAGTAATACAAAAACTATTAATAATCTGTAAAGTAAATACAATATAGTTCTTTATATGCATTCCAGAGATAAGGGGTCGGTTTCTATAATATAATTCCTCCCTCCTTAAGTTTCGGAAAATGGGATCATTTTCTGAATTTTCTTTTACTGCATTGAGTTAGGTCCATCCATCCATCCATATATATATATATATATATATATATATATATATATATATATATATATATATATATATATATATATATATATATATATATATATATATATATCATCATCAGCCCGTATCGATCCACTGCAGGATGAAGGCCTCTTCAGCATGCTTCCAACCTTCACGGTCCTGGGCTTTCCTCTGCCACTCGGGTCCAATATACTTAACGATGTCATCAATCCATCGTGCTTTCGGTCTTCTTCGCGGACGTTTGCGATCAAGCGGTATCCACTCCAGGATTGCCTTGGTCCATCTGTCGTCCCATCGCCTCGCTATATGGCCTGCCCATCTCCATTTCAACTGTTTTACTCTTCCAATGATGTCACAGACTTTTGTTTGTTCCCTGATCCATGCGCAGGACTTTCTGTCTCGTCTTGTAATGCCAAGCATACATCTTTCCATTCCCCTCTGTGCCACCCGAAGTTTTTGAATTGATTGCGATGTGAGTGTCCAGGTTTCACTTCCGTATGTCATAACTGGTAGAACGCACTGATCGAATACTTTTCTTTTCAGGCAATGTGGGAGTCTGCTCTTAAACACTATGTTGAGCCTACCAAATGCCTGCCAGCCACATTTAACACACAGTTCCACCTCCCGGGCGGTATTCCCCTCCATGGAAATCCTCTGCCCAAGATATACAAAGCTGTCCACAATCTCTAAATCCCTTCCTAAAACTCAAATTGTTCTGTCCTGAGCGAAGTTATTGAACATAACCTGACTCTTTTTCAGGTTTATTTTCAAGCCAAATGGTTCGCCAGCCCTTTGCAGCTCTTGTATGCGTCTTTGCAGTTACAAGATCCAGAGGAGGTGGAAATATCAGTTCAATATGAAGAAATCGCCAACAATGTACTTCAAACGGCTGCTTCAATAGCACCAGAGGAAAAATGTCTCAAACAAACAAAAATCTCCAGTGAGACCATTGATTTAATGAAGAAACGGCGAGCAATGAGAAATGCAGGTAGTCCTTTTGGCAGGGTCGAGTACACTGAGCTCTGCAAAACTATAAGAAAACGTATCAGAGAGGACACGCGCCGATTCAATATGCAGCTAGTGCAAAAAACCCTGGAAGAAAACAAAGGAATTAACAAAGCTAAACAGAAGCTGAGAAACAAAAGAACGCAAATATATGCTTTAAAGCGTGAGGATGGCACAGTGTGCAGGACGCGTACCCAAATGTTAGAGATTGTCAGAAGGTTTTATTCCCAGTTATATGAAGATCAGAGCCAGTCAGGGACAGCAATACCCACGGAAGAACAATATATAATACCAGATATCCTAGTGGAGGAAGTAACAAATGTTATAGAATTGATGAAGAACGGCAAGGCTCCAGGAAAGGATAGTGTAACTGTCGAAATGCTAAAAGCTGGTGGTCGGACGTTACATAAAATACTGGCAAAATTATACTCAAAATGCCTCAAAGAACAAAAAGTACCTGACTTATGGAAAAATGCAGAAGTGATCGTTTTACATAAAAAAGGAGCACAGGAAGATTTAAAGAACTACCGTCCAATAAGCCTCCTATCAGTGATGTACAAAGTTTTCACTAAGATAATTTCTAAAAGAATATTAAAAAAACTGAATGACGCACAACCAAGAGAACAACCAGGATTCAGAAGTGGATTCAGTACAATGGATCACATCCAGGTTGTACAGCAGGTCATAGAAAGGCACAACGAATACACCATGCCACTGTGCTTGGCTTTTATCGACTACGAAAAAGCATTTGATTCCATCTCAAAGCATGCGATAATGGATGCACTGCTTAGCCAAGGTGTAGAGAGAGCCTATGTAAACCTATTAGAATCGATATATGATGGAGCTACAGCCACAATTCACCTTGATGATCTTGAAGTGGGAATTAATATAGAACGAGGTGTACGGCAGGGTGACGCAATATCGCCTATTCTTTTCTCGGCTGGCCTTGAAGAAGTATTCCGTAAATTGGATTGGGAACAGGATGGGGTAAAGATCAATGGTGCAAACTTAAACCATCTTAGATTTGCAGATGATATTATTCTCATTTCACAAGACCCAGAGGAGCTGCAAAGACGCATATATATATATATATATATATATATATATATATATATATATATATATATATATATATATATTACGGTGTTAAAATGATTTATTTTTAATTAATTCCTATTGGTTAACAGATATTGGTAATGTTTCGGTTTAAAATTCATTCATGATTTTGCATCCTTCTGTTTCAATATGATAATTTTTATTTAATTACTTCGAGTATTATTACTTCTCGAGATTTTATCTCGTATAGCGTTGGGGTTTTTAAATTCTTTTATGGTATCATTTATCTCCAGATATTACTATGCTGCCTTGATCAATAATTAGTTCAACAACTGGTGTAAATGTATTAGTTTTCTTGTCTAATCGTGAAATTTTTGTTGTTTTGTTAGTTGGTTTTTCCGATGAATATGGAATTTGTTCTTATCTATTTGCGTTTTGCTTTTCTAGAGAATCACATTGCTTGGTTACTAATTTGATAAAAATGTGTTTGTTTATATTTTGGATATTATTATAATTATTTTCCATATAATTAGATACTCGTTGTTTCTCAGTGGTTTCAAGTGGATTTTTATAATCTAATTTACTTGTAACTATTTGGAAGGGTGTACATTTTCGTGCTCTGTGTGTGGAATTTTTATAAGTCAATAGGGCGTAATTCATTAAATTAATTATGTTTTCTGAGAGGTTTTCATTTTTCAACGTTAATATTATTTCTGCTCAAGTAAAGTGTAGATGTTCTATGGGAGTATTACTATTTGAATTATAAGGTGTTATGAAGTGTAATTCAATTCTTTGAAGTGAACAAAAATTTTGTACCATTCCACTTTTAAATGCCGGTTTGTTATCGTTGGTTATCTTATGAGGGAGTCCAAAATCATTAATATAAATTAAGAATTTGTCGGCTATTTCTGGAGAATTGGCGGTCACTATTGTATACGTTTGTCCTAGTTTGGAAAAGCTATCTATTAATGTAAGAAACGATTGACTATGGGTCTTGTATATATCCATATAAATGTGATTAAAAGGTTCATATCCAATTGGTGTTGGTTTAAATACTAGTTTGTTGGGGTGACGTTCGTATTTCTATTTTTGGCATGTCACATAGGTTAATATAATTTCTAATATCAGAGTATATATTAGGCCAATAATAATGTTACTTATTGGCTATCAGATTTTCATTAATTCCACGGTGCGACTTTTTTGTTTCATGGCAATATTTCAACTTTAGTGTTTGCTTATTTTTATCGATAATGTCTTCCAAAAGTGTATTTGATATTAGTAGATTAAATGATCCATTTTTAAAATATTTTTGAAAAGTATTCAATATGTGGACTTCGAAAGTTTTATCCTTAAAGTGTAAACAATATGTTTGTTTTGGGACAAAGTTTTCTTTAATTATTTTAATTATATCTTCTTCTTTTGTATGTTTGGGTAATCTTATAACTGTTCTGTTCTTGTTGAAGATGTATTCCTTTGGTACTCGTAATTTATCTCCGTCTTGATAATTTTTGAATACATTCAAGGGTTTTTCAGTGTATGGGGCTCCTAGTACTGGATTTTTGATGTTTGAATGCTGTTTCTAAATGAGTGGGTGGTTTATCAGGTGGTCTAATTTGTATATCAGATATAATATTAATTTTATGTTCTTTCGGTTGCTCGGATGGCTGAAGGGTGTTTAATATTACTTCTACTTCTTCTTCTGTTAATGTGGGAAGTTCTTTAGGGTCCAAATTATTTAAAGTTGATAGTTGGTCATTTTGATCTTTAGAATCATTCGATTCTTCTTCAAAATGGTTCACCTATGCTCTGGATAATGAGTCAGCGTTTGTATTTTGTTTTCCATTTTTATAAATTATCTCGTAATCATACTCCTCTAATTTAAGTCTCCATTTGACCAGTTTGGAGTTTGGTTCCTTAATTGAAAACAGCCCTTGAAGGAGTCTATGGTCAGTTATGATTTTAAATTTGGTTCCAAACAAATAAGGTCTAAAGTGTTTAACAGCCCATACTATAGCTAACAGTTCTTTCTCTATTGTTAAATAATTTGTTTCTGCATTGTTTAAGGTTCTAGATGCAAAGGCCACAGGAAGATCTTTTCCGATGGATCCTTGGGAGAGAACTGCATCAATTGCACACTTCGATGCGTCTGTAGTTAAATTAAAGGTTTTGTTAAAATCCGGGTACTGCAAAATAGGGTCATTAGTTAAAACTTTCTTACATGTTTCAAAGCAGTTTACGAATTCAGGATTATGTTCGACTTTTTGATTCTTTTTAAGGCAATTTGTCATCGGCTTTACTAATTTGGTAAACTTATTTATGAATGTATGATAATAACCAATCAGGCCTAAAAATGATTTAACTTCTCTCGCTGTCCGAGGTATCTTTTGATGGCTTCTATTTGCTTCGGATTCGGTTTTACTCATTCGGGTCTGAATATGTCTAAATCCTTAAGAACATTATCCATGACGCGCTGGAATGTAGCAGGAGCATTTTTCTAGCCAAACGGTATTCTAGTGTACTCGTAATGTCCATCCTCAACAGTGAAGGCTGCTTTAGGTATCGATTCTTTATGCATCTCAATCCTGATTCCAGGTCCAATGTGGTAAAATACTTCTTCATGTTCCTGAGTTGTCAAGGATATCTGATATATGTGGGAGAGGGTATCGATCGTAACTAGTCTTCTTATTGATCTTACGGTAATCTATGACGACACGCCATTTTTGTTTTTCTGTTGCATCCATTTTTTTTTGGAACAATCCATACTGGTGATGACCAAGGGCTCATAGATGGTCTAATTATTTCTTCATCTAACATTTTAGTGATTTGTTCGCGAATTTCTTTTTTGTGTACATAAGGGTATCTGTATGATTTACAATAAACTGGAATATCATCTGTAGTCTTAATCTCATGTTCAACTTCATTAGTGAAACTTAATTTTTCAGCAGGTTGATGAAAAATAACTGTGAAGGACATTATTAATTTCTTAATTTCTTTGGTCTCTTTTGAATTGAGGTGGTCGGTTCTTATTAAAGAAAAGTTGACTTTTTCGTCGTTGTCGTTATTATATGTATAACCAGAAGTGACTCCTTCGCAGGAAAAATATTTAAATGTTTCTTTTTCAAATTTACAGGCTAATTGTCTGATTGAGGTGGGATCAAATTGGATTAAAGCTGACTTAGAGCTAGCGTTTCTAATCTCTAACGTAACTGTACCGTTCTTTACCTGGGTCAGAAATGAAGGTATCTTGGCTTCTCCGAATATTGTATTGGGTATAATAATTTTTGTATTTTCTGGTAAATCTGTATTTATTCGTTTGATAATACGCGAGTTAGGTGGTATCTCCAAAGTTTGAATATCAAAATGTGTACGATATTTTAGTGGAATATTTATTTTGCCATTATATAACACTTGATTAATCAGGTCAATTTTTATACCTAGCTTTCAAATATATCTTGTACCTATTATTCCATCGTAGTAATCGTGAAAATTGAAAAGAGTGAATTCAAAGTTGTCTAAATAAGGTTAAGATTTTTATTGATGATATTTGAGAGATGATGATGAGATTGATGATTGATGAGATTGATTGATTTTTAAGATGGGTATTCTTGCTTTGTATTGAGCATTTACTTGTCCAGTGCATATGATTATTGGGGTGTTTGATTTATAAATTGATTCTGCAAAATGATTTTCTACTATGGCAGGTCGAATGATAGAAATATGATATCCAGTATCTCTTAATAATTTTACAGGGGATCTTTGATGTCAATGTATGGTAGGGAGTTCAATTGAATATTATTTAAATCTAAGACAGGGTGGTTTTCTTCTTCATCGTTCCGAAAATTTGGGATTGGAAATATGATGCTATTTGAGTATATTGGTTTTAATACGTATTCTGAGTTCTCACTTCCATTATTTTTCGAGGAATTCGGGTAATAATTCATTTAATTTTGTGGTTCATTAGAGATTGCTGAATTTTCAGGTTGAATAAAATGTTCACTGTCTTGGGTATCATCGTCGATATTCAGGTGATGATGTTTTTCTGATATGAATGAGAGTTTTTGACCTTGATTAAAGAAATTTTGTTGCGTCTGCTTAAATGGCATGTTTCTATGTTATATGGAGGGAATACGACTGCTTGTGGACATTGGTGTGGATGTTCCTGTTGGTTTGTGTGAATTTTCTCTTGAAAATACGTTCACAGGTCTTCCAAAGACTTGTTTTGCTGTCGGGAAATGATGTTGTACAGGTCTTGGTTGAACGTTTATAGGTTGACTTGGCCATTTGAATTGTTATTGTGCGGGTTGATCTTGCCAGTTAGGTCTTTGTATCGGATGTGCATTTTGGTTTTGCCAGAAGTTAGGTGGAGTTTGCATTTGCGTTTGCACATTTATTTTAGGTCGCATATTTGAGGAATAATTATTATTTTTATTATTGTTATTTCTGCAATTAACCTGCTGTTAGAAGAATTAAAGATTTAATACTAGGTCTGCTGCGTCTTCCAACTTTTGAGGATTTCCTAAAATTAAAAGAGTTCTTAATTTAATTAATAGACATTTAATATAAGTACTGTAGTGGCTGTAATATCATTTTGATTTATGAATGCTTGCTTAGTAAGATGGCCAATTGATGTATCCATTAAAATTTTAAGACTCAAATGCGATTTTAATACCTTAATACGTTTAATAAAGTCAAATTCATTTTTATTTTTATTTCGAACCAGAAATGTCAATTGTTGTTGGAGAACTTGCCTACTCGTTCGGTCACCGAATTTTTCACGTAAAGCTGCTTTAATTTCAGGCCACGTACCGAGATCATGTCTACAGAGAATTAAATTTGCGGCTACGCCCTTGAGATAGAAGAAATAGATGCAAAAACATAATCGCTCAAGTGATTATCATCTGTTGTACCATATTTATTAAAATATTTATCTATGGTTGAAATAAATCGTTCTAAATGCTCGCTTTTTCCGTCAAAAGGCATGATAATAGAAGCGAATTCTATAGCATAGATAATCTTTGCCATGTTCAATAAGTATTTTTTATTTAAATCTAAATTATTTCTTAAAATTGACTTATTACTGCAAGAAGTTACTCTTAAACTGCTAAAGTTTTCAGTAATATCTTCTAGTATAGCGTCTAATAATGACATACAATTTTTTATATTTCAATTAATTATAAAAGAAAATTAATATGCATCAATTTTTACAACTAAATAAATGGATCAAAAGGAAATACTATTCAAAGACTATTTCTTACCGGATTGTTGATCGTTACCGATGTGGTTCGTAGATCGTACCTTTTGAACAGTTAAAACTGACGGTCCAATGTTTGCTCGTCTTTCAGGATTGGTTTTTGCAACTTCCAAACTTAGCTTCTAACAAGGGCCCTCACGTATCCTAGCGACTGCATCAATTATATGCTTGTACTTGAAAAGTTGGTTTTTAAAAAAAAAATTATTGTATGAAGTAACAAATAAAACTAATTAAATAACTAATTAAATTAATTATATCTCGAAATTGCAACCTTAATTATTTGTTATATAATTGAATTTATAACTTGACTTAAATACTAATGAAAAACTGCGAACCGGCAGAGCCTTCGGCTTAAAAGCAGTTTGAAAATATATATCTATCTCTCTAACATTAATTTGGTTCCTACATTTATACTAATATAAAGTAATAAAAAAAACTATTAATAATCTGTAAAGTAAATCCAATATAGTTCTATATATGCATTCCATAGATAAGGGGTTGGTTTGTACAATATCATTCAAGCACTATTAAGAAATTATTACCACAAGTTAAATCAAATATCGCACTCAAAAGAAATATCGTACAAAAATAAAAAAAAACTAGCTATACCCAGTATTAGCAGTAAACACGAAGCGAGGAACTACCAAAAATTTCTCAGCCCTTAGACAAAATGGATATTCAGAAAATTGTATCAGGCAGGCCATTCGCCGTCAGGAAACCCAAACGAGAAGAACAATAAAGTATCATGAACCAAATACACTAAAGATCCTGCTACCATACGTAAAATGAATCACAGATAGTATAGGCAGACTATTAAAGAAACATAAGATCAGAACAACCTAGAAGCCGCACAAAACTGTTGCAAACATCCTAAAAAACCCCAAGGACAAAGTTAGACTGGAAAATCATGGGGTGTTCAGACTGCAACAGAGCATACATAGAACAAACAAACAGACGAATATCGGCCAGAATACAAGAACATAAAAACGACTTAAAAAACAAACAATCCACTTCCGCTCTGTTCCAGCACTATCTACATACAGGACATAAAATCAATTTTGAAGGAGTCAAAGAAATAGCGAATATTGAAAATTACAAGGTTCGAACAATCAGAGAAGCCCTTGAAATAGAAGAAAGAGGTGAGCTAAATACGCGAAACGACGCTCGCAGCAATCCAAAAGTATGGAAATCCCTTCTGAAAAAGAAAAAAAAGCGGCAACGTGGCGGCGAGGTAGAAAAATCAATAAACGGTTGCCCGACACCGTGGCCAAGCGCCGCAAATGGTCCCAAACTACCCCGATATAATCTGCGCAGTCGCTTCTGTAGCCGGTCAGCTATAAAAGCGAGCACAGCGACCCGTGGACATCTGTTGGACCCTTCAGTCGAAGCGGATAGCACTTGAAAATGCCAAATGTGATTTTGGCGAAACGTCGTGACTCTTCACAGCATCAACGGATCGACACCCGGAATGATTTAAAAACATACATATATATATATATATATATATATATATATATATATATATATATATATATATATATATATATATATATATATGCGAAACTGCAAGGAAATTGAATTGAATTATGTCGACCCGAAATACAACCAAAATTGAATTTAACACATGAATAAATATAAGTATTGCTAAAGTTATGAATTAGCTAAACCAACTAGTAATTCATAAGATATATTTTTTTCCTTTATTTGGGTTTTTCGCCACTATCTAAAACTCAGAAAATATTAAAAATACCTGTTCTTATGTAAAGAAAGAATCTCTGGGTAAAAACAAAAAACCAAACGGAGACAAATTTCTCAGTGATTCTTTTTTGTAATAAATTAGCCTAAGGAACAAAAATTTTAAAGATATAAAAATGTTATAAAAATTTTTATAAACTTTTATCGTTAACGTTTCGGAGGGTATTCTCCTCCCGTTTTCAAAACTAAACTAAAAAATAAATTATATTAATTTGTAATATATAAAGTAACGAGTGAAAGTATTTTTTTTTTGTGTATGGCGACGAAACTTACATTGGCAACAATAGATTTTCATGAGAGTGACATACTACCAAAAAATATATATAGGCGATGTTTACTGTGTGATTGTTTATTGTACTGATTGTGTATTCAAATATTTAACTGTGTTTAATTGCATTCTTAAGAATCTGGAACCATATTGAATTTAAATCTACCGAGGCATAACAATACATTTATTTTTATTTAAATTAATTATCGCGGTTTCTTTTAATCTTCTGTATTTTGTTACCGATTCTTTTAATACCGTTTTGGAATTATTCCAATTGATTTTATGACCCGATTCCCATGCGTGTTGACAAATGCTAGATTTATTAAAATCGCCCTTTCTAAGAAGGTTTTTATGCTCTTTTACTCTAACATCTAACGATCTAGATGTCTCACCTATATAGAATTTGCCACATTCGCAGGGAATTTTATAAACCACATTTTTGGTATTTTGTTGTATATTGTTTGGTTTAGTCTTTGTTAATAGAGATCTAAGAGTATTTTTTGTATTAAATGTCGTTCTTATGTTGTAATTATTTCCTACTATTTTTATTTTGTCAGAAATACCGCGGATATAAGGAGTTGTGAGGTGTGATTAATAACTTGTCTGTTTTGTCTAGTATCAAAATTTTTAAACGATTTATCTATAAAATTATTTGGGAAATTGTTTTTTATTAAATGTCTTTTATGTGATTTGTTTCTTTTTGTAGTGTATCACTGTCGGTACAAGCAAGTTTTGCTCTGTCATATAAACTTTTAATGACTCCTATTTTGACCGATTTTGAGTGATTTGAAAATAAATTGAGATACCTATATGTGTTTGTCGGTTTTCTGTAAACTGTAGTTTTTAATGTGTTGTTTTGTTTTAATATTAAAGTGTGGAGGAATGGCAATTTATTCTCCTCCTATCTCTAAAGTAAACTTAATTATAGGCTCTCGAGAATTTATATCTTGTAAAAAATATTTAGATCGTCAATGCTATGTTGCCATATAGCAAAAATATCATCAACGGTTTTTTAAAAGATTTATTTAATATCTCGTTCTCGAGTTTCTCTATAAAGATATTACTTATCAAAGGAGAAAGAGAAGAACCCATTGCCATTCCGAAATTTTGTTGATAATAATCATTTTCTAATTGAAAATATGTGGTTTTTAAACACAGAGTTAATAATTCCAAAATTGTATTTATGTTTAGTTTAGTGCGGTCTTTTAATGTTGTGTCATGTTCTAATCTCTTTCTAACTATTAAAAGTGATTTATCAACTGGTACATTAGTAAATAAACTCACCCCGTCAAAACTAACCAAATTAAATTTTGGTTTGTAATTTTATTGTTCGAAATTTTATCTAAAAAATCTGAAGTATTTTTAATATATGAATTTGTTCTACCCGAAAGTGGATTTAAAATCTTTAATAAAAAATTTTGCTAGTTTATAACATGGGAAATCTATACTACTAACTATAGGGCGAAGTGGTGTATTAGTTTTCTGTATTTTTGGTAGACCATAGAAATGAGGTGGTTTAACATAATGTGGTGTAAGTTGTGACCTTTCTAGATCTGTAAATTCACGTTTGTGTTTATATAATGTATTGTACATTTATCTCTCTATTTTTAATGTTGGATCTGTAGGTATTTTAAAAAAGAAACAAATCACATAAAAGACTTAGTTATATATTAGAATTAGTATATAGTAGTATTATAGATAATAGTTTATATAGTAGAATTACTTATAAACTTTTACTTAGTTATATAGTAGAATTATAGATCAATCGTTTAATAATTTTGATAGTAGACAAAACAGACAAGTTATTAATAACAATAATAATAACTCTCAAACAATTAACCCCACAATTCCTTATATCCGCGGTAGTTCTGACACAATTAAAAGAGTAGGAAATAAATACAACATAAGAATGACATTTAAGACAAAAAATACTCTTAGATATCTATTAACAAAGACTAAATCAAACAATATACAACAAAATACCAAAAATGCCGTTTATAAAATTATCTGCGAATATAGCAAATTCTATATAGGTGAGACATCTAGACCTTTAGATGTTAGAGTAAAAGAAAGAGAAGTTAGAAAGGGCGATTTTAATAAATCTAGAATTTGTCAACACGCATGGGAATCGGGTCATAAAATCAATTGGAATAATTCCAAAACGGCATTAAAAGAATCGGTAACAAAATACAGAAGATTAAAAGAAACCGCGATAATTAATTTAAATAAAAATAATTGTATTGTTATGCCTCGGTAGATTTAAATTCAATATGGTTCCCGATTCTTAAGAATACAATTAAACACATTTAAATATTTGAATACACAATCAGTAGAATAAACAATCACACAGTAAACATTACTTATATATATTTTTTGGTAGTATATCACTCTCATGAAAATCTATTGTTGTGAATTTAAGTATCGTTGACATACACAAAAAAAATGTATTTACTTTCACTCGTTATTTTATATATTACATATTAATATAATTTATTTTTTAGTTCAGTTTTGGAAACGGAAGGAGAGTACCCTCCGAAATGTTTTTATAACATTTTTATATCTTTAAAATTTTGTTCGTTAGGCAAATTTATTACAAAAAAACAATCACTGAGAAATTTGTCTCCGTTTGGTTTTTTGTTTTTACCCAGTGATTCTTTCTTTATATAAGAACAGATATTTTTGTTTTTAAGTTTTAGATAGTTGCGAAAAACCCAAATAAAGGGAAAAAAATATATGAACACCCCACAATCATTCAGACATTAATTCATAAGATATTGAGGTTACAAAAGTACATTAGTACTGTAAGTACTAGTATATATATTATATACTAGTAGTAAGTGTAGTATATGGTATATTTCTATTCTATTTAAATATGTTAATGATGCTTTATATCAAAAATAAATTTATCTTGTTAAGGAATTTTGGGTTTTCGTCCTTCAAAAGCAGACATTATTCTAAAGATATAAATTCTAATATCTTAATTCGCTATACTAATCGTTTATCTACATTTTATCTGAATTAATTAAATTGTTCCAAAGAATTAACGAAAATATTCAACGTAGAATCGTGGAGATATATTTAGTTTACACATAAGTTATTAAATAGTTTTTATTGTTTGAACTTTTCCTGGATGCGTTTCTTATGATATATTTAACTAATTTTTTTAACAATGTTATATATTCAATTAATTATTATCACAATACTAACCAAATGAAACCTTTAAGTTACCATTGATTATTATAATAATTTCTTTAACCCGAAACCCGATGATCCAACTAAACGAGTCGAATTCCGCATGACAATTGAAGATCGTTTTAGGAGCTTCAATATCATATGGTTTTCTGATGAATCGAATTTCCTCATCAAAGGCCACATGAATGAACAAAATTGCAGATATTGAGCTCCCGACAAACCGCTGGAACTGCACCAGAAACTATTACATTCGCCTAATGATGTCGCTTGGGCTGCCATATCAAGCGAAGGAATTATCGGTTCCTACTTTTTGAGGATAACCGTGGTCGCACTCAGACTGTTAATTCCTATCTGTATTGCCATATGATTCGGATTTTTTTGGCTCCAGAAATGCAAAATTCGATTGACCGCAACACATTTTTCGAACAAAATGAAGCAACTGACCACGTCACGAATGATTCTTTAGCAGTTCTTCACGATGTAATCCCTGAAAAAGTAATTAGTCACCGAGGGGACATGAACCGAGGGGTTTTTGAATAAAAAATAATTATCTATTTTTTCAGTTAATTTAAAAACTTTGTCATAAATAATATTAATAATGGATGCGAAAAACTTTTTAAAAATTTGTTACAATTAATTACAAATAAATTAAAATGTACAAAATAAAAAAAAATCACGTGACTACGAACGCGCCGCGATTGGCTGCTATGTTTGTGACATCAGAATACCAGTGTTTTCACATCAGTACTGTCAACGGGTTTTAATCGTATATATGCTTTCAAAATTATCATTGGTTAAGTGCAAAATAAAATATTATTGATTAATTTAGTTCATAAAGGCTAATACTGATAATATACCTGCTGTGGATATTTTTATGGTCACAGATTTTCTGAAAAATGACATTCGGTTCAATTCAGCTGATGTTCGAGGTGCTAAGGCATCGATGTAAGTTTTTTAAATAATAATAATAATAATGTAAATGTAAATAAGAAACAAAATATTTGTATTAAATATAATTAAACTATTTTTAGGATGTCACGAGGAAGTTACGGTGACAAGGCTATAGGTTTCGTTCAACTTAAATGCAAAAATGGTATTTGCACGGTAAAAGGAAGTATATGTTGAGAACATAAAGTTCGGAGTAAAGCTTATACAGTTACCTTGATTATTAAGGAGAAATTACGAAAAGTCCAAGAAACCCAATGTCACGATTGTGCAGCTTCAGCAGGTAATAAATACTCAAACAAAAAAAATTATATAATGTTATAAATAGTAATATTTTGTATATATTTAATGACAGGTGGTTGTAAACATGCATTAGCACTACTCATGTGGACACATAATAGAAAAGCAAAACATATACATACTGTTTAAATCACTAATTTTATTTCAATAAAAAATACCATTATATTAAATATATATAAAACTTCCCCCATCTAGGATAATATGGATAATATATTAGAGTAGATTATAATATGTAAACTACATTAATAATCAATTCAGAATAAAACGATCACTACCCAACATTATATACATATTTGTTTGATTGTATTCATTGAAGTTTGCAATACTTCTAAAATCACATAGATTCTTCAACCATCGCACTAAACTCTATTAACAATATATATATTTTTTAAATCCACCCATACTACATTAATACTTAATTCAATAATATTTGCAAATATAATGCATGACCACCTAGAGATTTCCCAAATAAGAGAAGGCACCTAAATTATTTTTTTTTTAGTGAAAAACTTATAGTCAAAGTGTGGGACTCTCCTGTTAAAGTCTACCCACTGTCAGCCTATTATCAGTCGTTAATGTCTATAAAAAATTTCTAACCTATGTTTAAACATACCTTATCAAATGAATACGTTCAATCAATAAATTGAATGTACCAAAATCCTGAAAAACCCTAAATATTTTAACTCTTTTGTTTTATTTAGAATATCAATATACCATTTTCTTTACTTTCTGTTTGGACAGTAGGTTTGCTTTTCTATTTTTTTTTTATTGCATATTCTGTCAGATGTTGGTTTTGATTCCATGGAAAACTGCAATGCCAGTCCTTAATTTAACTAGTTGGTGTTAATCCAACTGATCATACAGATTTCTGTACTCTTCAACAATTTACAAATTAGATTATCCTGTAAAACTTTCATAAGTATAAGACTTTTCGGTAGTCGAATTTTGTTCTTATCTAATTCTTGAATATTATTATTCTTATCTTATAAAATTGGTCTGTAAGTCTTTTTTATTGTTACTACCCTTGATAGTGTTGCTACATCTAGATTCTTTGCGGACATACAGGAATATTCCTTCATATAAATTTGGCACGTTAATTTGTTATCCCTACATGAATTAAATAATACTATTAAAAGTTTTAAAAACGATTGCAAAAAACAAAAGGAACCCTAATATGATTTCATTCTGAACTTACCTTTGAGCCTCCATATTTTAAGTAAAGGTATATAAGAATAACGTCAAAAACAGCACCGAGAGCCCAAATAAGAATTAAAAGCAAGTATATATTCAAATCGATCGCAAACCAACAAAAGCAATCAAAGATATAGGTGAAACATATAGAGCTATGGGTAGATCGGTAAATTGTTTTATTTACCCGAAACTTCGATTGTTTCGGAACGTCTGTTCGGAAAGAGGGCGAATTGCCCCGAGCCGAACCGATTAGCCTTCAGTACATTGGGTGAGGTCACAAACTGCTCAGATTATTTTCGAGAATTGTCGGCGTGTCATCGGTAGTAGGTTTAAAAATTTATTTTCAATTTGATATAACTTGTTAATTATAAGAAAAAAAATAGTTTTTTTATAAAACTTATATATGATCTTTCCATTTATGAGAAAAAAAATGTTCAAAAGCCCAATTGGCTACCGAGGAGTCCAGATTTAACACTTACTGATTTTTTCCGACACGAATACTTAAAAATTAAGGTTTTCAACCAATTACCACCTAACTTAAATGTTTTAAAGCAAATAATAACAGACGATATCTATGCTAATGCAAGATCGATATTCCAGCGAGTGATTGCAAATTCCAGACTAAATGAATATGAAGAAGCAGATGGTGCTCATTTAAGGATGGTTGTTTTTCATAAATAAAAATTCAAAAGCTACTCTGTAATTTAACAGCAAAGAAACAAGTTTGAATTAATTCTAATGTTTTATTTTTTACGTATCAAAATCGAAAAACATTCTTAGACAACCTTTACCATAAACCGCATTTTTTCATTTTCTGAGATATATTGAAATTAGTGCAAATATATACAATATATTACTTTGGGGTATAAAAACCTCTTTAGAAAAATATATATTTTTTTTCAAAACAGTTGTTCTCTACATCTGTCATTCCAAGTATAAGGTCTTTCATTCTCTGTGCTACCTCTTCTCCTTTAGAGCGGATAAAACCATATCAGGGCTAGTCTAAGCGGGGAGTAAGATGGTACACAGCCTTGTCAAAAAGTTTATTCAATAGGCTGTTTAGGAAAACGTTCATGGGTCGTCCATTGCGTCTTTATAATATAAGTTGACCCATTACCCAAATTTCCCATAAGCAATGTCGTTTTTTGATACAACTCTAAATTTTATTTAAAAGTTAATACAGTTTTTATTTTTAGTATTATCTCCATCGGTATCAATCTTCGTCCATCTTTTTGACAAAACTTTTATTCCCTTTTTATACAAGGAGGGTGATTCTGAAGTAAAATATTTTTCAACTGCAGTTTTAATAGCTGTTGCTGTAGGAATGTTTGTTTCACGAAGAAAATGTTCCATTGATCGGAAAAGATAGTAATCTAACGATGAAGCATCAGGAGAATATGGTGGGTGGGAAACTACTTTTCTGGATTATTGCACTATGAAAATAACATATTTTTGATCATTCAGTCTTGGACGTTTTTGAACTGAAGCATTGTTTAATCTATTAAGCTGAAACAATTCTATTCTTATAGTTTCATTAGCCTTCAGTTCCCCATAGTGAATAATTCCTGTAAAATACCACCATACAGTCAATAACAATTTTTTAGGGTGAAGGCCTGGTTTTGGAGTGGGCAAAAGTGTTCTCCTGGTGTTAGCATTGTTCTGAATTTCTAAATTGTATCCACTTATCTGCAATAACAATTTGTTGCAAGTTGGTTAATAAAAAGCCTAATATTCTCAATAATGTGAATTAAATAACTAAAATTACCTCAAATATGTTGAAAGACGTTACCTCTAGAAAAAAATCCTTTCCAAGAATAAATATATATTTTTTTCGGTTGAATTAACACAACAATGAAATATAACCAGTTAGTTCAAAGCAAGTCTCAACAAAGGAACTTAGAACTTGAAAGTATTCGCACAAAACGCTTGCCAAGCAATTTGAAAGCGTTCTTCTGGAAAATCCCGGAAACTCAATTAAAAACGACGGGATAGACGAAACGGAAATAAGTTCAATAATCCATATCTCAAAAACGAATAGACTGAATTGCTAAAAGTTTATTGCTTATTATTAAAAGAAACTTTAAATGAATTGTACGAAATAACTGAATCTATTTTGTTCTGATATAACTTAAAAATCATTAGCAGAAAGTTTTTCAAATTACAATGAATACACTGAAGTTGAAAATGGAATTTTTCGAAAGTAAGCCTTTTTACTACGGATAATTTGTTATAATTTATTCATTTAAATAATTTATTTTTTTAAATATATCTGGACGGATTTAAATATTTTGTTCTTATTTAGATTTTTAGAATTCTTTTTAAGTTGAACCAGATTCTAAATATTTTCAACACGTTGAATTAAATCGTAAAATAAACTATTCAATTACTTTATTTGTTTTTTTTTTATACACAATTGTGAATATAAACGCAAATAGATTATGTAAATATATAGCGAGTCTGAACCTAAATATTGTAAATACTATAGGAATTATTAATATGTAGATAAACATTACTAATCCATCTGAGATATTTGTTTACAAGTGCTAAAAGAGCAACTACAGGAATAGCTCTACGAACTTTTCGGACAACCGGATTTGTAGCCAAATAATTCAAAAAGAGTACACGTTTTACGTACAACTCGTTTACTGCTAAGTGAATTTATAATCTCCTTATCCTTATAGTCTTAAAAAATATTAAAATTGATTTGAAAGATCAAATTTGGAATATATGGTAAGGGGTTTTTAGTTTTGATATCTATATTCTAGATAATTCTCAATGAAATGTTGTAAATAAAACACGTGTGCTAGGCCGTCTTACATTTGAAATGAAACACTTCTGCTCAATTTTTTTCAATCTTTTCATCTGCTTCAATCTTTCAATCTGCTTCAATCTTTTTCCGATATCGCTTCAAAAGTTTTCGATAGAAAATCGATATAAAATTAGATTATATTAGGATGGCCCACGTAATAAACAATCACCAAGAATATAGGAATTTTTCCCTAAAAATCAAGTTTCTAATGAAGGAGCCTATAATGCATTTATACGTAAACGTCAGGTTAAAACACTTTTATGGCTGTCAAATTTGATTATAATTATAACCCGTTATTAATTATAACCCCTTGTGTGATGGAGGCTGTTTATTATTTACATACAAAATTCATTTTTTAAAGCTCTATACATTTTTCCATTTTTCTCGGCCCTATGAATATTTCCTAGTTTGAAGATACATTTTCTGCTTTCATCTGCCATTGTTCTTTTCTATATAATGTAGTATGACAGAAGACAATCTTTGTGCCCCTTGTTGTTTTTCCGGGCGGGTTCCAGAGCAAAGCTGAATGGGCTTTATTAGAGTATGACCCTACCATTTATATCCGTCTTGTAATTTCCTCTTTTCCACCTTTCTCCAGTAATTTACTAAAATTCTATTATAACAGTTTTTTTTTAATTTTTGAATAAAACACAGATGACTTTGTGAATTTGCCTAGGTCTAGACTCATTTCAGAAGTGTAATATATGACATTTATAAATATGGAGTGGTACACAATACAATTACGCGTTAAAATTGTTGAATTATTTTATAAACATGGGCGTTTAGTGAAAAAAATGCTCTTAGAAAATGACGTGATATTTACGGCTTGCCCAATCGTCCATCAGAAAGCACTATCAATCGAATTGTTAAAAGATCTCAAGAGACCAGCTCGGTGAAAGATAAAAGAAGAGCAATATATAGTCGTAGTGGTCGTTCATAAGAGCATATTGATTTGGTAACTGAAAATGTTGCTGAAGACTCAGAAACTTCTATTACTCGTAGTTTATGACAATTTAGACTCAGTGAATCCACAACGTGGCGTATTTTATGACAGGATTTAGCTCTGAGGGAATATAAGATTGAAATAACACAGGAACTAAAGCCACTGGAACAAAATAAACAGGAACTAAGCACACTTTTTCTTGAACGTTAGTAATCCGGTTTAATACTATGCGGCTAAAAACCTTGCTAGCAGCATTCAATAACATGACGCACCTCCAGTGTTCGCATATTTGAGTCGCCTTTCACATATTTGAATCGCCTTTCTTCTTCTGGGTCTCTGAGATTTCCGAATTCTTCGGAAATCTCTCTTTTCTGCAAACTTTTTGAATTAGTGATAATGATATATTGGTTGTCAAATATGTACTTCTTGATTAATTGTCAAGAAAATAAACTTAAAAAAAGGATCCCATCTGTTTCTATTGTTAAATTAATTTCAAAATGAACGATCTTTAAAGAAGCATGACTCCATTGGTTTTTGTAAAAAATACTAAAGTGTTTCAGATAATATCATTTTCACTAATACAAGTTTGGAATCAAATGCTCACTACACTGTTGCTTTTAAAGTATGTAGTGGTCTCTGGTCCAATTGTGCGTAGTGGTCTGGTTGTTTATTAACTACCCCATTGAAACGGAAATAAGCTTTATTACTCCCGATGATAGTCAAATTTTCGTTTCCTTCAAACATGTCCAGCATTGTTTGAACAAATATGAGGCGTTGTTGATAGTCCACTTACAACAAATGTACCGCAAACAAGCACGCGATATTTTCAAGTCTACAGTGACATGATAGATATAAAACAGCATCACAGGAAGGGTGTATAGAAACCAGCCGCAAGCCCCTTCCCCTTCTACTAACCGTGTATTACATGAATATGAAATTTTTAGAATTAAAAACTTCCATTTCCCATCATCTATTTTGTATACAAGTTGCGTAAGTCTATATGTATTACGGTTCTGCTAAAACAACTTTATCTTTTAAGTAAAAATAATTTCTCCTGATTACTTTGGGGCTTTTTTAAGAAAGTAGTCACTTTCAAGGGTGCACAAAACACTTTTGTGTACCCTTCACCTAATTTGCATTTTATTTATTCGTAATTTTGATTTTCCTTTACTTTTGATTTTCTGCTTAAAAACAAAAGATTATATAGCAGTTCTTTTGAAGTATTTAAATGACGCGTCTGAACAAAGGAATAAAATCCTTTTCCATATTTTATATATCCATTTTTATATCGATATCTGATTTATATTAATTTCCGGCAGATAAAGGGTCTTTCAAATTGAGCGGTTTTTTTAATTCTTGAATAAACACAGAATTTGCTTTCATTAAAAAAAACTTTTTATTGATATTTAAAGCCAAATGACCACCTCTTGCAGCTACACAGGCGTCCACTTTTTTGAGACAATTTTGAATTACATTTTGGGATAAATGTGACTGTATCTCACCAATGATATCTCATACTCATAATATCTCTCATACATAATATCTCAATACATGATATCATACTCATACATGAAATCTCTCATACATGATATCTCAATATATCTCATATACATATCCTCTAGATAAATATTATTCAATTCAGCCCACACAAAAATCCAGTTATCATCTCACGATATCGAACACCATTCACAGTTACAGCTTCACCAGCTGCATTCTGAAAGAAATACGGCCCAATTACACCTGTCTGACCATAACACACACAAACAGTGACTGGTTTAGAATCTAAAGGTTCTCATGAATCAATCGTGGATTTTCATTATCCCAAATGGAGCTATTTTGATTACTAACATAACCACCAATTTTAAAATGTAGTTCACTTGAAAAGATGATTTTTTGAGAAAAAAACAAATGCACGACATTTTGAATGATCCAGTGGCTTTAGTTCCTATGTTATTTGAAACTTATAGGCTTGCAGAGCACAATCCTTTCGTAAAATACGCCAAGTTGTAGATTCACTGAGTGCAAATTGTTGTGAACGTCAACTGATGGAAATTTCTGGGTCTTCAGCAACACTTTCACGTACCAAATCAATATGATTTTATGAACGATCACTACGACGATATATGTTGCTCTTTTTTCTTTCACCAAACTAGTTTCTTGAAATTTTTAAACAATTCAATTGATAGTGCTTTAAGATGAACCACTGCGCAAATCTTAAATATCACGTAATTTTTTAAAAACATTTTTCACCGAACGCCCATTTTCATAAAACGAAATGAGACTAGATCTTAACAAATTCACAATGCCATCTGTGTTTTTTTAAGGATTAAAAAAAAGCTCCATTTGAAAAACCTGTTACTTGCATCGTTATTGATCTTTTTTGTAAAAGAAAAACATTAGGGGACAATCCGCAGTTCTGTTGGTTTGGTTTTGTATGGCACCAAGTTGTTTTGTTACTCTGCTAAATGTTTAACAGGTACTAAATGTATAACAGGTACTCACTGTGGTAACAGGACATCATTTATTTTATATATGAATTCAATCGGAGAAATTCAAGCCACCTTTTTTTCAATTTTGTGAAATATAATATAGAATCATGTATTTTTCGTAATTAAATCTTTATTTCGATGAGAGGTGAAAGTAACAGAAATATCGCAAAACAGTACCAAATAGTAGAGCAGCGATGGCGAACCAATGGCACGCGACAAAATAATCTGGGCACGGCATTATTTAAGGAATTTAGAAACCTAATTGAAACAATTTATTTTTTCGTCTACATTTTTCATTCTAAGTATTACTCAACATCACTAGTTTAAAAAAAAAACAAAAAGTGCAGGATAAGTGTAATAGAGAATTTCAAACTTGGTGGACTGAGAAATATGGCATGATTAGTAAAGGTAATAAAGCGGTGTGTGTTTTATGTTCTGGAACAGTGGAATGTAGAACATCGTCTGTAAAACGTATGTAAAACATTATGAAAAAAACGGAATTTATTGCATGTGCAATTAAAGAGATAAATAAAAAGTCAACATAATCCTTGACATTCGATTCTTGAATTCCACTGCATCGTTTATCAACAATCCTTGCGCGCTTAGGGTGATTTTGCATAAAAATAGTGAACCTGATATCGTCGCAGGCTTTAATTAAGCGAAAGTTTGATGGTTAGTTGGATAAAGTCAATTCGGTGTATAACGGCTTACTGATATATAATAATGTTCATTGGTTGAGCCGCTGTAATGTATTTCAAAGATTTGTTGATTGTAAGAAATCGGACTGATTTTACAAAATGAGGGAAAAATTGAACACTATTCAGAATTGATGGATGTCATGTGGCTTTTAAAATTAATGTTTTTTTATGGATATGTGTAGAGCATTTCAATGATAGATCTCATTCGTGCTTTTGAGGCTAAACTGCAAGTTTTCAGTAACCATATTGTTACAAAAAAAAAAGTATTTCTCAAACTTGAAAAAAATCACCAGAGATTTGGATTTATACGAAAAACCAAACCAAGCAAAAGTCACTAAAGAGTTTAATTCTGTAATTAATTCTTCAATCAAAAAATTTTCATCGACATTTTCTCAGTTTAAAGAATTATCGGAAACACTCAAGTTTAATATGTATCCTGATGTAACTTCACTTGATAAAATGAACTTATTTAAATTTGATTGATTGGAAATTGAAGAAATTTAATTTATTTATAAAAAAAATATCGAAACAAGGAAAGAGTTGGAATTAAATGAAATAGAAAGAGTATCAGGCAATATGAGTAAAAATGACAATACCAACATAATGGAAACGTGGAATTGAATTCTAAACACATTTGGCTGTCTAAAGAAGCTGGCTATTGTTATCTTAACAATATTTTCATCTACCTATGCCTGAGTCCTTATTTTCAGAAATGAATAACATTAAAAACTCGCTTAGAAACCGTTTGTCAGACGACTCCAGTTCAGCCCACATTCTGCTAAAAGTAACAAAATATGTACCCAATATAAGTTATTTGGCATCTAATAGCAACAGCAGAAGTCGCTCTGATTTTTTCTTTTATTTAAATAAACACAAAATTGTTAATTTTGCTATTGCTGTACAAAATGAAAATTTCTGGTTGCAAATAAAGAGTTTTAAGTTGATAGTTGATAACAAAAGTATTTATATTTTGAGGTACTTAGTTATTCATTAGGTGATAGAACGGTAATGTGAGATATTCTTAATTCCCCTAAAAGTTTTCTAGTGTTTGTTTAAAGATCTGCAGCCATAGCTGCTCTTAGAATGTCGGAATCGAGAGACCGTAGACGGAACTTTTTGAAACTTCCCGGAACTTTTTGAACCAGAGCTGAACGCTGCAGATTGATATAGCATCTTCTCCCTTTAGATCGCAAATTTCACGAGTGGCCTTAGTCTCTTTAAATCCTTTTTCAAAATAATGCCTTAAAATTGCCCTAATTTCGCGACTTATTTCACTAATTTTTACATTTGTTAAACACCGTCGACTGAATATTTCGCGGCGAAATCACTTGAAGACTAAAGAAGGAATGTTTATGTGTCGGAGTAATAAATCGGATTAAATATCAGAGGAGTGAAGTATAATCATTTATTCATAAACAAAGGAAAAAAACGGAAATATTTTTGTTACAGCCAAGTATACTTAAATTAAATAAGTTTACATTCTGAACTGCATATGCGATTTTTATGGCTCTAAGCCGAGACTGCAAGGAAGAGTTCTTTTATGAGATCATGTGGGCAGTTCATAATCAACTAATAGTAGATTTAAATCAATATATTCGTGATAATTACATGTCATTGTCTATCAATTTAATATTATGAACCGTAATTGGAAACATAATGTTCTTCTTTGGATTCGTCTTTAAAGAAGAGTCGTGATCTATGGAAACTCGTTGCGTTTGCGTACTTTTTGAACTACTTCTTGCAAGCATTATCTGGCTACTTTATTTGCATCCTAGTTAGACTTGTTAAGTCTTTAGTTTGATCTATCCATCTCTTTGAAGGTCTGTCGCGTGATCTAGAACCTCCATCCATCCCTGTAGTACCAGTCTTCTGGATTGTTACCGTCCCTGCGTTCAATATGACCAAAGAATCTTAGTATTCGTTCATAAATAATTTGGAACAGCTTTCTGGGTTCATCAATGTTTTAAATAGCAAATACGTTTGTTGAATGGGCAGTCCAAATAATGTTGCAGGATTGAATACGTTCATAAATGAAACGTATACTCCATCCATAATACTCATTCAATTCTTCAGTCCTAATTGGTGTATGCTGTATGTTTAACCGCTTTAAATGTTTTTGTGAGATATATAGTTTGAAAAGATGGTCGTCATAAATACTCATATTTATAGGTTTAAAATGTATCATTGAAAACAACGACTAATACGTATTTAACTAAATTCTAATATAAAAAAGAACTATTATAATTCGCCCCATTAAAACAAGAAAAGTATAATAAATTCTCTCTTTCCTCTTATTGATAGTCATATTTCATAAGATTCTTAGATATTTTCAATAATACAGCTTTGTTTTGAAAACTATTTTTTAACGATGTCTTCGAAAATCAGACAAATAAGTGATAAATGTCTACTTACATCACAATATTTTCCAAGCCAAATAAATTCTATGATAACCCCACTTGTCATTCTTCAGGGGCTCTTTGAGCGGATCCATTATTTTTTGGCATTCTCACAGATATCGAATGAAAAATGACAAGCATGACTGGTTGCGTAAATTGGGCCGAAATTTTCGTTTGGGACGCGCTTTTTACGTTGAATTGTGTTTCGTCATTTTTTCGACAACGAAGATTTTTTATTTAATGACGGTCATTTTGGAAGGGAATTCGGAGATAATGAGGCGACCCTAATGGTTAGCTGGATTTTCGAGTTTACAAAGCGGTACAGCTGTAGATTAAACCTTGTTCACTTTTAATCGCATATTTAATTTTAAGGTTATGGAAAGTAGTTCTCTTAATGATACCCAGAGTGTAGCAATTTTTTTTACGTTGCTTAATTATAAGCCATAATAATGATACGGGGTAATTAAAAAAAAAATATTATATATAATATATTATATATAATATATTATATATAATATATTATATATATATAATATATATATATATATATATATATATATATATATATATATATATATATATATATATATATATATATATATATATATATATATATATATACAATATATTTATTTATAAGATTCATTTGTCGCAATGAAGCGGACATTTGTAACTGCCATGTTGGCACGGAACACAATATAATAAACATAATAAATAATTCTTACAAAAGATAATAAAAAGAAAATTAACTCAAACAATGATTTGATCAATTAATCAATAACATTGCACCACCAGTTATGAATATTATTCCAATATAAAATATACAATTTTTTTATTTAGCGATATTAAATCTGTCCCTATCATGAAAAAATTTTTTTATGAGTAATACCCTTTTTTAAACAAGTATTCCTTTTTCCGGAAATTTAGAGTAATCCAGTTATGATTATGTTGAATATAGCTAAAATTATATCTGGATAGTTAAAGATCGGACTTATATCCTGTCGCATACTCTTGTTCATTTTGGATTGATTCAAAAAGTTACTTGTTATTATATACAAACATAAAATACATCATGAATATACATGCTTATCAAAGTCAAAATCCTTTTTTTAATAAAGATATGCCTACAACTATCATTATAATTCAATTTCAAAATTACTGGAATATATCTTTTTTGAAGCTGAAATATTCTATACATATCAGATATCGTATATAATAGATTCAAAGTTTAATAACATAAATCATTATAAGCACCTTCATCAGTTTTGTCATATTATATAAATCATCAATAATTAACCGAAAATCCACATAGAACTATGACAAATGGCGCTTTATCTCATTACTATCTTACATACATTATGCTATTAAGCGAAAATTTTAAATCCTGATAACTAAATTCTGGAAAAGCCATAGTCTTAGACATTGTTTTTAGATACACTTAAAGGATTTCAGTTAACGTATTGTACTGAAGGGTCCTAATCTGTCACATCTTAATCATTTCTGTTTGTTTCAGTATTCCCTATTGTTAGTAGGGAATATTAACATTGTATCCATATGCTTTACAGCAAATTATTGTCTTCCTAGTATTTGATTAGTTTATTAGTTTATACCATTTCTGCGCTTAGGGACGCATTGAAGAATAAAAAACTACCAAAATAACTTAAAAAATAACTAATATTGAGAAAAGATCAGGATGTGATCCATAAAATATTGGCCAAGAGATTGAAGACTCCATAGATTTCGCCTGCAGCCTCTCAGAAACTTCAAAGAAGTTGAAGCATGTATACAATGCACTGCATTCGTTATTAATACTTTTACATCACATTTCAGTAAATTTTCTTAATTATTGTACATATTTACATTTTATAAAAGTACATATTTAGTGTAATAAAATATTTATTTCCTGCATTTGTGCTTTATGTGTTCATTTTTTTGTTTCGCGGTTAATATTCATGATTTTTTTCTGAGGTAACTTGTCATGGTTAAGAACTTCATTATGACTCGTCGATTAAGGGTTTGACCATAAAAATGATATTTAGGTCTCTCCTCATACTATTTTCAAGCAGTGAAGGTTTTCTCTTTCATACGATGGTTCCTATTTAAGTATCCGAAATAATAAATAAAAACAAATATTTATCATTGAAAATGGTTCAAAATGGTAACTTGTCATGGTTAAAAACTTCATTATGCCTCGTAAATTAAAGGTTTGAGGCTTACGGACAAAAAAGTAATTTTGATCTCTCCTCATACTCTTTTCAAGCAGTGAAAGTTTTCTCTTTCATACGAGGGTTCCTATTTTTGTATCCGAAATAATAAATAAAAACAAATATTTATCTTTGAAAATGGTTTTATTGTTTTTTAAAAAATTTTCCATGATGATCGTTACACTTTTGCATACGTCTGAACTAATTTTAATAGCACTTTTTCTATTCCAATTGAGGTATCTCCAAAACATGCATTTTGAACACATCAACCATTTTTTCTGGCGTCGAAAATCGTTGGCCACGTAATTTCTCCTTCACGGATGGGAACAACAAGAACTCATGGGGTACCAAATCGGGACTGTATGGCGGATTACCCATCAGTTTGATGCTGTCATGGTGAAGAATGATCCTGCGTCGCTGGTTGCTTTTTTCTTATTTTTTCAAAGACTTCTGGCAGACAAATGGTTATGTACCATTCAGAATTGACCGTTCTACGATTCTCTAGTAGTAGCCACAGTAGAATTCTATCTAGCCCCATGCCTATTTATTCCAAAAAAATACACGACCATTTGCTTCCAAGTGCTTCTTGTGCGAACAACTTTTCCTGAATTTGACTCATTTTGAAAGATCCATACAGTCGACTGCTATTTACTTTCGGGCTTATACACATAAATCTAAGATTCGTCATCTGTGTAGATGTTATACATGGCTTTTGATGCACCATGGCTGTATTCGAAGATTTTTTTGCACCAATCGATGACGATGTTTTCTGGCACAACAAGCATGTTTGGACCATCTTCTTTAAATTCGTTCATGAACGATGGCCATGATTGAATTCACTAAATCAGTGATATACATCACCAAAAGTGCTTCATCGCCAAAAGTCGAAGAAAGTTGATCGATGCACTATTGTTGAGACAATCCATGTCGAAAGTCGTAGTAAATGATTGTACGAAAATTCTCACGATTTAATTCCATTTTTTGATTGAGATGAAATTTTCAAGTCACTAAATAACACTAACAGCGTCCGTATGACAAAACCGCGTAGCAACACCAATGGTGTTGCTAATTCCGGATACAAAAAAAGCAACCGTCGTATCATTCGGAAATGTCTTGCAACGTTAAATGAGCTGAATTAGACCGGATATTTATGATCAAATCGAAACCAAGACGCTAAAAAACTTTTGAAAGTTTCATTCAAACAAATTATGATATAAGTTCTCTCAGGCTTTCTGGATATACGGGGTAACTAGGCCCTAGGCCATGGAATATTTTCCGCAACACCGCTTAAGTTATTTTGTTTTTCAGTTGGCTATGGTTAAGTATAGTACTGACGACATAAAACCACATGCGTAACCTAAAAATCAGTTGAATTTAGAATTTCAGATTAACAAGTTTTGCTTATGGATATCCTAAAATATCATGCTGAAGCTACTGTTATTCTTAACCACATCTACCTACAGGTAATCATCAAATAATATATTTTATTTTTTGGGTTATATTTACAACTTATTTAATGAAATTGCGTCTATAAAAGTTTACTATTCAAAAGGATAACATCGTGGACGGGGCGGGATTTGGGGTATTTAGACCACTAGTATCCCGATACCCATCTTGTATATTGAATTGGACGTATTTAATTCTTCATACAATGATCCGTAACTATGTTAGAAAGACGCAGAAGCTGGTATTAGATATAGCAGAGAAGACTTAGAATTATCTGGTGTTAAAAATGGTAACAAATCGACAAATCGTGGCGCAGCTACTTTTTATAATATACCACGGTCCACATTAAAACATTATACGTAATGGAACTCGGGGTAAAGGAAATACTTCTGCGGATGGCAAAGGAGGAGGAGGAATATCTTTATACATTTCAAAAGAAGAACAAGAGATAGCGACTTGTTTAAAAATCATGGAAAAAAATAGCTCTCTCGTGAGGAAGTTATGGATGTGGTTGAGTTATATTTTTATATGTTATTATATTATATATTATAGATTATATATTATATATTATAGTTATACTATTAGTTATACTTTTTTTAACCACTAAATATGCTTAGCAATACCTAACTTCATTACACTGCCAGTTAATAAGAGATAACATTATTCTAGCTAAGGTTTTTTATACACTCTTTATAGAACCCTAAAAATGCCCAGATACACCCAGTTTATAAAAAAGCAACAAAACTTTTGAAAAAAAAATATTTTTTGGATTGATAAATGGATATTATATCCCGCGGGTATATACTTTTTAAAGAAGAAGCAATGTAAGAGTCCACTGATAAAAACTAAAGTTAGTAAACGGACGTCTTCTTTGTAGTTTCTTAATAATAAATCACTGAAACCCACTTATTCAAAAGAGATTGCTAATACCAAAGTTTAACCCTACGAAAATAAAACCAACCCTAACAGAAGAGCTTGATAAACAACCAGCACAGAACTGGCAAGAATTGAAACAAAAATTTATTAAAACAGCTTTAAAATTGGTCCCTTTACAAACACGTAGAAAACATCCGTGGTAGGATGAAGTTTGCGAGCAAGCAGTATTAAGCCGAAGTAAAGCATTCAAAGAGTGGATTATACCATCTTTTTGGAAGTAAAAAAGGAAACATCGAAGCTAATTAGACAAACTATAAGGAAAATATGAAAACAATCAACTTAATGAAATAGAAAAAGATTCCCAAAAAACAACACCCGAAATCTTTACAAAACATTTAAAACTAAATTAACAGGCTATCAAACCCAAACTCTTTGCTACTGAAAAGAAAATGGACAATTAGCTATAAATAACTAAGACAATTGCAAAGAACTTCCGAAATATTTTGAACAACTACTAAACTGTCCTGAGCCCTTGAACAGATTACCAAGACTAAACTCTAAACAAACCCAGATTCATTACGACCGAACGAGGATGAAATAATTAGTCAAATCAAACGACTTAAATTTACAAGGCTTCTGGTGAAGATGGAATCACTGCTGAACTTTTACAATCCGCTGGTCCAGGTACAATCAAGGAAATAACCAAAATTCTACAAGAAATTTAGTGAACCGAATGGATTCCGGACGATTGGAAAGATGCTCTAATCCATCCACTACATAAGAAAGAAAATAGAACGGATATAAACAACTACAGAGAGATATCTCTTCTCCCAGTTAGTTACAAGATTCTATCTCAATGTCCACTAGACAGAGCGCAGGGACAGTTAAAGCCTAAAATAGGTGAATATCAAGTAGGTTTTCGACCGGGCAGATCCTGCCCTGAGTAGATCCTGAATCTAAAGTTGATCCTAAGACATCAAAAACAATAAATCTCGTATGTACATTTGTGGATTTCAAAAAGGCATACGATTCTATTGACCGTGAGTCTATTCCAAATCTTGAAAGAACAAGGAATAGATCTGAAAATGCTGGCAATTATTAAAACAACACGAACTAACACAAGGTCAAAAATCAAATTCGTGGGTGACATCTCATAGTCCTTCGAAATTAAAACTAGAGTGAGATAAGGGGATGGACTCTCGTCACTCTTATTTAACTGTGGTCTAAGAAAAATAATACAGGAGTGGCGTGAAAAAAAGTCGACTCTGAATATTGACCAGCCAATTAAACTGGGGAAAACCAACATCAAAATTTATTTTCTGGCATTTGCTGATAATCTAGCAATTTTTGCTCAAGATATATTAACGGCACAAAAACAGATTAAAATCCTAAAAGAAACAGCAGAAAAGGTAGGACTACAAATTTCCTTTGAAAAGACACAATACATGACCTGCAACAGACTAAGAACATAATTTCTAAAAACAAAATATGGTAACATCAGACGAGTCTTTCAATTCAAATATTTGGGTAAAATATTTAAGTAATAATAATGGAAAACGGGTCGGAAAAAGCGGCCAATAAGGGTAGATATAAAAAAAATTAGAGCATTGAGACCTACATAAAATATATAAAAACAAAAAAATGCATATCTAAAAACACAAAATTGAGACATCACAACACAGTTATTAAGCCAGAATGTCTATATGGGGCAGAAACACTCATTTTGAATAGAAAATGAGACATTGAGGAGATTGAAAAGAACGAAAGGAAAATCATAAGGAAAATCTTAGGCCCCAAACAAATAAATAGCACAACATACCGACTTTGAGAAAACCAAGAAATCAAACCATACACAGATATGCATAGCGATATGAGAAAAAGAACTTATTTACATTTTACGGACACATAAACGAATGAATCCTAGTAGGCTAACTAGACAAATAGTCAAATGTTATGAAAATAGGAGTAGAGCTAAAGTAGAAATAATAAAATGGATTGCTGCAATTAAAGAAGGCCTAAAATCAGCAAATATTACACAAAGTGAAATTCAGGATAGAGGTTGTTTCAGACATAAGGATAACGTTGGCCAGAGAGAAAAATGTAGGAAGACTGGAACAACTTGGTCTGACGAAAGGATAAAAGCTATTAGCGAAAGAATGAAATCAATATGGGCGCAAAGGAAGGCTAACACCAACAAACGCCTTTAACTGTACTTCGCGTGGTCCACCAGGGTTCATACGTGAATAATAATAATACATCATTGAAATCATATGACGTTGTAAAACAATGGCCCAGTAACCTCGACAGACCTTACAGTGCTTTCAGATGGTGCTTCATTGCCAAAAGTCGAAGTGAGTTGATCGACGATCGATGTTGTTGAGATAATCCATGTCGAAAGTCATAATAAATCATCGCACGAAAATCCTCAAGATTTAATTCCATTTTTTAACTGAAATGAAATTTTTAAGTTACTAAACAACCAAATATCGTCCATATGACAAATGGTTCTGTGTACCTATATAATCAATGATGTCAAAATTTACTATGTATATGACAGATGGCGCATGGCAACACCATTGCTGCCAATTTCTGATACATAAATAGTAACCCTCGTACTGAGAATGTTACAATGATCATATAATCGAAGACTGGAAGCTGGTTAGTTAATAATTCACAGTATGACATTGTTGCAGTGAAAGATGAATCGCTTTCGATTTACTAATTTCGAACATTTTATTACATGGTTTATTATATTATTTTGGTTAATGTCATTAAGTGTAAACAGTATATTATTAAATCAACTATGCTACTTCATTGTAATGCTTCTACTAGGTAACTTCTAATAATAACCTTTTCACCATGCTCAAAGACATATTTTCTTAGAATGAAATTTCTTCTTCCATAATCTTATTTAAGCATTGCGTTATCGAGGAAGATTAATTGTTCGCATTGGAATTAATTAAAAACCACTTGTGGTCACTTGTGGTCACTTGTTCCATCTTTCTAACATTTAAACAAAAAACGTGTCAGAGTCACCATAATGCTGTAGCGATCATCAACAATGACCAAACGTACGCACCAACTTTAACAACTTAAGAACGGAATTCGGTAATCCATTGTTGGCATTCATTTCGATTCCCAAATTTGTTTTACTTTTTTTTAAGGAATAAAGAATGCATTAAAAATGAAAATTATTTCGTTCAAATTTTACGCATTCTACAATAGCTAACGTAGCACAAAACCAACAGTAGATCGTAGTAACCCATCGTCGCAATAAAATCAAAATAATTTGTCATTTAGTTCAAAGTTTAATATTATAAATCAATGCAAACACCTTCATCACTTTTGTCATATTAAATAACCCCACAATAATAAGCAGGAAATCCACTTGGAACTACGACAAATGAAGCTCTATCTAATTAATATCTAAAATATTATGCTGTCAGCCCATTCGAATGGCCTGATAACTCAGGATTAGAAAGACTTTATACTGCATTTCCTAATGCACAGGATAATCTAATCACTAAAATCTTCCAATATTGAAGTATGTACATTATTATCAACGCCTAGTATCACTGAAGATAAAAGTTCGATTTTTCTTTAGATAACCATATACCCATATACATCGGCCATATTAGATGTAAACTGTAATTAAATGCAGTACCCTTGGTCATTTCTTCAGTTGCTTTCGAGCTTTCAGCTAGAGCCGGACTGATGACTGCTTAATACCTGAAATCAGTCCTGGGAGGCGCTTGCTGACATATGACATCGACCGTAGGAATAGGCTAATGTTTGAGTGGAGCATAGGGAGGAGAGGATTTTCCCTTGTATTTGAGTATTTTTAATATTTTCTACTAGCCCACTATGCAACTTTGCATGTTTTAGTTATCAATTATATTAGTTAATCCCCGTGTATATATATATATACGATATCAAATTTTGTTTGTGAATCTTTCATTCTGATCCCTGCCTTAATTAAACAGACACATTATTTAACACTATTTATGTGAAGGACATTAATTCGCTGTGAAGCATATCTGATTTGATATATGAATAGACGTATAATGCTAATATTCTCCACTAACAACAGTGAATACTGGAACTAACAGAAATGATTAAGATGTGGCAGATTAGGACCCTTCAGTACAATACGTTAACTTAAATCCTTTAAGAGCAACTAAAAGCAATGTCGAAGACTAGCGCCTTTCCAGTCCTGAGTTATCAAGATTTAAAATATTCGGCTAACAGCATAATGTGTTAGTTATTAATTAGATAAAGCGCCATTTGTCATAGTTCCATGTGAATTTCCTGGTTATTATTGCGGGATTATATAATATGACAAAACTGATGATGGTGTAAACATTGATTTATGGTATTAAACTTTGAATTAGATGGCAAATTAGTTTGATTTTTTCGAGATGATGGTTTACTACGATCTGTTGTTGGTTTTGTTCTACGTTTGCTATTGGAAGGTATAAAATTGGAACGAAATAATTTTGTGAATTTGATAATGTAATTGTGTGAAAATGTGATTCTAATGAAGTATTCATTACAATGAAGTTGTACAGTTGATTGAGGGTACTGCTCACCTTATTAAGTGTACTGCTCACACTTAATGAAGGTAACCAAAATATTAAGGATAAAATGTTTAGAATTGGTAAATCGAGAGTGATTCATCTCTCATTCTAACAATGTCATTCTGTAAATTATTTACTAACCAGAAACATACACTCTCCGATTATATATTCACTATAGCATGCTCGAGGCGAAATGAGGAGAAATCTAAATACCTTTTTTGTTCATAAGCCTCAAACCTTTCAACAACGAGGCATAAGGAAGTTCTTAACCTGTGACAGGTTACCTAATGAAACAAATAGCTTATTTCACTAAATAAATAGTATATATATATATAGTATATATATATATATATATATATATATATTATATATATATATATATATATATATATATATATATATATATATATATATATATATATATATATATATATATATATATATATATACGCTAAATATGTAGTTTTATATGCACCATGACGGTATCATGTAATACGAGGGTTACTATTTATGTATCCGGAATTGGCAACAATGGCTAGGCAAAATCTGACATATACAACGTAATATTTAGCCATGAAAACGATTTGTGCGCGTTGAATTCCGCATAATTTGACAATTGCTCAAAAAATGCCCATGTTGATTTCTGCAAAATAATCCTCAAAAAATGCAATTGTGGTACGTCAAAAGCCTTATATAACATCCACACAGGTGACGAATCTTGGAGCTATGCGTATGAGTCCGAAAGTAACCATAAGTCTATTGTATGAGTCTTCAAAACGAGCCAAACCCAACAAAAGTTGTTCGCGCTAAAAATGGGTATGTGGCTATAGTGCCACTAGAGAATCGCAGAATGGTCAATTCTAAATGATACACAACTATTTGTTTGCGAGAAGTCTTTGAAGAGATAAGAAAAAAAACAACGACGCAAAATCATTTTTCACCATGACAACGCGAGCACACGTCGAATCGAACAACTCAGTATTTGACCAGCTCATTCAGTCCTGATTTGGCTCGCAATGATTGTATTTCAATGGTATTCGATGCCAGAAGAAACGGCCGATGCGTTCAAAATGCATGTTTTTGAGATACCTCAATCGGAATGGCAAAAGTGCTATGAAAATTAGTTCAAACGTAATTAAAAGTGTATCGATCACCGCGGAGAATATTTTGAAAAAACAATAAAACCATTTTCAGTGTCAAATATTTGGTTTTATTTATTATTTCGGATATATAAATAGCAACCTTCGTAATACAAAAATCAAGAAGTTCCACTTAAATGTGGCCATACACATGCTTTAAGTTCTTCGAAGTTACTGGAGGTTGGGCAAATCGCTAAAGAGTTTAACCAACACTATCCCATATTATCGGCGATGAATCTAGAAATCTCACCGGCCACTCGAGTGTCGCTTTACGGTAGACTTTTTTAAAAATTATTTGTTGAGCTGTAGGCGGTTTGGTATTACCTCGCCAAAGACGATATTTGAATAAGTTTACATCGACGGGCAGTAATCTTTCACTTATATAATAGGCACTTCGTCTGATGATTACTAGGGATCACTTGCTTCTCGAGCATATAGCTTCTACATCGCAAGTCCTGGACAGATAGCTGTATACCATATTAATGCGAAAGTTCATTTTTTAGTTTCACCCCGAAACGTCTAACCTTAGTGTGTTATCATGATCACCTAAACAAAATCTGGACTCTTTACTAAAGTAAAAGAGTTCATTTAATTCGATTTCCCATCAATTCTGTAATATCATTATCTTAAAAGACGCGCCTTTTGATGCATTGTAAGACGAAGCAACAGTGGCGGCTCGTGGGGTTTTAAAGTGGGAGGGCGTAGAAGAAAATAGTGCTGCTAAAGATTTTTTGCTTTCCCCTTCCTCCTTTTTACTTTTTAAGTATTTTTTATTTTTTAAGTATTGCACTATTCTTGTTACCCTCTATATAAAAGATTTAAATGTATTGTGTGTTAGAAAAATGAACTTATATTCTAAAAAATCAAACGTCTTTGGTTGCCAACCTAACCTACCATATAGGACTCATATCGTAGGTGATAAGTTAGGTGATAGGTGATAGGTTAGGTAGGTCATGTATTCAAGTCTTGAATTGTTCTGGTATGTGTTTTATGATTTGCTGTTGAAGAGCGTGGCTGAATCCAAAATTACCAATGAAGCATTTTTAAATTTGGTAAACTGCCTTGAACAGAAATCAGACAAACGTTTTCTGTTCATTTCAAAGAGTGTTCCAATAAGACAGAACTTCGAAACCAGAACGAATATCAGAACTTTGAAATGAAATAGCGGCAAAACTGTTTAAAATAAAATATCTCTTATAGATTGTTGTGTTTAGTATAATATGTTAATTCACTACAGAAAGATACCCGGTTCAACACCATGTAGAAATTATTTGTATCTGCCATCAAATCAAAATAAAAAATATTCTTTTTCGACGAAGTACACTTCTGGTTTAATGGACTTGTGAACAAACATTACTTTAAGATTTGGGTCAATGAAAATCCTCAAGTGATTTAGCAGTCACCTCTTCATCAACAGAAGGTCATGATGGAAATCGTGTTACTATTAAAGGTGAACACTATAGAAATATGCTAATAGAATACAATTAGCCCGACCTGGTAAGTGTGGATATAAACAATGCTTTCGTTCAACGAGATGATGCAACATGTCACACATATCACCTGACAATCGATTTATTGCAAGTAAAGTTTCCTGGACGTGATATTTCACGAAATGGAAAAGTCAATTAGCCATCCAGATCAATCTCTCTCATTCTATTGGATTGTTTTATAGAGTTATGTTAAATCTCTGATTTACATCAGTAAACTCCGAACAGTTTCTGACTCTTAAATTCGTGCCACGCCGTATGCGTGAAAAAGTAATTTGGTCTCGAGAATATATACCACCAGACGAAGCCGAAGGAGACATTTGAACTTCACGACTAAATAAAAATTACCGGATTGTTACTTTTAGTTATCATTGTTTTTCTTTTTAAAGTTCTGACACTCTTATTGAATAACATTTTACTACCTGTAAAACGTATTTTATTGAAATATATTATTCTTATTTTAATATAACATTTTGGTTAAAAAATATCGTGCATTTTAAATGTTACAATCGTATTTTATTTGTAAAAAATAAGCCAAAAAATGTTACTAAAAGAACAAAAGAGGACTACCATACGTAAGTGCTTGTCGTGACTAGTTAATAAATATCATCAATAAAAAAGAAGAGATCTTAGAAAGTGCCCATCTTTCTAAGATCTCTTCTTTTTTAATAACTTCGAGGAAAGACTTAATACATACATTAAAGAGGAGCCTAACGAGGTATTTATACTCAGGGAAAATGACCAACCAGAAACAGAAGTACCATTTCCAGAAGAAGTCGAAACTACCACACGAAACCTTATGAACAACAAAGTCTCTGGATCAAACAATATTTCAACGGGATTACTAAAATAGGACATAAACATTGATCAAAGACATTTGGAAGTAGAAAGAAATATCTACAGAATGGAACATTAGTGCAATAGTAGCCCAACTTAAAAAAGGCGATTTACTGGACTGCAGCAACTACCGTGGAATTGTCTTGATGAATAGTAATTATAACATCCTGGCCAATATCCTACATGAACGTCTTAAGATCTGTACCGACAATATAATTGGGAATTATCAGTGTAGTTTCGAAGTGGAAAATCAACGACTGTCCAACTATTTACACTACGTCACGTTTTGGCAAAAATACGAATATAAAATACAGACCCACCACATGTTTGTTGATTGTAAAATCACATAAGATTCAGTTAACAGGTACGAACGCCTTATACAAGGCTATGCACGAACTCGATATTCTATCCCATCTGATAACCCTTGTGAAGCGAGCTTATATCAAGTAGAAAACCATGTTCAAATCCAAAATGAAAAATCACGTCCGGTAAGTACCGGTCTTCGACAAGGTAACCCTTTGTTACCTTGTCGGACAAGGTGACAAAGTCTCCAGTACCATCTAGTACTGGAGAAAACGATTAGGCAAGCAGACCTTTACATAAGAGGTATAATAATGAACAAAAGCATACAATTATTAGCCTTCGCAGATGACATTAATATTACAACTAGAACTCAAATAAGCATGATATAGGCATTCCTTGTACTTGAAGAGGCTGCAAGACAGATGCGGTTGTAAATTAACGTACAAAAGATGAAATACATTTATGCAGAAATACGCACTGCTCGCGCTTTAGAATCTAACCATTGACTAGAATCTAACCATTGACACACGCAATATTGAATTCGTGATGTGTTTGTGTACCTAGGCTCTCAAGTTACAAACAACAACAATACCAATGCAGAAACAAAGAGAAGAATATATCTAACAAACTAGATCTACTCCGGACTACTCAAGCATTTAAAATCGGACGTGGTGTCAAAAATCTAAGACACTCATTAGACCTGTGCTAACTTATGCTTCTGAAACCTGGGTAGTTACACAAATGAAAAACTGCTAGGCACGTTTAAGACAAAGGTGCTCAGACATATTTACGAAGTCATATGATTACAATAGGGGAATATTACTTTACATCAATTTAGCAATTCGCTGGGTATGGTAGCGGTGGTACTTGAGACGCTGATTAGATATGCCAGCTGCGGCGGTGTGTGTTTAACTTCCTCTCATAGTGTAGATATGTCAGATGTTGTTTGAGAGGCATTCTATGTTGCTCAGTCGCCAGTCGGTAGATTTTTTGAGAAATGAAACATTGAGGTGTTGCTGGCAGAGCTTAATTGATAGTTGATGACAGTGGTATAAAGTGTACTAAGTGGTACAGTAACGGCAAAGTAACTGTAGTGGTTGACGCATCTCTAACCTAAACATAAAGTAAACTCAACTTTATATATTAAATATTTCTTACATATCATCTTTTATTCTATAATATATTTCCATCTAGAGTCCGAAAAATCGGAGAAAGTCCGACACATTATTATCGTATTTCATAAAATTCATGCTTGATTTGTTTAAATCGCTCTATCACGGTCCAATATTGCTCTATAAAATTGATTCTAAAATTTATCGAAAAGATTGACAGGTAATTTTAACGCATGAATAAATATCAAAAAAGCAAGACAGGATAAGAATATTGAAAAAATGAAAGGTGGTAAGTGTCTTTTTAAATATTTCCGCTTTAATATTAGGGCAATTCATTTTTTTTTATCTGTACATAGCAGTATTTAAAGTTAATCAGAATATTTGATTTATTTGTGTTATATCCTATTTGGTAGTTCTTAGAATGCTCTTTCATGTCGCATATTTATATTGTAGAACTACGATTTTAATCGTTTTGCGCTTTTACTAAAATTTGAAATGGAGCATCAAGAAAGCCTCGATACAGGTAACGCAAAAGTAGTTCAAAATGTGTGTTGACTGAGACATCGACCTTGACGAAATGTTGTATTCCACTCGACCTATTACAGGAATTTTGAAGCGTTACGAAAAACTATCGTAGCTAATTCATTCAGTCGTAGATCGATCCCAAGTTCAATGTTCTATTAGGTTATGCTAAGGTTCATCCATTTTTTTTTTTGGGGAAAAAGCAAGAAATTAGGTATTTACTAAAAATTTAATTTAATCAATATACTATGTTTATGTCGTATGACCTCACGTGTGTTGTGTAACATTTTCCTCTGTTTTGTATTTACCCAGTATTTTTTTTAATTTACATAAGAAGAAATATTCTTGATATTTTTTGAAATTTAGATCGTGACGGAAAAACCCAAATAAAAGAAAAAAATATAGAACCTTTGTAATTAACTCTCTCGTTTTCCTCTTCAGGTTGCGAATCACACTTGGATTTGATAAGGTCACATCTCCAAATTCTATATGCCTATAAGATTCCCTCTACACATATCTTTTTGTAGGAAACGGGATTCTCGTTCATTCCGAGACCACTGCAAGCTAAGCCAAGCAAGTCTGATTTTGTTTTGAAAAACGAACGCGAATCAGTATGTGGCTATTTCCTGATACTGGCCGCGAAACGAGTCCAGACTGAGATTTTCCACAAAACCAAACATTGCCTATTTTTCGATACGCCTTTCACTGACCATGATAATATCATCAAGAGATAATGTGGTAGTGACTAATATATTTCCAATCATTAGAATAAAACTGCTCTAAATATAATGCTTGTCTGTTTCAGCAAAATTGTTTGTAGATTAATACACTATTTTTATTTTCCTTTCTCTTAATGTCCTATCTGATCTTCTTGTTAAGTTTTATGCAAAAAAACCTGCATTTTCTGTAATTATGTCAATTGTGTATTAATTTGTCTAGAGGGTTGATGCTTTGATGATAGTAAAATTTTTAAATAGGATTACGAGGTTCAACATGATTTCTTCATTGTATCTAAGTTCTTACAATGCGCTAAATTAATTCTACAAACGGCATGTTCTTTAAAATTATTTGTTATTAAAAAATAATCAAGACACATAATAGATAGCGATAATTTCTTTTAAATTTTGAATTCATAAAAAATGTAATGTACACTTTTTAAATTTGTAAGAATCAATTTTAACAATAATAAATTTCGGGTGTTATTAATAAAACTTCTATGTATGTAAACAATATGCTAATCTTTAAGTTTCTTATCTCTCAATCTAATCTAATATCTAGAATTAACTTGTTTCTTGTTTCAGATCAGGTCGTCTCAGTATCAAAAGAATTATTCAACAGTTTGTTACGGTAAATATGTTGTTTTTTTTTTATCTAATTTAGTCTATGTGAAGCAAAAGCTTCATGCTCCCTTAATAATATTTTTCCAGTTTGTTAGACGTTTATCTTGATTTCGGTTAACTCTAATTTTCTGATTTATGAGCTTGCCTTTTTGAAGACCGAGGAGGGAGGAAAGTTTTTTCATTACAAAAGCAAACAATTAAGGTGATTAAGAACATCCCCGTTTATTCATCTGGAACTTTCGAAACTTATTTGCTGTGAGTTTTTGTACGAAAATATTTATTTTCTGTGTAGCTGTATTTTCAAAAATTACTGCTCGGATTTAGTATTAAAATTATTTACATCTAAAAGAAATATGAGTATGTGTTAGTTCATATAGCAAATTTAGAAATATATTTTAAGATGGGCTAATAATTTGTACCTAAAATATTCTATTACTGTTTTTATTTTCATTTCAGCTTGTGCCCAATTTTAACAGTTTCTGTGAAACAATATATGAAGTTACTTTTTGTTTCTAGCCAACTTCACGTTGCCTCTCTAGCATGCAGTGTGTCTTGGTTTCATCTACAATCGATCTGTATTCCGTTTGTCGTTAAATTTTCAAACTCAAATCCGGTATCTCGATTCATCTTGTGTCTGCAATAAGCTGGTAACTCCATCTTACTCGCGATCTTCCTCTTGGCCTGTTATATCCGTTCCCAGTAGGTAATGGACAGTATATCGCTTCCTTGGTGATGCCTATGGAGGTGTTCACCTTGAGTAGTCTTATGTCTTCTTCCTTGAGTAGTCTTATAATTTTGCTTGTATTTTCATGATGTCTGCGTCCTTCAGTATTATAGCTCTTTAAAGTGTACGAATATGATGTGTACTTTATTGACGTATTAATGGTACTTTTCTATCATTTAGTTAGTATGTGTGTCACATTAATAGTTGACTGAACCCGTGTTGATAACCTCCTATACTTTCTTCAACGAATTTTTCAGATGGCCATTTGTCAATATGGTTGGTATCTTTTAGGCTGAGTTTAGTATCATTTTTCTTCTATAGTTCTTGCATTCCCAGAGGTTTCATTTTTTTCAGTATCGAAAATAGGAGCTCCTATTTCCATCCTTCCTGCATTTATTCCTTTTCCCATATTTGTGTGATTAAGTCATACAGTCTAACGTGTAGCTGTTCTCCTTCGAATGTGATTAACTCATAACTTGTTTCATCTGATCCAGAAGTTTTATTTGATTTAAGTTATTACTTTTTTGTATTCTTGATATAATGGGAGGTAACTCTCCTCGTTACCTAAATATGGATATGATCCTTGTCGCGTCTACTTGTCGCGTCTTCTTCCATTATTTACTACGCATCGTTTTTTTCTCAATGTTTGGCCTTGTTTGCATGTTCGTGGTTTGTTTCTTCACTAGATAACTTCTCTAAATAACTTTATGTTATTTTTATTATTGTATTCTATTTCCTCCATTATTAAGCTGATCGATTGCACTTTTTTGAGTTTTAAGGTTTTCGTGCATTCGGTTCTTTTCTATCTGTTTATTCTTTGATCTTCTGCTTTCCCCATTCCGATCCACGTCCTTCTGGCTTCTGCTTTCTTTTTCATCAACTTTTGAAATTCTCCTCAAACCATCCTATGTTTTCTTTAATTGTTTTTTGACCCAAGATCTCATCTGTGGTCGTTATTACTATATCTTCTATGTTATTCCATTCTTGCTCTACCTTCTGAGTTATTCCATGATTGTTCCAAGTTTACTGAATATTAGGGAAACGTTATTTTCTATCCCCATCTGATGAACAGAGCATCTGAAAAATCTGAATAAGAACAAAAGTTCGGATATCTGTTACCGATCACACCCTAAACAGTGAGGTGCTTACTTTTATACCCTGTCGTTTTCGCCAATCACAAATCTGCAACGATTTTAATCTGTTTTTTAGCATGTCTGGATGATAGTTGTATTACTGATACTTTCAAGGGGGCTTCGTAAAGGAAATGCTTTCGTTTCGTACGTACCCATCAACATGGACGTCTGAATATGTTAGGCTTAGGTTTCCCTGTAGATATAAGCATCTTTAAAATACTGAGGATCCTTTAAAGTAGTGATAAGCATAAAGTATTGAAATATCTGAATATGTTCAATAGTGGATGGCAGGATATTTTTTGACCTATACTGGTATGTGCAAAGGATTGCTATTACACATTATTACCAGTTACACCCCATTCGAGCTATAAAATCTCAGTTTGTTAATCTTTAGTGTCTCTCGATACATACGAACTTTGTCCCTGAATGGTGATACCTTGGCGTAGTAATAAATGGCGTTGTTTAATTTTTTCCTTATATTTCGCAGTGGGTGGAATCATTTTAATACTGAAGAAGGAATGTTTATTTATCGGAGCAAAAAGCTGAAATCAGATTTTACCTCCGCGGAGTGAAGTATAATTCTTTATTTATAAACAAAGAAAAAAACTCAAATACTTTTGTTACGCCCTAGAATATTTATTAATCGAATGTTTTTGAAATTTGAATTTGAAATAAGTTACATTTGAAATATTGCAATATGTGGATATAATCAGGATTTCAAATTAATTTTTAAGCTTCTGTTTTCTCATCTGGTTTAGTACTGCGGTTACTGCTCTTCGAGTATCAGAGAATATCTTTGATAATATCAGAGATCTTTATAACGAGTCTCCTTTATTTGAATTTTCAGGAAGAGAAAATAAGTAATGCCTTCTGAAGCCAATAATTAACGTAAAACAGTGCTCTTGGGTGATGGTGCAATGACATGCAGAGGTGTCCAACTTCGTTGTGGTGCGATAGTTCGGTAACATGCATAAAATTTGGATAAAGATGCTCCAAAATACATAATTATCAGATATAAATATTAGATATATATATATATATATATATATATATATATATATATATATATATATATATATATATATATATATATATATATATATATATATATATATATATATATCTAATTAAACAATTAATTTCCCAAACTTCTTTATCAATATTTATCTTTTTTATCAATTGCAAATTAGAAAAAAATGTCATATTTCATTTCAAAAAATTTGGGAAATTAATTGTTCAATTAGATATAGTGGTAGGTTTTCAGATAAATAGAGAGATAAATTTGTAATTTTTATAAAAACAATGTATATTGTAGAGTTGTTCTGAGGATGGTTTGTAATTAAACCAAAACGTAAACAAAACAATAAAAAAATAACAATTTACCAATTGACCGAAAATCCCAAAAAATAAAAAAAGAATGTTATATAAATATATATAATAAAACTTGATTACAACGTACTGGAGGTGACCTTAATAATCGGTACGTTATATAAGGGGTTAAGTTAGTTAAACAAAAAGAAAGTATGTATGTACCTACATATACATATGCAATTTAATTTTTGTGACTTTTATTAATTCGTGACAAAAATACACAAGTATTATATTGGAAGCAAGAACAAAATAATAGGAAATTTTATTTTTAAAACTTAAAATCTACTATAAAAGATACAAAGACTCTTAAAACTACTTTGTAAAAAAGTTTGTAATATGAGTTTCCTTTTGGCGATTTGCAAGAATATTTTGTTGTAAATACATTTGTATTTCAAGCGCTGCACTCAAAGTGCAGTGCTTCTACTTTCTAAAAATAGTTTTACGTTTTGTATCCCTGTTAGGGTATCATGAAAAGTTGGAAGCATTTCTTCTAACGGTACTTCTTCATCTTCTTCATCACTCTCAAGCTGTTTATCTCCACCAATCTGCGCCGTAATCTTTTGGTTGGTAGGCATACTTCCCACTATACAAAATAAATGAATCAGATAGGAAAATTTTTTCTCTGTAGTTAAGAAGTTTTGTAGTTTTCTGTGTAGTTAGAAAGGGTAATGTCAACTGACAACCAAGATCAGGTAATCTCACATCCCTGGAATATTTTGTTTTTAGTTATGTTAAATATCTACTTTACAGAAATAAACCCCGAATAGTTTTTTCACCGCAAACATTCAAACCGCCATTGAACATGTACCATGCGATAAGTGTGAAAGAGGAATCGAAACTTGGGCTCTAAAATGCATTCCATCAGATGAAACCGTCTCCATCGGCTTCGATTGGTGGAATTTGAATAATGTTATTTTGAAAACACTGAAATGGCATTATTTGTTTTACAAGATAAAATAAAAGTTACCGGATTATCACAGTAAGTCACTGTGGCTAATATTAAAGTTCTGACTCTCTTGTTGTACAAGTACATTGTACAAGTGCATTGTACGTGTTGTACATTATATATACATAATGATGCCGCCAATTCATACACTACAAAACATGATTTTATATTGAAATATTTTTAGTTGTTTTAGTGACAAACATCTATAAAAGTGATTTTTAGTTTTAATAATTTGTCCTGTAAGTACACACTGTACCTTATCTACACTATAACGCACCCCTTATCTTTTCATCTTTCATCACATCACCAAAGGCCTGTTTTTATTTTCTAGAATCCTCCCGTATTTCCATTTATTATTTTCATTTATATTCTAAATACAAAAGCGATTTATCTCCGGATGATTTCTGACTACACCAATAACAGAAAAAGTTTTGACAGCGAACAGAATGAGATAAAAACGAGAATAGCTTGACTTTTTGTCACCCTTGCCATTTGTTATTTTTGGATTAGTTGGTATTTTATATGATTCTGAATAGGATAATATTAATAATATTAATTCGAAAACATTTTACTAGGAGAAATGCGACTTTTAAATATTTACGGGGTGTCTGGAAAGTTTGCAGGGATTTTCCATTTGCTAATTTAACGCTTATAAACAATTTGTGTTTGATTGGTAACGTTCGTTTGCATATTATTAATTCCTGTGGTATTTACAATGTTTATGTTCACATTGATTTTGATTTGCCTTCAGTTTATCGAGTTGATTCAAATTGAAAATGTCTTGATAACTTACATACAAAAAACAAAATTTGCGCCGTTTGTGGATAGGGTTCTATTGGTAAGACCATCGTGTAAAAGTTGTTTGGTCGGTTCATGAACGCAGATTTTGACCTGGCAAACTGACATCACTCTAGCTGTGCTTCAGGCACTTATGTCGAGGAACAAATGGGTATTATAGTCGAAGATTCACATAGCACGGTTTTTCTGTTCTGAAAAAAAATTATGGACCGAATCTCGTCGTGCGATCTTTTGCTAATAAAAACTTCTTAGGCTCCATTTCTAAAGCGAAAGATAACCCGTTATGAAAAGTGGTTGCCAGGGTCAACGGTTTTAAGTACGGCGAAAGACGGTCTTCATCCGAAGAATATTTGCTTTGCTTTTGGTGGAAATGAAAGGGAATTTGTATGTGATCTTCTTCAGATTTACAGAATGTTTGACAGAAAGGCATTATGGATCTACCATTACGTTAGGAAAAAGTCACATAGTAGACTAAATGAATATTTACATAAACTATTTGCGCTAATGTTTTTCTTAAAAAGTCCCTAATAACATTCTCGACAAGATATTTTATTATTTCTATTTATTTACTGGCAATCGCTATATTCTATATTATTTATTAAGTTTCTCTTTTTGAAGAAATAATTGATTTGCCAGGTGTGGCGTTTAAAACAAGAGTCGGTTCATTGTCCAATCCCTTATATCATTTTGTTGATACTGTGGTACTTTTCAAAACGCCATTAATATTTAAACGATTTCGAGTTAGCGTTATGTTTTTTTTCGTGTGGTAAACATGTCGACTTTCCAGCTAAATAAGAGCATTTGGGGCACGTAGTGCTTTTCTTGTCCAGTAAAAAGCAAAACGCGAGTGAAAGCAGTACACTTGTGGAAACTTACTTTATCTCAACGCAAAACGCTTGTGGGTGTTGGTTTAGATGCTTCAAAAAGGGCGATTTTAACTTGAAAGACAAAGAACAGGTCAACTGAAAAAAATTGAAGATGACGAATTGCAAGTTGGAAGAAAATGATATGCAAACTCAACAACAAATGGGAAATGATGGGACAGAAACAAACGGAAAAGCGAAAACGGTGTCCGAAGTTTTACATTCTCGGCATAAAAGAAAGACTTTTTTATATCGATTTGCAACTAGAGATATATTTCGAGAATCCAGAACGCAGAAAAGCATGGGTTGACCCTAGAGAAACCATAAATATTGACCACAAAACCGAATCTCTTTGTAAAGAAGGCAATGATGTGCATTTGGTGTAATCAGAAACGGAATATTGTGGTCACAGTTGGTGTATCATATTTGAATTACATTAACAAATTAATTAGGTGGCTTAATATTAGACAACATTATTTTATAAAACAAGTAATAGAATACGACAATTTGAAAAAACGCATGAGGTGCTGCTTTATTTTTGCATGCCAATTTAAAAAGAGCCATTGTTCCACTTATAAGGAAAAAGGGCGTAACCCAGAGAATGTATAGAGTTGCACCGGATATTTTCGACATGCAGATTTTGACTGCGAGTTCCAAAAACCATACAAAAATGTGTTATTGAATATCTAGTGGCATATGATGGATATGGCGCCATTACAGATTGCTAAATCCTAATTGCACTATTACTTGAGTACTATAAGTAAACATTAGAACAAAAAAGGCTTAACAGTGAAAGTCAATTGACCAAATTTACAGATAACTGAAAGTCATTTGTGAATTTGACTGGGAAGTTTCCTTTCAAGCGGCCTAATCACCCTATTTTACTCCACCGGATGTTTATCTGTCTGGATTACTTCAACATCATCTGCCTAGTGAGCATTTTACAACAGTCAACAAAACCTTAAAGAACACTGAATTTATGATGAATTTATCTGAACTGAACATGAATTTATCCACTCAATACAGCTATGATTCCTTCACGAGAAGATTATTTAGTTGTTCCAAAGATCGAGTAATATCGACCTATTTAATGTAATTATTTTTCATTGATGATGGATTGAAACGGATTTTATGAGTGCACTGTAATAATAGCTCAAAATTTATCAACTGCCCCGATTGAATATTAATTTTTTATAGTATTTTTTTCCATTGCCATAATGCAATTTTCCAATTTATTTTTTACTTTTATTGTTTTTGCTCTCATCTTTTAATTCCATCGTTCTTTTAGATTTCCAGGCTTTTTAAATCTTAATAACCTATCTATTTATACTTGGAATTTAATTATAGAAAGTCTGGTACCAGTAATTGTTTCTTGTTTCTCAAAATACTTAGCGACAAGGTATTTAAGATTTTGGTTCGTGCTTCAAAACAATAAATCTCTCAAACTACAACATAAGAGTTTGCAATATATTGTTTTGCTATGTATGGACGTAATAAAAGCAGATTTAAACATTTTATAGAAACCTTTGTATTTAAGATTTTTGAAAAAAATGTTCCCTTGACGACATATTCCCAGTTTTCAATATTTACGTTTTTTATTTCTACGTCTTTTAGGTGATAAGGAGGGCAATATAAGTTCAATAACGGTGAACCATTCCAGTCTAGCTAGTCATTTAGCGAAATATCCAAATTTATCTTTTATTAATTTCTAGGCTCTTTTTGGATTTATTTTCATTATGTAACATTTTAAAATTATCATTGAAAGTATGATTTATGTACAATATAAGAGGTTGTCAAGATCGGTTTTTAGCCTTAAGCCGTCATCAGTTGGACTCAAGCTGAACGCTGTAAATAGCTTAGTGGTGTTACTTCCAGTTTCTCTCACAGCTGAAGTAGTGTAAGATAATATTCTTTCAGCTTCAATGCTTAAGCCTTAAGCTTCAAATTCTACATCTTATACGTTTTTTGGCTATTCCGCATCATTTAAGTCAAAATATCCAGTTCGGAATTACTAAAACCACTTGTTACAAGTACCATACGAAACAGCATTATCTTCCAAAGCAGCACAAATCATGTCCTAAGCTTTCGCAGCATTACTTTCAGTTGGGAGGCGAAAACAAGGCAGCGCCTTAAATGTTACTTTTCGAAATTTGGTCCTGCAGTCGATGAAACAAACCTAAGGGCCGAGAATTATTTGAGGAATAGGACCTAATAGTACAAGAAATGGCATGCATTTTATTTTTAAATCAGTATTGGCAAAAACTACATATACACATACATTCAATAAAATTATTCATAACTAATATCACCCTTTCTCAATCTTTTAGTGTCGCAACTCACTAAATAGCCAAAAAGTTAATATGTTTATCAAATTAAACAAACTTAAACAATATGTTAATTTGACGTTTAACAGAGTTTTATATCGAACGGTTAATATGGCGAGGATTCGTCCTTTTTTCAGTATCGTGATTTACGAAGAATAGTTTTTATTTTTAAATTGCTTATAAACTCCTACGAGCGTGTTCACTCGCTTACGAATCGTGAAAAAGTCGAATCATCTATTTGTCTTTGTATTAAATGACGAATCGTCAATGTCGGATATATGTGTAAATAGGCCGATACACTTATACCGAAATACCGCACACAGCGACAAATATCGAACTGCAAGACTTGTGTAACCCCTTGTTCTTATATTACTTTTACTAATTTGAACATATGCCCTGCACTTGCACGTATTTGTAAAATAACCCGCCCGTGAAACTCACGCCACCCAACCGCGCATGTGAGACGTATTATTCGTCCCATGCAGATTCGTGCAAGCTATACCCATTGGTAATAAAAACAAAGGAACGAGACGAAGAGTTAAAACATGGATTCGTTGCATTGGTTGACAAACCACAATGTGTTATTTGTTATCAAGGTCTGTCCGTGGAAAGCATGAAACCTTCAAAATTAGTCCGGTATCTAACCTTCAAATAACACATTATCGAGACGAATTAATGAAATGACCAATGATTCGATCAAATAATTAAAAAGGTGAAATTAGGTGAATTTTTCGCTATTAAATTCGATGAGTCAACAGACGTATCGAACTTGGCGGAATTTGAAACACCTTCAAATAACACATTATCGAGACGAATTAATGAAATGACCAATGATTCGATCAAATAATTAAAAAGGTCAAATTAGGTGAATTTTTCGCTATTCAATTCGATGAGTCAACAGACGTATCGAACTTGGCGGAATTTTTGTGTTTTGTCCGATATGAATGCGAGGGGTCAATTAATGAAAATATGTTATTTTGCAAATCAATCCCTGGTCGTGTAACTGGGGAGGGACCTTAAAGTTTTTATTGATGCAACATAAAACGAACTTGGACTTTAGTAAATGCACCGTGGTATGTACGAATAGCGCAAAAGCGATAACGGGGCCGAACAGTGATGTAATAGTAAAATTAAAAGACATTATCTCACATAGGGCGCACTGCTTTCCTCACAGAAATGCGCTTGCTACAAAAAAGATGCCAGGTAATTTATAAAATGTCCTGTCAGAAGCCGTAAAAATTGTTAATTTTATTAAAAGCCGCCCAAAAATTCCGTCACGTTCGATACGTCTGTTGACTCATCGAATTGAATAGCGAAAAATTCACCTAATTTCACCTTTTTAATTATTTGATCGAATCATTTCATTAATTCGTCTCAATAATGTGTTATTTGAAGGTGTTTCCTCCGGACTTATCATCACATTGACCATATCAATAGCAACGGGTAAAATGAGCTTTTCCGCAATCGTGTGGTGGTTTTAAAACTCCCTGACTACTCTTAATACCACTAAATAGGATGCTTGAAGAGCTGCGGTCTCATTATGGCTTGATTTGTTGATAGAAATTTGTTGATTTTTCAAGACGAGTGATTTACGCTCGACGAATTACGCTAATTTTAATGGTTTATTTTATAAAGACGGGTGTTTTATTTCTAGATACCGGACTAATTTTGAAGCTTTCATGCTTTCCACGGACAGACCTTGATAACAAATATCACATTGTGGTTTGTCATCCAATGCAATGAATCCATGTTTTAACTCTTCGTCTCGTTCCTTTGTTTTTATTACCAAAGGGTATAGCTTGCACGAATCGGGACGAATAATCCGTCTCACATGCGCTGTTGGGTGGTGTGAGTTTCACGGGCGGGTTATTTTACAAATACGTGCAAGTGCAGGGCATGTGTTCAAACTAGTAAAAGTAATTTAAGAACAAGGGGTTACACAAGTCTTGCAGTTCGATATTTGTGGCTGTGTGCGGTATTTCGGTATAAGTGTATCGGCCTATTTACACATATATCCGGCATTGACGATTCGTCATTTAATACAAAGACAAATAGATGATTCGATTTATCTTTATTGTTTATTCTGCTTGACAATCTGTAACAATAATATGAAACTTTGAATGTCCATATGTTGTATGTCCACACCACAAAGGTGTTGCTGTGTATATGGTAGGATCAGCTAGGGGAGGTGCATTCTGAGTTATTTTAATCTGGTTAGTGTTGACCGTTATAATCAGCAACTGGTACGTGTTAGTGATGCTCTGGAGAAAAAAGATCTTATAACTTCCTGTGGCAAGAGAAGACGCAAAGTAATTTTGCTTCTGGATAACGCACAGCCACAAACTGCAAAAAGGACTTTGCAAACGATCACCGAATTGAGCTGTGAGATATTATTGCACCTAGAAAATTATCTGGACTTGGCACTGGATTTTTTCTATTTTGATCCTTGCAACATCACCTGGATGATAGCTGCTTCACATCTCTTGAGGAAATTGTAAAAGCCTCAATGACTTTATTACCACAAAACCATCCAGTTTTTCGATTACGGATTCGATAATTGCCAGATTGTTTTGACCTGAAAGTGTATAAAAAATAAGGGAGATTCAAGGGAATGTCAAGGGTAGTCAAAAAGGATGAGAATTAAGTTGAGAACCTAATATTATGGTAACTATAAAAAAATTATCTTTCTATATGGGTTCATATTTCAACTTTATTTCGTCATTGATTTACACTGCAACTAGATATCATATTAATAAAAAATTTATATTTTATATTTACTGTTATGATTCGCAAAAGGGCCCCATAAAACAAAACATATGCGTCACGCGAGACTATAATCAATAAGTTGCGTGGTAAGCCTTTAAGAGTCAACATTTTATTTATATGCTGAGGTTGTACGCCTCGATATGACCCTTTGGTATAAATAATAAATGAGTACCACCCCACCATTTTATGATCGAATGTCAACGTAAAATGTTATGTTGTTACATATAAAGGACGTTTTTATTTCACGTTCTAAGAAAAACAACCAGAATAAAAGCGGAAGAGAGAATTAAGGTTGCAGGTTTTTTATGGAAGTTTGGCGTTAGGTCTGGACATAATAGGTAATAACATAAGATAAAGGAAAAGTTGTGATCATATATCTAGGAAGAAGTCAGTTGTAGTCGATAAAGTTTTCTTTAGTAGTATTTATTCTCATATATATTTTACATTTGTTTGTATTTATTATATATTTGTATATTTTCTTCCTTATTCTATGCTAAATAAGTTCGTTCAGTTTATTTATCTATGAAAATTATAAATCTGTTCTACTTTGAATATTAGACAGTAAATTATTTAATAATTCTTATGGACATAATATAGTAGGTAGTAGTAGGCATAAGTAGTAGTAGGCATAAGTAGAGTATAATATAGAAGTCCACTGGCGTCTCGGTTTAACTAATCTAAAATTAATGGGATTATAAATTGTAATTTAAAATTTTTTAACAGACCCAATAGATCGCACTTTTTCACTCGTCTTTTCACAGCGTGGATATTATGAAAAACAGTTGAAAGTTAATTTTCGTGGTATTTTAAATGTTCTTTGTATTTCACTTTAAATTTCTTAATTTCTAACTTTACAGTTTCTGTATAAAGATCATGATATATGATTTCTTTAGAAACATACAACGGGGCATCAACAGTAGAATAAAACATTTTGGATTAGGTCTTTGAAATCACTTATACACCCCCAGAGTTGAATTCCATACGTTCTGTTACCTATACGTATATGGGTTTTATCATTATTTCATAACACATATGGGCAATTCACAGTTCTAATCTATTTGAGTGAAGTTTGTTCATTCATGCTGGTAGAGTAACATCTTGTTTTAATCCCATTGTTTTAATTAATAATTTGGTCTGTCCCCTGACTCAGAAACAGGATGATAATTTGGCCCTCGAACTAGAAAATATGTCATAGCTTTTCGTAGGCTCGATTTTCAGCCCATTATCCGATAAAGTTTTGAAAATTGTAAACCAAGTTGTTTTCGTTTTATCATTATGTGAATCTGTCACGTAAGTTTTCTGTTGATATGTAAAGCTAGATTTTTACATTACTGCGCACCTTTGTTAAGATTAAATCATTTCCTGCGAAACGTGCGTCGAGAAGCTTAAAAAAGCGATTTGGTGTTTAATGGTAAATCTCTTTAGTTTGGTGTTTCACACCGAAGGTCCCAATAGAAGAATTGATGCGCCTTTGTTGTTTAATTTAACAGTGGGATAATTTTCGCGTTTGGGGGTAAATTGTCTTCATTTACTTTAATTCGCCATTGTCTAGCCACCCCTGTATTTTATGTAGGTATGGATAGAAAATTTGAAAAGCATTGAATAGATTTTTGTGAGATGTTAAAGTAATGGAATCATCCGTGAAGGTACATGAACAAAATATTCCCTGTAAGTGTACGTTTCTTAAACATCACGTTTTTCATCTGTTTTGGGTTATTATGAAAATGGAAAATGTAAAAAAATCAATGAAAACTGTCGTATTATGTTCCCTATTTCAGAATTGACAAAAGACCGATTGAAACTTATGAAAATGATGGTTGTGAAGTATTGAATAGGTATCCAAATTTCAAAATTTAGCTACAAAATAATTCCTAACGTAAGCAGCATGGAAACTATTAAATGGTGATTTTATTAGTGTATCCGAACTTCCGATAGGTGTTATTATCAAACGAACTAAGAGTTTGCGAGCATGTCTATAATGTTGTGTCTCGATAGTCCAGCAAATCATCATCGAACGTTTAACTTCCTCAATTCGTGATGTACTCGCCAAATTATCGACAAATTCCAAACGCATTTCACGCTACTCGATATGAAAACAAACACAAGGTAAAAAACTGCATTACAAAGAAAATATCGTCGCTATTGCTAGCAGTGTTGATGAAGATTTAAATTTATCAATTCTTCGCCGTTCATAGGAAAATGGTTTTTGTTATTCGACTAGGTGGATTTACTAGATTATTAATGAATTATTAAGGACTAGATTATTTAATTCCAAATTTGAATGGTATTGGTCTGAAGGAGATGTGGTTCCAACAGAACCATAAGGAACAAATTGGTGAAAACAAATTATTTTGATTAACGGACCTGTTAATTGGCCACCACGGTTCTGTGATTCAACATCTTTAGAATATTTCCTTTGGGGTTATGTTAAATATTTGGTCTATGCCGATAAACAAGCAACTATTGATACCTTCGAAGCCATCATAACTCGGATAATCGCGGACATAAGACCCCAATTGCTTGAAAAAGTGGTTGGAAATTGGAATTACAGAATGCGCTTTATCAGAAGTAGCCGCGGCGGACATTAATTAATGTTAATCATAAATATTAAGGCCATTGAATATCATTTACATAAAATAAATAGTTTTGAGGCATCTAATTTGGTTGTTGTTTTATTTGAATTCAAAGTTCGAAAATCACAAAAATATCACCTATATCACCAATATCAAAAACTGCATGTATAAGCCATCCGACAAGAAGTCGTCGAAATTATGAGTTGTTACTGTTTTTGAAGCAAAATAATTCAGTGGCTGATTGATAAAACCTTACATTTTTTCGGCTGTATTGGAAATCGGTTTTTTTCATCAGAAGTATCTTCATCTTATTGAGTAATATATGTTCATGGATGATGCTGTATGCTGAAGACTTTTTCAGGGTTTCATTGGTTGGCGTGTTTGTTTTTGAGAATACTTTCTTTTAAGTGCTAAGAAGAACTATAGTTTTCACGACGTTTTGAGGAAATGACAAATGCGATCTCTGTATATTATATATACAGTATTATTATTTATATTTATAAATGGAGCCTATATAAACATATTTATAAACGGATATAAAAACAAACTGACATTACAGTTTTCAAATTAAAAAAATGTCTTGTGACAGATAGTTATTCCCTACTTCAGTTGGAGGCTGAAAGCTTGTCATCTTGAAGTTGTCGTGAGCGGCATCGCACAAACATATCTACAGTAGATTGTATGGTCACATGCTTGTGGTGGGCAATGTAAAAGGCCTTGTAGATAAACATGCCCGATTGGATCTGGCAGCTAACATTCTTAAACCGCTCTGTGTCCAAAGCCATTGATTCTAATTTTTCTCGTCATGTCTATTAGGTTAAAAGCCAGCACTAATATCTTTGTGGTAAATTTCGTTACATCTGGCACAATATTTTCTTCAAAATTTCGAAATCCCTTCAACTGGATAATGACATTGTTAGTAAGAGATTTATTAAGTAATTTCGAATTTACATAAGTCGGGCGATTACTAGATTATTGTCATTTCTGTGTAATTTGACATTGGTCTACAGCTGACGCACTTGCTTTCTGTTAACCAAAATCAAGTATTTTCCCTATGGCTATGTATACATTCGCATAATCGATTCTGTTTATGATTTGTTTTTGTAAATCATCTCAAGATTTCACCACAGGTACAGCAGCTCCTACCTAAAGAACCAGTTTCATTTTACCGCTTCGGCTCCTTCTCAGCAGCCAGATAATTGGTTGGCCTGTTTGTTCTTCAACAATCAGCTTCCATTTCATTATCATAAAAAACTCCATCGCATCTTCCTAAAAATACAACTAGACAAACATTCGCCTTGCGATTTTTGAGCCAGTTTTTACAGATTTTAATATAGAGCTAAAAAACAATTGCTCACTAATATTATGGATTGCTTTCAAGGAATTTGTGCAGGACTTTATAATGCATTGTAACCAGTAGGTTGTGTTTGGCCTGCGAGATAGTTTTCCTTTCGTTGAAAAACATTATTGTTATATAAATTGGGGCTTCTTCTTCATCTTTCACTTGTAATATTTCCTTACCACTTCCATTGATTTTAGAGAGTATTTTTCCTGAAAACAATCTAAACACTTAAGAAATTCATGGAGACATTTTTTGCCACCAAATATATTATTGATATAAATGCTTTTTCAACTTTGTCATCGCCCAGAATATAAAGTTCAAAAAATGTTCCTCCTAAAATAATTTCGAATATCACATATTTCAGTCGATACAAATTCTCTTCCGCATAAATAAAACCAGAAGAAACAGAAGAAAATAGAATATTGCTTCGACATCGATAGGAATTTGTATTACATGCTATTAACAAAACTCTGCAACTGTTATATTAATTGCGGTTTTATAGAGAACGTGTCAAAATCGAAATTAAATTAAGTAAGATATTTAGGAAAAGATGTTTTTATGCCACCATAATTTAGTGCCTATTCGCAAATAAACGCTTCATAATTCATCTTTCCGAGAAAAATGGCGAAGAACCGAAGGTTTTGATTTACTAGACCTTCGAGGGTCACGAAGATTAATATCGCGTTGAGGCGTTGTTTTTGCCTTTTGTAATATAATAGTGCTAGATTGAAAATAAATATGGCCATTTATTGCCTGTATGTATTGCTTCTAAATATATATTTATTTCCATCCATTACACTTAGTTAACATAGAGCCTTTGGCTTTTAATTCAAATTTCAGTGAATTGAAATGTTACAAATTATACCTATCGTCAACATTAGCCTAAGTTGTAGTCCTCCTTTATCCATAGGCGTCGATGATATTAATGAAAAACAAGTAATTTGGTTGATGATAAGTAAGAAAAATCTAGTTGGTATACAAAGTTGCTCAACATTTGAACTAAATAATAATTGGTGGGATGACATGAATATTAACTGAAAAACAACAATTTAATGCAATATAAATATACAATTCTTGTGTAAAATTGGGAAAACAAAAAACAAGAAGAGACAGATCAAGAAATGAAACACCAAGACAAAACTTAGAAATGAAGTCAATAAATGAAAAATTGATGGTTTGGACACTTGTTTAGAATGCCAGAATACCACAAAGGCGGTATATGATACGGTAGCAACCAGAAAAATTATAGTGGAAGACCGAAAAAATTTTATGAAAGAATTTGAATAAGGAGCAAAAAGCAGGGGAAGAGAATGGGAAGATATTAAACAGATGACATAGGATAGGATGAGATGGAGAAAGAAATTGTGGTAGGATAATCAGTTTAAATAAAAAGCCTTACACCAGAAGATAAACAGAGAGTTCGGGTCGAGACTTCGAAGAGTAAACATCTCTTCGACGTGCAGTCCGCGAACGCGATTAGAAGAAGGAACGCGAAAAGTAGTGATGGCAGACTCTAAGGGGTTCTCCATCACGTAAGAGGCCTGGAAGGCTCTCCGACGTGAGATAAACGATAACGAGAAGCGTATCACCGACCTGGAGGATCGGTTGAGATACGCCGTCGAAATGAACGCGCAGGCGACCGATGAGAACGACGGCTTGCGTAAAAAGCTGATCGATCTCATCGAAGACTTGAAGGACCTCGATGAAGAAAACCAGAGACTCAAGAGCCTGGCAAATAAATCCACTGGTGCTTTTATCAAAGCACCGGATGGATGTGAAAAAGAAAGAGAAGAGCTAAACCCAATGGTCGACGCGGACATCGATTCTGACGACGACGCGAGTGGCGTGACGATCGCGCAGGTCGTTCTTCGGTCTTCGATTCTGAGGATGAGAATTACCGAAAGGTAACCCAAAAATTAAGGAAATCGAAGCGTGGTTCCACGTCGGTGAGGGAGAACTTTCCTTCTCCCAAGAAACCAGCGTCGGAATCCGCGTCTTCGCAAAAACCAACCTTCAAGAAAGCGGTTCCTCCAAAAGAGGACCCTCCAACCTATGTGGGCCAGGAGCCTGGATCTTCTAAGTCCAAGAAGACTTGTACATGCAGGTCATGAGGATCTGCAAAGAGCACGGGATCTTCTTCTCGAAATCAATTACGAAGCCGGATGGAGTTCTTCTCAACTCCAGACATCAGATCATTACCGGGCAGTGACGAGGCTGCTTGACGAGAAGGGGTACAAGTACCACAGGTTCTGTATCCCTGAGGAACGCAATCTTCGCGTTCTAATCAGGGGTGTGAGTTTTCGACATAACCCAAGGACTCCTCTCCATGGGCTTTCATCCAGTCCGTGTAGAGAGGTGGAAAAACTGGGGAAAAGATGGCAAACCGATTGTCATCGTCCAAGTAATTGTCCCTAGGGAAGACAAGGGAGTTTATAACATCAGGACATTCTTGAGTCAGAATGTCAATATCCAAAATCAGAGGTCGAACGGCCGAGTAGTATTTTCGTTGCGAAAAATTCAGTCATTCAGCCAATAATTGCCATGCAGATCCTGCCTGCGTAAAGCGCGGAGGTGAGCAATCATCCAGGGAGTGCTAAAAGGGTCGCAGCACACCAGCAACTTGCTGCAACTGCGGGGGTCAACATACGGCGAACTTCTAAGGTTGGGAAACAAAACCTAGTCGAGGTTTCTCTGCGAGGACTGCAAAGCCTCCGCAGGGGAAGCCTCTTGGGACGTTTGCTTGCAAGTCCCGTAATCTTCTTCCACCAACCTATGTGTGGGGGTCCCAAAGGAACTCTGTTCCGACAAATCCCGCTCCACAAGATAACCCAATTTCCGGGCTTGTGGAGCAACTCAATCGCTCATACTGGGTCAAATTCAGACTCGGGTGAGCATGATGCTCCAATCTTCTCTTGGAGCCATTATTCCTACATAAAGTCCCCCATAGCCTCCGTGGCAGTAAGCCCATGGGGCTCGAACTTCTCGAGTTACCGGCTTACATAAGTACCATACAAGCAAATCCGCTATCGCAATTCCCAGATCCCGATCCATATTGCGGACCGACGACGACAGCTGGTCGTCGGCCCGGCATTGGTTATGGCCAGACTCCTTTTTCCGATGGAGACAAGGTCTCTTTCTTACATAACCTCTACAAAGTTTTCTGGACTTTGTTGATACCCTATTTCACTAAAGTCGGACTCTGCCCCACAAAAGAAAGGTTGAATTCCGACACTTCCGGGGATAGCTAGAATTCCAAAAACCACACAAACCCGTTTCGGGCAGTTGATTTCTAGATAGGCAGGAGCCACAGGCTAACCAAAAATCAGGGTGAAAAAGCGGAAGCGGAAGATAAACAGACATGGAAGACACTGCAAAAACGAAAATAAATTTGTTATCTTAGATGAATTTTGTCAGAGTTGCTCAAATCCATTGGAAGGAAAATATACTGCTGGATCTTAGGTTATGACATTGTATTAAATAAAAATATTTCTAAAACTTTTTAATCTGATAAAATGTTTCAACGTTAAAGTGACTTAATGTGAGAAAAATGTTTCTTTTAAAATGTTCAGTTTCTCACTAAATATTTTAATAGCTGAAAGTTTCTTTACATATTTGATATAAAGTTCTAGTTAAGTCTAGTTAAGTTAGTCTTTTTGATATAAAATAACTTTTATGTAGGTCCGAAGAAAATGACAGATAGGGACAAATAGAACTTTACCATGCAGACAACAAAAAAAGCCTTTTACAACATTTTTTTTCAAATGGATTATCTAATTATATTCTGAATTATTTATGGCCAATTATCTGCCAAATTTATATCTTGACCTCATATTCTTCAGTGAATGCGTCTGCTCTGGCTTACGCGGCAGGGTGCGGCGCCAAAATCCGGACAAAATTCCAATTTAATTTTCCGCCGTTCTATACCACTTGTAGATTAACGTCCAAATAGCTTGACGAATGCACTAAACAGTCATAATCTCGAAAGATTCGCGATGTTGAAACCAAGTGCGGAGTATAACCGAAGAGTCGTGATTATCGAAAAGGTTCGCGCTGGGGCGCCCAGCGACAGAAATCATTCGGTTCTTCGAGCATCCGATATCCACTGTGTATGATGTCGTCGCGAAGTATAATGAGTCGGAGAAGTTTAACGAAGGCTTTGCAAGGACGCCCGACATCATTCAACGGGCTCAGGAGCTGATTTTTCAGAATACAGGGGAGTCGATGCGAAAATGGTTATCGGTTGTTGGTGTGAGTGAAAAAACTATGCGTATAATCTTCGAAGAGGACCCCCGCTACAAGTCTAACACAATTAAAGTGAGACAGATGCTTTCCAAAGCTGCCAGAAGAAAGTGAATTCAACGCTGCAACCTGCTTTTGTGTTCCTTAAGAAACAATGCTGCCGGACACCTTAGGTTTTTTTCTGGTTTCTGACAAAAAATGTTTACTGTTGATATGGAAATTATTCAAAGGAATGATCGCTGGCTCGCACTGACCCTAAAGATGTCTCCATTGTTTCCAAAACAAAATTTCCGGCTAATGTTTACGTTCTAAGTGTTGTGTCTAGTGAGGATGATGCCACCGTATATCTTTAACTAAGGGGAAAATGCCACAAAAGAAGTTTATTTGCGCGTTCTTCTCTAAATGTAGTGAAGCCGTGGAAACTGTGTCGCCTGGAAAGCCATATGTGTTCGAGCAGGACGATGCACCCTCACGCACAAGTCATTTAGTTGAAAATTGGCTGCCGAATTCGATGTTATTCGACCATGTTTTAGTCCAACGAATTGTGGCTTCCCAACAGCCAAGATTTTAATCGTTTGGACTTCTATGTATGGAGTGTGGTTGAATGGGTCATCAACAAGTCCAGACATCCAAACTTTGCATCATAGATAGTTGCTATTGAAGCGGTATACGCTGATATAGATGCGAGCTGCGAGCGCTTCAGACCGAGAATGGAGGCGGTCATTTCAGCAGTGTTCTTTATGACCCTACAAACAATTTCGTAAACAAAATTGTTAACATTCCGTTCTTAGAATAAAAATTGTTCGAAAAAATGTTTAATTTGTCCGGATTTTGGAGCAACACTCTGTATATATAAGTATATATATATATATATATATATATATATATATATATATATATATATATATATATATATATATATATATATATATATATAGATATTGAAACTTTCTGGAACACTCGAATACACAGTGTATAGGAAACCAACTCACACCGATCGATACCTCAACGCTAAATCCCATCAACATCCTACTCAAATCCAAAGTGTAGCGAACACCTTGATTTCCACATCCTTCCGACTGACACTAACAGATACACGAAGCGAGGAACTAACAAAAATTTCCATAGCCCTTAGACAAAATGGATATTCAGAAAATTGTATCAGGAAGGCCATTCGCCGTCAAGAAACCCAAATACGAAGAATAATAGAGGACCATGAACCAAATACACCAAAGGTCCTGCTACCATACGTAAAAGGAATCACAGATAGGATAGGCAGACTACTAAGGAAACGTAAGATCAGAACAGCCTACAAGCCACGCAAAACTGTAGCAAACATCCTAAAAAACCCCAAAGACAAAGTTAGACTTGAAAATCATGGGGTGTATAGTATATCTTGTTCCGACTGCAACAGAGCATACATAGGACAAACAAACAGACGAATATCGGCCTGAATACAAGAACATAAAAACGACTTAAAAAACAAACAAACCACTTCCGCTCTGTTCCAGCACCATCTACATACAGGACATAAAATCAATTTTGAAGGAGCCAAAGAAATAGCGAATATTGAAAACTACAAGAAAGAACTGCTACTTGAAATAGAAGAAAGAGGTGAGCTAAATACGCGAACGACCCTCGCAACATTCCAAAAGCATGGAAATCCCTTCTGAAAAAAGAAAAAACGTGGCAACGTGGCCGCGAGGTAGAAAAATCAATAAACGGATGTCCGACAGCGCTGCCGAGCGCCGCAAATGCACTCAAACTACCCCGATGTAATCTACGCAGTCGCTTCTGTGGCCGGCCGGCTATAAAAGCAAACACAACGACCCGTGCACATCAGTTGGACTCTTCTGTCGAAGCGGACAACACTTGAATATGCCAAATGCGTTTTTGGCGAAACGTCGTGACTCTTCGCAGGAACGACGTATCGACGACCGGAATGGTTTAGAAACATATATATATATATATATATATATATATATATATATATATATATATATATATATATATATATATATATATATATATATATATATATATATATATTTGGAGTTTCTGACTTCTTTGGACTGCGTCCAACGCGACTACTCTAATAAGGAGTTATACCCAACGCGACTACTCTAATAAGGAGTTATACACCCCCGACCGTTGGGTTCCAAAATCTCTTGTGGAACGCACAACATCCTTTACATTGGAGGACACATGTTTCGTCTGTTGGTGGTTCAACTTCCAGGATACCGACATATGCGCTCTCACCAATAATAGGGAGTCTTTCCCCACAATCAAACAACTCATATTTTCGCCGACTTCTCGTCGGATGGCTTATAAATGGAGTTTTTTAACTTCTTTGGACTGCATCCAACGAGACTACATTAGTCAGGAGTTATTGCGTAATGAGCAATGGTTAGCTGCTTGACCAGGAGTCAAGAACCGGAAGAATTATTAGGTGCGTATAGACCCGGTCGCAATCACGCACGACTCATTTTTGAGTGTTCCTTCTGATCTTCCACACCTCTCTCATCCTTTGTATATTCTTGTATATATATATACATACAAGGTATGTATTGTATTGCAGTGTAGTGTATACCACAAACTTAATATATATATATATATATATATATATATATATATATATATATATATATATATATATATATATATATATATATAAATAATCTAATGAGAATGGTGGCGTAGCGTTTGATCTGGCAATACAGTAGGCTTCCTCTTTGGAGGGGAGGTAGGTCATTATCTGATGCGTCTTCAGTATAAGTTTGAACTCACGAATTTTTATAGTGAGTTCTGGAAACGAGTTACAAAAACTTCGCGCAACGAGACTTGCCAGTCGTCAATAGTAATGACGTGAAGCATTATTGAGGAAAACTTAAGGTTCTAATGTCTAGGGTAAATGTAAATAATAATCGAGTTTTGCGTTTTCTTCAGTTGAGTATTATTTTTAGATATCAATTGACTTATATAGATATGTTAGGGATTTTTACATTTTAATGTTAACTTCAAGTAGAAAATAAAGTAACTTGATCCGAAATGACTTGTCTTTTAAGCTGTAATAGTGGTTCTGAATATAAATATAAATAAAGCTTAGCGATACTCTAAGGAAGCAGTTTAAATAAGTGCAAATATGGTAAGTATGATGGTATTTATTGTAGAAACCGCAATATTTAAGAACACTTCTCAGCCTGACACAGAGATGGTCTGTATGACCAAATGACTATGATATTTGTCAAATCTGAATGGCTAACTAGTAAGCTGAAAGGTTTCAGACTCGTATGTTTAATTGCCTGTTTGTGAGGATCGAATAAAGCAATTTTCTGATAAAAATAATGAAGTGGGAGCTGTTATAAAGTATTTTATTTTAATGGGTTTAACTTTAATATACATATAAAAAGAGCTAGATTAACACGAGCTTGATGACATTGTAATCTGTTTTGGGTATGAAAAAGCATTCTGAATGTTTCACTTCCCTAGAGTTTTTAGATTTATGTAAAAGCGATTCTGCTAAGTTTCCTTGACGTTTAAAGACAGTTACATCTGAAGTACATAGGCACAAGTATACGCCTGCACATACGTCTTGGGATGTTCCCCCCAAAACTACGTCACCTATGCTTCGAACGTACCATTTTTTTTCAAAGATGAAGAAAAGGCTCGGCGAACGAAAACTTAGTTCAAATGATGAGGTCAAAGCTGAAATAACCGCTTATTTTGCAGAGTTGGAGAAATCATTAAGTTGGACAACAGTATAAAAGTTTGGACCTTCGAATTCTTTAAAATTGGTGCTACATAAAAACCCATGCATATTGCATGGGTTTTTATGTTTCGCAAAATGTATAACTCGTTTTCCAAGAAGTAAACGTAATTATACAACAAAGATTTTATGATTCTATTTACAGGTACAAGGTGACATATAAACAGAATCATAAAGTATAAGAAGTATTATAGTATACTATTATAGAACTATCAGATAGTATGTATATTGTAAATATTATTACCGATGAGTCAATAATAAGGGCCTTAATAATAAAATGAATCCTCATCTGGTTTTCTAGATAGCCATTAAAACCCTTGTACCAGGTCCCCGAATTCATAAATCTGTCATTTTAAGGTGTAAAAGTTCAAAGCTTTCATAATTATCGAAACCTTCAAACCAAAAATTATTTGGATCGGACTAACTTAATTAAATTTATTTGGAATTTTGCAACTACATGTTTGAAGCGCAGCCCTTGAATAATGGGAAGCACATGTATTAAATCAAACTAGTCCTGTATCAAACAAAGTCTGATAAAGTGAAGTACTTAAATATTATTATTTTCTGTTAATTTTTTTTCTAGCTAAACTGGATTTTAAATGAAAAGCGGGCCTTAGCCAAAACAACTTCATTTCTCCAAAAATTTTAAGATTTTTTGGTTATTTTTCATATTCTTTGCTATAATGCCAGTTGTTGAAATAATCAATGGTACAATATAACCCTGGTTTAACTTCCATACCGACTTAATTTTCTAGCTTGAAGTCTGTATATTTTTGTACTTTCTCTCCAGCCGTCTTTTTAATGTTGTGGGTGTTTGGATCCGCTATGTCGATTAGGAATGATGTTTTCTTCTTTTTGCCCAACAATGTATGACCCTTAAAAGTACACGGTTTTATCGATTATTATTGTTCGGCCATAATATAACCTGAAATTGATTGATTCTAGCACTGTTATAAGACTATTATAACTTGCAGGCTCCTGATGGACTATACTGGCCACCTGGTTATGATAGGAGAGTCTTTTACATGCACCTAATATATGTTGGATAATCTTAGACTTATAATGGCATTTCCTACATTTAATATGTGATACTTGTGCATCCTTAACCATGTATTTTTGGTATTTGGTGTGCACAACTTGATCCAAAATTGCATTATTATTATGATTGTTATTATTAAGAACCCTAGTGCCACGCAGAGTGGTACTCTTAGTTATCATGCAGGGTGATATATTTATGTATCTGTCATTTATTTTCCACGCACATAAACTGTTTCCACTCAGTTCTGCCTTTTGCTAGTACAGCCGCTTCGGTTTAGGACTTGCCTCTTTCTTGTAATACGTTATCTACCCTTTCGTTCTATGTCTGTTTTGGTCTTCCTCTTTTTCTTTGCTTTCTAGTTTTATATGCTTGTTTTGCCTGTCTGTTGTTAGACATTCTTTTCACATTTCTGCTGGGGTCTACAATACTGAAAACATACTCATATTTACCAATTTTTCATAAACTCTTAAACTATATATGCAATCTGATATAATGGCTAGGATAATGTTCTCATAAGTGAAAAATTTGTCTCAAATTATATTTATTCATAAAGTTGGTAAGCCCCCTAAGGATGTTTCATGTTACAGACCAATAAGCCTTTCGCCTATTTTGTCCAAGGTATTCCAAAGAATTGAAGAAGATGAAGGAGACGCAGCTGACATAGAAAGTCTAATCCAGAAGCATCAATATTTATTTACATATGTTTCTAAGCAGTAACATTTATCACCAAAAACAAAGCTAAATATAATAAATATTTGCGTATCGAGCTACTCGGATTTTAGGCTACGAGATAATGTGAGATATATCATCAATCATCGTATGAACATATAAAATATGTATTCCTTCTTCGGAATTAAAACCAAACTTTTTTCGAATGACAAGTAAAAAAAAACTGGTATCAAAATAAAACACTAACGTATGTTTAATAAAATATTTCCTAATATAATTGTTTCTATCGATTTTACAACATAAACGTTTAATTAATACGCTCGAAACTAGTAATTGGAAAAGCCTTAATTGTATAAATAAATTTGATTATTCCCTAATTATAAATTCAAATTATTTCGATTCGCTGATTTAATTGAAATTATACCAATCAAACTGAAATTTATTTGAATTTTATGAAATATTTTTGTTGTCTCCATTGAAAATAAATACTTTTACCTGTTTACCTTTAAATTTAATAAACTGTATAATTCGGTTTTAAATATTTCTATAAATTTGGACCCAACGGCCAATATGCTTATCCTGATGATATGATATATACATATATATATCGCAGATGATATCGTTCTTCTTTCACAAGACCCAGAGGAGCTGCAAAGACACGTACAAGAGCTGGAAAGGGCTGGAGACCCATTTGGCTTGAAAATAAATCAGAAGAAGAGTTAGGTCATGTTCAATAAATTTGCTGAGGACAAAAGAATGTCTATTTTAGGAACGGATTTGGAAGTTGTGGATCACTATATATTTATATATATATATATATATATATATATATATATATATATATATATATATATATATATATATATATATATGTATGTATATATATATATATATATATATATATATACATATATATATATATATATATATATATATATATATATATATATATATATATATATATATATATTGGGCAGAGGGTTTCAATGGAAGGAGATACCATCCGAGAGGTGGAACGACACGTTACATGTGGCTGGCAGGCATTGGTAGGCTCAACATAGTGTTTAAGAGCAAACTACCCCTTTGTCTGAAAAGAAAAGTTTTTGATCAGTGTGTCCTGCCCGTTATGACATACGGAAGTGAGACCTGGACACTCACATCAGAGTCAGTTCAAAAACTTTGAGTAGCACAGAGGGGAATGGAAGGATGTATGCTTGGCATTACTAGACGGGATAGAAAAACCTGCACATGGATCAGAGAGCAAATGAAAGTAAGTGACATCATTGGAAGAATAAAGCAACTGAAATGGAAGTGGGCAGGCCATGTAGCGTGGCGGTGGGACGAAAGATGGACCAGGGCGGTCCTGGACTAGATACCGCTTGATCGCAAGCGTCCACTGAGAAGACCGAAAACACGATGGACTGATGACATTATTAAGTATATTGGACCCGAATGGCAGAGAAGAGCTCAGGACCGCGAGAGTTGGAAGCATGCTGAAGAAGCCTTCATCCTGCAGTGGATTGATACCGGTTGATAAATATATATATATATATATATATATATATATATATATATATATATATATATATATATATATATATATATATATATATATATATATATATATATTATATATATAGGCATAATAGAGGTGATTGATTATTATCTAAATATATATATATATATATATATATATATATATATATATATATATATATATATATATATATATATATATATATATGCCCACAAGGTAGCGTAACGGAACCGTGGAGGGAAATATTACAGAAATTTTTTACCCTTTCTCCACGTGGTGCCACCGATCGCCTTCGCCGAAATGTCAACCATGCGACGACACGTGTGTCTCGGGACTGGTTTCTAGCCTTTCAGCCGTCATCAGTCAAGCTCTAGACGAACGCAAGGAAAACAGTTCGGAGAGACGATCGGGGCCAGACCAGATGAACTGGCCATTTTAATGACGAGTCGTGATCGCACACAACTCACGCCATCATACGGCGAATGCTCGTAGCAGTCAAGACCACTCGTAACATTCTGCCTGGAACCTCGGGTATATTAGCATACCTGTATACCTGGTACTAACCGGTCCCGAGAGACACGTGACGTCGCATGGTTAACTGTAATATATATATATATATATATATATATATATATATATATATATATATATATATATATATATATATATATATATATATATATAGATATAGGTTCCATAGGAGGCGAGATCCATTTTTGTAATACCGCGCTTAAGCAGAGATCCTTTTTTAAAGAAGAGATCCGAAATCGGACCTCATCATTTTTCACGTGTATATAGTTACCATTCGAATCAGTGCGTCCTAAAACGAATTTTGACGAATTTTATGTTGGAGCTCAAATTTCACATTTTTTATATCTTTTATACTATTGAGGTTTCAGTATATCGTTATAGGTGGCGCCATCATCATTTGTAAACAGGTGTTTGATTATTAACACAGACGAGATCCGACAATCGCGCAACACAGCCAATATAAATTCTTATGTGACAAAGTTTACGTTGCAATTTTGGTACTCTGATATTTATGTTTCAGAATTGGTCTTGAAAAATTGTTTATTTTATGTTTATTATTTGTTTATTTTATTATTGTGTAGTGCTTGTAAATACTATAAATAGTATATGCTATAAACAGTAATAAAATGTGTTTCTCGTCAAATTAAAAAAAAACAAAATCTTTTTAAGCAAAAATATTATAATAAAAAAATTGAGGGAAAATATCTCTGGTATTATGCAGTATCTGAACTACTTTTGTAAAGCCGATTATTAGATTGAACTCACCATAGTAAAAAAATGCAAAATATTAGTTCAAAGTGTATTTATTTAAATCAAATAACTGGTTATTTGAATTAAATGAATACACTTTGAACTAATATTTTGTAGTTGATAACTAAAATACAAGTAACAGATATGTCAATAAGTCCACGGTCTGCAAATAAAACACACTTTTTTTGCAAATTTCAACTTTATTCATTAATATATTTTAATATAATATAATATAACATTAATATAATAACGCCACTTTTTAATAAAAAAAAACAATTACTTATTTTGTCAAAATTATTTCTTTTCATTCAAAATACATGCCTTCTGCATGAATACACCGCTGGACATGTTTACCCAATGATAACATAGAGTTTTTATGACGTTTTACGAAATCGCCCTAACGACCTCATCATGACATTTTGGACTTGTGTAATACTGTCATAAAACTTTCCTTTCACGGCCAGTTTGAGTTTCGAGAAATGGAAATAACCACACGGAGATAAATCAGGCGAATACGGCGGATATTTAAGCCAAAAATCACGAACAGCCTGTGTGGTGCATTATCGCGAAACAAAACTTCCGGCGCTCGATATTTAGTACTCACTCGAACGATTCTCTTGCACAAACGCTCTATAATACCCAGATAAGATTTGCCAGTTATATTTTGGCTCTGTGGAACAAATTGCCGAAGTATAATACCTTCAGAATCGTAAAAACAGATCAACATTGTCTTCTCTCGTGACTTCTGCATACGCAATTTTTTCGATTTCGGAGCGCCTGGGGACTTCCTCGTAGCACTTTGAAACTTTGCTTGAGGATCATACTTGAAACACCAAGTCTCGCGTCCCCAGTTACAATCGATTTCAAGAGTGTGCAGTTCCCTCTCGCTATATCAATAAAATCTTGCTATGTTCAAAGTGAGCAATTTCTTGGTCTTCATTTAAGATATGAGGAACAAGTCGATCACAGATTTTCAGTCTATTTAAACCCTTTATCAAAATTTCGTGAATCACATATTTGGTCGTATTTAATTCCTCCATTATCTATCTTACAATCAAATGGGCATAATATGCGATCGTTTTACGCACTTTTTCCACCAACTCATCACGATTTTTGTTTTGTGGTCAGTCTGGTTTTGAGTCGCCTTTTGAAGCATCACAACCGTTCTGGGATCACTTATATCACTCGAATACACGTGCACAATAAACTTTTTTCATCAATTCAAATGTGTCTGTAAAAATATTACTGAACTTGAAACAAAATTTCATATTAGCTCTTTGGTCCATCGTGTTTTGATGACGCGATGACAAAAGGTACTGTCACTTTAAACGCTAAACTTGACAATCCGTTGATCGATTCTAATGACGGTACTCTTATTTTATAGAGATTTACAGCTTTCAGATTATACATATTGTTTCAATAGATGGCGTTAGTAGTTTTCTTTAAATTTAAGTTCCATTCATACTAACTAAAACAAGGGCGAATCTTCGAAGTAGTCCTAAGAATAAACGGTGGAAACTGTTGGGCAACATGTCAATAACGGCTTTTATCACATCAAATATTGAATAAAGTTGAGGGAGCATAAATTGTAATAAACTGGGACTTAAACAAAGTTTTAAGGGACGATATTACAAGTTGTTTTTCATGTAATGGACCCCTAAGGTTTTATTGGCAGTTTTGCCGTTAGAAGTTACTTAGTCATCATCTGGCTTATGGCTCTAGATCATAGCTTCATCTGGATATAAGGTTAAAAGACGTCAAATGCTGCAAATAATTAACAAAGTTCAAACTAGAAATCTTCTGTGAATAACAGTTCCTTTTATAAATGAGGAATTATACCCAATAAGTTTAAAAGTCACATGATGACACCCAATAAAGCATATAACATATAATGAAATAAACTAGCAATTGATTAGAAATCTATTCAAATTCAAAAAGTAGGGCTAGAAATGGCATATATGGATTGCAAAATACGTAGTTAATTGTTTTAGATAAATATAAGGCTAAAAAAGTTAATATAATTAATATTTCAAAACCATCTATTAAATTAACTTGATATAAGTTGCTTAGATACGTGGCTGTGTTTGTATTTAACCCCGTTCAAATAGTTCTTAAAATTATATATTGGTCCTAGTTCAGCTATAATAACGTACTATATAGGTTATAATAGAAAAAAGTAAGTAACTTAAATAAAAAAATGTTAACAATTAATACAGTAAGTAAGATAATTACAGATGAAATCCTTCACCTTTTTAATTTATGCGTTAGTGTAAACTTTACTTTAAACTTAAACTTAAAAGAATCTTTACTGTAACATTTCACTTTTCACTTTCACTTCAACAATCACATTTTCAAATAGAGATCTTTCTAAAAACTAATAGTGCAAAGAAAATTCTTTTTTAAATTAAGTGCATGGGCAATATTTTGATATATGGTTCCCGAGACAACGCAGATCGACAAAAATACAGATGATACCATTAACATCTTAGGTCTATGTATAATAAGGAATGCTATTAAATTACAATTTGTTATTTATGAAAATCCACCTTTTTAGATACAATAATTCCAACATTCATAAATATTCCCTTTAAAACATTATAAAACAGAAAATCGGCCTCGTCAATGCTTGCGTTAACAAAATAGTTTCATTTCAGTCATAATACTTGTAGGAGCTTGGAATCGCATATTTACTCTGGCAACACTGGCGGATCTCGTATTGTGTGTATATTATTTATAAGCTAAAGTATATATTAGATCAGATCTCGTCTTTGTATATTGTTGTAACATATCTCATCTTAAAAGATAGATTTCTTGTATAAAAAAAATACTTAAAACTTACCCCTCTATTAACTCCACAAATTGGCCAAGTTTAAATTTACTAGGGCAGAAAGGAAAATTTAATATAACTACTCTATCAGCCGGATCTGTGGTTGTCTTTAATTTATTCGGATCTCTCCCTAGTAGGAAACAATATATATATATATATATATATATATATATATATATATATATATATATATATATATATATATATATATATATCGAGAGAGAGAGAGAGAGAGAGAGAGAGAGAGAGAGAGAGAGAGAGAGAGAGAGAGAGAGAGGGGGGTAAGTTTTAAGTAATTTTTTTTATACAAGAAATCTATCTTTTAAGATGAGATCTGTTACAACAATATACAAAGACGAGATCTGATCTAATATATACTTTAGTTTATAAATAATATACACACAATACGAGATCCGCCAGTGTTGCCAGAGTGAATATGCGATACCAAACACCTACAGGTATTATGACTGAAATGAAACTATTTTGTTAACGCAAGCATTAACGAGGCCGATTCTCTGTTCTGTAATGTTTAAAAAGGAATTTTTATGAATGTTGGAATTATGATATCTAAAAAGGTGGATTTTCATAAGTAACAAATTCTAGTTCAATAACATTCCTTATTATACATAGACCTAAGAAGTTAATGGTATCATCTTTTTCTATTTGTGCTTGAAAAATAATCTTCCGGAGGGTGTTGTTAATGTAATTTAGTATTTTTGCCGATCTGCGTTGTCTCGGGTACCATATATCAAAATATAGGCTATGCACTTAATTTAAAAAAAAATTCTTTGCACTATTAGTATTTGGAAAGATCTCTATTTGAAAATGTTATTGTTGAAGTGAAATTAAAGATTATTTTATCTTTAACTTTAAAGTAAAGTTTGCACTAACGCATAAATTATAAATGTGAAGGATTTTATCTATAATTATCCTACTTAATGTATTAATTGTTAACATTTTTTCATTTAAGTTACATACTTTTTTCTATTATAGCTTATATAGAAAGTTATTCTAGCTTAACTGGGGTCAATCTATAATTTTAAGAACTATTTGGACGGGGTTAAATACAAACACAATCACTAAGCAACTTATAAAAGCTAAGTCTCCTATATCAAGCTAATTTAATAGATGTTTTTGAAATACTAATTATATTAACTTTTTTAGCCTTATATTTATCTAAAAGAATTAACTACGCATTTTGCAATCCATATATGCAATTTCTAGCCCTATTTTTTTACTTTGAATAAATTTCTAATCAAATGCTAGTTTATTGCGTTATATGCTATATCCTTTATTAGGGTCTCCAAGTGATTTTTAAAGTTATAGGTTATATTTCGAAGCTCATTTATAGAAGGAACTGTTACTTACAGAAGATTTCTAGTTCGAACTTTGTTAATTATGTGCAAGATTTGACGTCTTTTAACCTTATATCCAGATGAAGCTATGATCTAGAGCCATAAGCCAGATGATTACTAAGCGACTTGTAACGGCAAAACTGCCAATAAAACTTTAGGGGTCCGTTACATGAAAAATAACGTGTAATATCGTCCCTTAAAATTTCTAGTTCCAAATCCATTTCCAAATTCCAATTTGCAAAAAAGTCCCAGTTTATTACAATTTATGCTAACTCAACTTTATTCAATAATTGATGTGATAAAAGCCGTTATTGACATGTTACCCAGGAGTTTCCTCCATTTATTCTTAGGACCACTTTGCAGCTTCGGCCTTGTTTTAGTTGGTATGAATAGAACTTAAATTTAAATAAAACTACTAACGCCATCTATTGAAACAAAATGTATAATCTGAAAGCTATAAATCTCTATAAAATTAGACTGTCGTCATTAGAATCGATCAACGGATTGTCAAGTTATAGAGCTTAAAGTGACAGTATCTGTTGTCAGGATTTTGTCATCTCGTAACCAAAATACGATGGAACAAAGAGCTAATATGAAATTTTGTTTCAAGTTAGGTAATATTTTTACAGAAACATTTGAATCGATGAAAATAGTTTATTGTGATGATTTCTTATCCCCTGCACGTGTATTGGAGTGATATAAGTGATTCCAGAACGGTTGTGATGCTTCAAAAGGTGACTCAAAACCAGACCGACCACCAAACAAAAATCGCGAAGAGTTGGTGAAAAAAGTGCGTGAAACGATCGCCTACTATGCCCATTTGATTATGAAGTAGATAATGGAGGAATTAAATACGACCAAATGCATGATTCACAAAATGTTGACAAAGTGTTTAAATAGATGGAAAGTCTGTGCTCGACTTCTTCCTCACGCGTTAAATGAAGTCCAAGAAATTGCTCGCGTTGAATATTACAAGAATTTTATTGATATAGCCAGAGGGAGCTGCACATTTTTGAAATCGATTGTAACTGGGGACGAGACTTGGTGCTTCAAGTGTGATCCTCAAGCACAGCTTCAAAGTACTACAAGGAAATCCCCAAAATCAGGCTCTCCGAAATCGACAAAGTTCCGTATCCAGAAGTCAGGAGAAAAGACAATGTTGATCTGTTTTTACGATTCTGAAGGTATAATACTTCGGCAATTTGTTTCACAGAACCAAAATATAACTGTCAAATTTTGTCTGGGTGTTATAGAGCGTTTGTGGAAGAGAATCGTTCGAGTGAGTACTAAATATCGAGCGCCGGAAAGTTGATTTTTGTTGCGTGATAATGCACCCCTCAGGACCGTCGCTGTTCGTGATTTTTCGCTTCAATATCCTCCGTATTCGCCTGATTTATCTCAGTGTGATTATTTCCTTTTCCCGAAACCCAAACTGGCCGTGAAAAGAACGTTTTATGACAGTGTTATACAAGTCCAAAATGTCATGATGAGGTCATTAGGGCGATTTCGTAAAACGTCATACAAACTCTATGTTAGCATTGGGTGAACATATTCAGCGATGTATTGCTGCGGAAGGCATGTATTTTGAATAAAAATAAATAATTTTGGCAAAATAACTAATTGTTTTTTTTTATTAAAAACGTGTTTAATTTTTCCGCTGTACTGTGTATTCACATTTCAACATTTCAACATTTATTATTTCTTATTTATAAAGGTATTTAAGGTAATATGTTTGCAAAAAATACTAGATAGGTTGTAATCACTTGTTAAGGTAAAAATTGTGTCGAAAATACTTCATAAGCTTTCAAAAATTAGAAGTATTTTAAAATCATTCCATAAAGATATAAAAAGCAATATTTTGAATCGTTTAAAAAAATTAAAATATCCTGTGAGATGTAAAAATTGCTAACAATAATACATCGGCATCAATGAAGCCATTTCATGTTCTCCAGTTTATTATTTATGCGATAATATTAAATTTCAAAGATTTGCTTTGATTACCAGAGGGTAAGTATTGATTATAAGATTTGATATTATTATCAAATTGACTAATCTCGTCTTGCAAACATTATATCATCAGTTTTTATGTCATTAGTCATATATTTTGTTATATTGATGATGTTATATTTTTCTATATTTGTATAAACATGTTTTGCATATGTACGTTTCAACTTAAATGAACCATATCCATCGTCCGTTTTCTCAGAAAGCATCCCAACTGATAAAAATTTGGGAACTATTTATAGATCTTATGCCTTATAACCCTATGTCTTATAATCTATACAATATATACCACAATTTCCTCGACCTAGTTGCAAAAGCCAAATTAGCTGGTCATTTACAAATCAGTTAAATCACTTTGTGAGAAAGACTATCTATTCATGTATTATATGAGTCAATAAGTTCCCGGTTTGACATATATGTTAGATGGTCACTGGTCGATTGTGCTAACCTTCAAACGTATGTGTCAAAATTTCATAAGAATATGTCTACTAGTTTCTGACTTGTGACTTAAGTGACGCCACTTTTGTTATTTTCAAAAAAATTTCAAAAAAAAAGAATTTCGTGTATTGATTAAGCATTTCTTTTTGCCGAAGAAAAATACCGTTGAAGCAAAACAATGGCTTAATAAACATTACCCGGTCTCTGATCTGGAAAATTAACCATAATGTATTGATATGGTGAATTCAAACGTGACCGTATAATCACCGATGACGCTCTGGTCGTCCAAATTACGTGGTTGCACTATCAGAAAAATTCACAAAATTATTTCGCAAAACCGTAAATTAAAACTGCAAGAGATGGCTGATATGAAGTTATTGAAAGGAAGTGTTTTGCACCATTTTGCACGCACTGTTGGGAATGCGTAAATTACAATCGAAATGGTTTCCGCGATTACTCAATAACGGATCAAAAACAATAATGTATTAATCATTCTGAGAAATGTTTGGAGATGTTTAAATGAAATAAAAATAATATTTTTATGCTGTATGCGACAATGGATGAAACACAGATCCATAATTACACTCCGAAGTCAAATTGGCATTCAACTGAGCGGACATCAGGCAGTGATAGCCATTCAAAGCGACCAAAAACACAACTGTCGGTAGGCAAGGTTATGGCCTCTGTATTTTGGGATGCACATGGGATATTGTTCACCGAATATCTCGAGAAGGGTTAAACCAGCGAATATTATATATTGTTATTGGTGAGTTTGAAAAACAAGATGCGATCAAAAAGGCTCCAATTGAATAAAAACAGTAGTGTTACAACAAGACAATGCACCGTGTCATAAATCGTTGGCAACGAGGTCTATATTGCATGAATTGCACTTCGAATTGCTTCCTCATCCAGCGTGTTCTCTAGATCAGGCCCCAGCGATTATTATTTGTCTTGAGATGTCAAAAAAAAGCTCGCTGAGAAGAAATTTCGCTCCAATAAACAGGTAATCTCCGAAACTGAAGTTTATTTTAAAAGGCAAAGAGAAAGGCAAAGTTCTATTAAAAAAGGTGTAGAAATGTTAGAAAAGCATTGGAATGATAGTATTGCTCCTCAAGGAAATTATATTAATGAATATAGTCGACATTTGCAAAAATAGTGTCAGATCGGGGATTTATTAACGTGTTATTATATTTTAGATATCAACTACAAAAGATTTTTTCAATTTTAATATTTATTTAAATCCACTAACCAGTTTTTTTTTACTATGGTGAGTTCAATTTAATAATTGGCTTTACAAAAATAGTTTAGGTGCTGCATAATACTAGATATTTTTTCCCTCATTTTTTTTATTATCATGTTTTATTTAAAAAAATCTTAAACAGATTTTGATTTTTTTTTTAAATTGACGAGAAACACATTATGTTACTTTTTATAACATATACTATTTATAGTATTTACAAGCACTACACAATAATAACATAAAGAAATAATAAAAATAAAATAAACAATTTTTCAAGACCAACTTTAAAAGATAAATATCAGAGTACCAAAACCGCAACGCAAGCATTGTCACATAAGAATTTATATTGGTTGTGTTGCGCGATTGTCGGATCTCGTCTTTGTTAATAATCAGACACCTGTTTACAAATGATGTTGGCGCCACTTATAATGATATACTGTAACCTCAATAGTATAAAAGATATAAAAAATGCTAAATTTGAGCTCCAACATATAATTCGTCAGAATTCGTTTTAGGACGCACTGATTCGAATGGTAACTATATACACGCGAAAAATGATGAGGTCCGATTTCGGATCTCTTCTTTAAAAAAGGATCTCGGCTTAAGCGCGGTATTACAAAAATGGATCTCGCCTCCTACGGAACCTATATATATATATATATATATATATATATATATATATATATATATATATATATATATATATATATATATATATATAGAGAGAGAGAGAGAGAGAGAGAGAGAGAGAGAGAGAGAGAGGTGATTGGTTGATTTTGCTGAAGGGCAAGGACTTTATTTTATGAATTCGTTCTGTAAGAAAAATTCGTGGAAAAGTCCTTCTGGACTCACAAGTGAAATTCATTACATCATGATCAATGATAAAATAATTGTTTGGCAATTGTACTGTCTCTAACAAGTTTTTTGTTGGAAGTGACCACCGAATAGTATGAGTTTAAGTTAAGATTAACTGTCGTGGAGAGCGCGAAAGAATTGTAGGGTAAAAGAAGGGCAAAATGGATTTTGGGAAATTGCTGGAAAGTGACAGCGATTTTGAGATTGCTTTGTGGGAGCGCTTTGCTGTGTTACAAGACCCGGAGGAGATGGAAATAACAGTCCGTTATAACCAAATCACCAACGATGTGCTTGAAACGGCTGCTTCAATAGCACCAGAAGAAAAATATTTCAAACAGACAATAATCTCCATTAGAGACCATTGATTTAGTGCGACAATGAGAAACACAGGGAATTCTTTGGCAGGATCGGGTTCGTGGAACTCTCAAAACTATAAGAAAAACGTATTAGCGAGGAGACGCGTTGGTTCAACATGCAGCTAGTGCAAAAAACTTTAGAAGCAAACTGGGAAATTAATACGTGAGGATGGTACAGTGTACAGAGCGCATACGGAAATGTTAGAAGTTGTCAGAAAATTTTATTCACGGTTATCTGAAGAAAAGAACTAATCAAGAAAAACAATACCCACGGAAAAACAATTTCCAGATATTCTGGTGGAGAAATTGACAAATGCTGTAGAATCGATGAACAATGGCAAGATTCCTAGAAAGGACACTGTGACTATTGAAATGCTAAAACCTGCTGGTCGGACTTAAATAAAACACTGGCAAAATTATACTCAAAATGCCTGAAAAAACAAAAAGTACCCAACTTATGGAAAAATGCAGAAGTGATTACATAAAAAAGAAGCATAGGAAGATTTAAAGAACTACCGTCCAATAAGCCTTCTAGCAGTAATGTATAAAGTTTCCACCAAGATAATATCTAAAATAATATTAAGAAAACTGAATAATGCACAACCAAGAGAGCAAGCATTCAGGACCGGATTCAGTACAATGGATTATATCCAGGTTGTTAAGCAGGCTATAGAAATGCATAGCGAATACACCATGCTACTGGGCTTGGCTTTTATCGACTACGAAAAAGCATTTGACTTAATCTCAAACCAGGCCATAATGGATGCATTGCTTAGCCAGGGTGTAGTCAAAGCATGTGTAAATCTATTGGGATTGATTGATATACACATATATCCAAAAGTTTGGAATATTTAAACATATCATTTTTTATTGATATTAAGTTTTTCTTTTACTCGTTTAAGTAATCATTATTTTATTACAACTCTTATTGGTACCAAATAAAACGCGACACCAAATGACTAATGTGTGTAAAATTGATTTATTATTTTGGGGTCAAAAAATTACTATGAACCAATTGCCTTCAAAAGTAATTTAAAAATAAAACAACTTGCAATAAAACTAAAAAGGAGTAGTTCATCCATGGGTCTGTATACATGCCTGTAGGCGATTTGGCATGCTGTCGATTAAATGATACATTTGCGCTTGTGAAATTATCTCCCATTCTTCACGAGCAGCATCTTTTAGCTCTCGCATGGTAAGAGGAGGATTGTTTCTTTTCATGATGCATTTTTTTCAGAATTTTCCAAGCATGTTCAATGACATTCAGGTCAGGGGAATTTACTGGCCACCCTAACTTGGTCATTTCCTCCGCTTCAAGAACATTTTGCACTGCTGCTGATCGATGAGGAAGTGCGCTGTCATCTATGAAAGCAAATCCGTCGCACATTGCGCTTCGGAACATACGCACAATAGGAGTTAAAACTTCCTGGATGTACACAGCAATTGTGATTCTTCTCCCCAGGACCAGCAGAGGTGTTCGTGTACCCCTCATAATACCACCCCAAAACATCACGTTCCCACCTTCGAATAGGATACGTGGTTGAGCTGTTTCTAGTACGCTTGTCAACCTGGAGCTTTCCAAACTAATATTCTTTGTGAATCAGGAACCAAGCTAATTCTCGGCTCATTGGAGAACATCGCGTTACTTCAGTTAGGAAAGGGTTACTTTGGGAACACGTTAAGGCCTTCTGTGATGCGAATTTACTGCTTTCAGTCTACGTGTTATCGTTTGTCATGAAACATTTAACCCTTCAAGCCTAACAAGCCCCCTTGATATACTACTGGTAGCTTCCAGACGATTCTTTACGAATTGAATATTTTCATATTCATAGTTTTAAATGTGATCCGACTCAGTAGCAATATATCGAACGTCTTCACGCGGCGTTTGGTTTGGTTGAATAAATCACCATCTAATGGAATTTTTATTACTAGATTGTGACATTTTGATATGGATGCAATAATGAATTTCGTGAAGGTCGTCCATCAATATAATTTGACATATTCAGAAATAATCTGGTATTAAGACATACATAAGTTTCAGAGAACTAAACCAACAAAAGTTATTTGAAGACATAGTGTTTGCATAAACACAACTGCAGGATTTTTTGGATTTTCTAGTCATGTGACTACCTTTAGAGGAGCGAAGAAGTGTTGATTAGAATACAATAATTTGTTTGAAATCATCAGTGGATTCCGGAAAAATGATTCAAATCGCCGCATCATTCTTCATGACAATACACCCTTCATAATGAAAATAACATCTAACATATCTGCTTAAAGAGTCAACATTTTTAAGGAAAAAAGCATGAAATGGTTGTCTCATCTACCATATGTTACCGATTTATCACCTGATTATTGTTTTGTTATGAATTATTAAAAATAAATTGCATGGCGACATTTTACAACTGACCAGGACGTTAATGTCTGTATAAATGAGATTTCTTTAATAGCCCTTTTTGAGTGGAATAAATACTTTGAAACTAAACTAAAGTAAAATTATATTGATATTGATATGAGAACTTATAGAAACCAAATAAAGCCATCTGTATCCATTAATGTATGTTTATTTTTATTGCTTGTAGAACCTTTTGCAGTAGCCCATATAAGGTGTCATATTTGGAAAATAAATGCATAAAGATCAAAAAATATCAAACAACAAGAAACATAACTTTAATATAAGAAACAAAGTATTAAAGTATTGATATATGTATATACACATATATATACATATATATATATATATATATATATATATATATATATATATATATATATATATATATATATATATATATATATATATATATAATGAATATTTAGTACCATCGTTTATCTTTCAGTGTCATTTAGCAGGAAAAAAAATCTAATCTGCTTTGCATAACAAACAATACATTTCAGCGCTGCAATGGAGAATAAAGAAATTGTTAAAAATTCATTAAGCTGTTTGTTTTCGGCAAGCTTACAACTGAAATTACGCTGCAATTGCTTCGGGACAGTCCTTTGTTTAGCACGGGACCATTTGAGCTCATAAAATGCAAATTTGCAACGTCTCCTTTTGAGATGTGATTCTTTTCGAGGACAAAGCGTTACTGAGAATATTTTATGCTTCCACAAATTATCACTGCACGTATATTTTAACGGAAGTAATTATTGTTTATATAGTTTTGAATGGGGCAATTGAAGAGGATTTTGAGTATACCATCATTTTTTAAGCCATCACAAATAATACAATTATTTCAATTAAATTAATAATTTATAGTGTGATTTCTCTTTTGTACATTTGCTTTCTTTTATGTATATAGTTAAATCTAATTATTTCACTTACGAACGTTCTATTTATATCTACAATTTTATACTTTACGTGTGTTAAATTCACATTATAGACTAATTGGATTATATTGTGTACATTTAGCTCCCTTAGTTTTTTTATTCACAAAGGTTCAAAAGCTGAATATCTATGATGTTAACATGCATGTTAACATCATATGGAGCATTATAGGGGGATTATTCAGTCTTCCAAACTAAATCTGTGAGATCAGCTATTTAAGAATTATTAAGTTGGATTTATATTGAATATACTACACTCATCAGATGATTAATCTGATTTCACCTTTTTGCTCCGACAAATAAACATTGCTTCTTCAGTATTTGTTGTGAAAACATTCACAACTGAAAAAAAATCACTCTATAGATGTATACAAAATTAATAAAAGTCTAGACCCATACTTAAGTTGATACCATCAGAGAAAAATAAACACCCGAATTTTTCTGGAGAACCATAAAAATGAGACTCGTTATAAATATAAAATTTACAAGTACCCTAAAGTGGATATTGATGGTAATGGCACTTGGCACCAGAAAAACATACATCCTTTCAAAGGATGGTGATAATGAAAGGCCCTGGAGCGGGTAAAGGGGCGAAGTCAGGCACTTGAGTAAAACCTAAGAAATGTCAGGAACAGATGGTTTTTATTGTCTTATGCCGTGGACACGGCTATGTGGGAATTCGAGGTAGAAGTTCCAGAACAGTACGAATCGACAGTTTTAGTTGAAAGATTGACGAAGAGAGTTTGGATTAACCCACTACACGTGAATAGTTCCAGATAAATCACTGTAATAGAGTTCGAGTTGAAAGTTACACGTTGAGAGTACGAATCGACAGTTTGAGTTGGAAAGAGTTTAGGTCAACCCGTTGCACGTGAAGAGTTCGGGGTAAATCACGAGAAAAGACTGAGAGTTGAAAGCACAAGTTTAAGAGTTGCACGCGAAGATTAAAAGCAGAAAGAACCATTTTAAAATTGCACGTTACAGTCAGTTCCCTGTAGGTTCCGAAGTCTAGTTAAATAAGTATATTGTTGCGCCAAATCTCGCAAAACTTAAGACAAAACTGAAAAATTGCCCATTAAAAGTCTAGTGAAGTATTTGGAAATTATAGTGAATAAATGTATATATGTGTATATTCTGCTTATTAATTCAATAACCAAGATCCATTTCGCGAACCAGCGAACCCTGTGGAAATATTATTATACCTCTCAATGTGCGGACGAGGTTTTTAACAGTGGACTTCCCGCATAATATTAAGCTGTGTCCACACCAATAAAAATTTGCGCTGTAAGGGCTGTATATCTTAATATGTTGTACGTAGTGTGCCTGCGTGACAATGTAAACGCTCTGATATACAAGGTCAAACATTAATATGTGTGCCGCACAGCACGTAGAGGAACCATTTGTTGTCGGGTTTCTCGTGAACGTTAAAGGAATTTGCGGCGCACAGGATTTGTATGTCGACGTGTTGGAGTAAATTTAATGTTTTAGTGTGAAAAATATACCTACGTGATGTGGCTATATTGAAATGTATTATTTAATACTTTATTTTGTATTGAGTAACTAATTGTAAAGCATATTATTATGTTGAAGAAGAAGTGTGCAGCATTCATAATAATGCAGCATTCATAATAAATAAAGAAAAAGCATCGCAAGAAAAGGCGTTATTGGATGAAGCATTTGTACCAAAAGAGAAAAGTATAAACCACAAAAAATAAGTATAAATACCGAAAAATATAAACAACTTTATTTTTGAAATAATCTAATCAGGCATAACCTGTAAAAATCCAACTGACCACACAAACGGAGCGGAGTGTACAGCGCGCACAACACAAATATTTATTGACTGTGTGTGATAATTTTGCGTGTTAAATATTTTCGCCGCATAGTAAATTCAATACTCTAGATAACCAAGACAATTGCAAAGAACTTGCGAAATATTTTGAACAACTACTAAACTGTCTTGAGCCCTTAAACAGATTACCAACACTAAACCCTAAATAAACAAACCCAGATTCATTACCACCGAATGAACAAGAAATAATTAGGCAAATCAAGTGACTTAAAAATAACAAAGCTTCTGGTGAAGATGGAATCACTGCTAAACTTTTGAAATCCGCTGGCCGAGGTACAATCAAAAAAATAACCATAATTCTACAAGAAGTTTGGCGAACCAAACGGATTCCGGAGTATTGAAAAGATGCTCTAATCCATCCGCTACATAAGAAAGGAGATAGAACGGATGTAAACAACTACAGAGGGATATCTTTTCTCCCAGTTTGTTACAAAATTCTATCTCAATGTCTACTAGACAGAGCAAAGGGAGAGTTAGATCCTAAAATTGGTGAATATCAAGCAGGTTTTCGATCGGGCAGATCCTGCCCGGAACAGATTCTGGATCTAAAGTTAATCCTAAGATATCAAAAACTGTACAATAAAAATCTCGTCTGTACATTTGTGGATTTCAAAAAAATATATGATTCTATTCATCGCGAATCTTTGTTCCAAATCTTGAAAGAACAAGGACTAGATCTGAAAACGCTAGCAATTATTAACAGAACACTAACACCAGGTCAAAAGTTAAATTTATGGATGACATATCAGAGTCCCTCGAAATTAAAACTGGAGTGAGACAAGGGGATCGAATTTTGCTCATTATTAACACTCTAATTTAATTGTGAAAAAGTAATCCAGGAGTGACGTGAAAAAAAAGTGGCCTTATTGAACCATTAAACTGGGGAGAACCAACATCCAAATAGATTGTCTGGCGTTTGCTGATGATCTAGCAATTTTAGCTCAAGATATATTAACGACACAAAAACAGATTGAAATCCTAAAAAAAAACAGCAGAAGAGGTAGGACCTGAAATTTCCTTTGAAAAGATACAATACATGACCTGCAACAGACTATGAACACCTTTTGTAAAAACAAAATATGGTAACATCAGACGAGTCTCTCAATTCAAATATTTGGGTGAAATAATCATGGAAAACGAGTCGGAAAAAGCAGCCAGTAATGGTAGATATAAAAAATGGAAACTACATTGAGACTTACACAAAATATTTACAAAAAATGAATATACAAAAAATGTATATACAAAAAATGTATATCTAAAAACACAAACCTGACACATTACAATACAGTTATTAAGCCAGAATGTCTATATGACGCAGAAAAGCTCATTTCGAATAGAAATGAAGACATCGAAGAGATGGAAAGGAAAGAAAGAAAAATCATAAGAAAAATCTTAGGCCACAAACAAATAAATAGCACAACATACCGACTTCGAGAAAACCAAGAAATCAAACAATACAGAGATATACATAGCGATATGAGAAAAAGAAGTTTTACGGATACATAAAACGGATGAATCTGAGTAGGCAAACGAGACAAATAGTTGAATTTTATGAAAATAGGAGTAGAGCTGAAGTAGAAATAATTAAATGGATTAGTGCAATTAAAGAGGACCTAAGATCAGCATATATTCCACAAAGTGAAATTCAGGATAGAAACTGTTTCAGACACGGTTAAACCTTTTGGGAGCAACCTCTGGCCAACGCCAGAGAGAAAAATGTAGGAAGACCGGAACAACTTGATCTGACTAAAGGAAGAAAGCTCATTATGAAAGAAGGAAGTCTGTATGGGCGCAAAGAAAGGCTAACATCAACAAACGCCTCTAACTGTACTTCGCGTGGTCCACCAGGGCCCGTACGTGAATAATATATATATATATATATATATATATATATATATATATATATATATATATATATATATATATATATATATATATATATATATATATATATATATATATATATATATATATATATATATATATATATATATATATATATATATATATATATATATATATAACAAATAAGGCAGACCCAGAGTAAAATTTATTAAGCTCAAAAAAGCGTCAGTCAACTGATAAAACTAAAGAACAAAACATCGGAATCAAGATGTAACAAACTAAATACTTATTATATATTTATATACTGTATTACCCATTTCAATTTCACAATGAGATGATTACTTATTTAACTAGCTGACACTTGAGAAGAGTTCGTAAAGCACTTAAATAATATACCACCTTATCCATCGGACTAAATACCCCTGATATACGAAATGTATCATTAACAAAAAAATGGAATATCTACGGGACACCCTCATAGCTAGTAATTTAGCGAAAATTGAACGATACTTTTCCAAAACAGCCTAATAATATATATACATAAAAATAGACTTAAAGAAATAAAAATTTCCAACATAAAAATAGACATACCAAAAAAATGGAAAATATGTTTAAATACCTATCATTCATACAAAAAAAGCACTGTGCAAAAGCTACCGAAGAATATCTGTTACTAGCTCTCTTAGTATAATTTGCCACAAAAATTATCAAAAACGATAACAAGGCATGGAGACTGAAGAGCAGATAAGATTCAGAATGATAAGATCTACAGTAGATCACCTACTTAACCTTACTCAAAAATCAGGAAAGAACCGCTCAGACTGAGCGTTTTTTTTTAATTCTTGAATAAAACACAGAATTTGCGTTGATTCAAAAAAATTTATTGTTGATAATTGTTGCATAATGTATGACATTTAAACACGAAAGACAATATATGCCAAATGACTACCTCTTGCAGCTCCACAGACGTCCACTCATTTGTCAAAATTTTGGACTACATTTGCTCATAACTGTGGCTCTATCTTATCAATGACTCGAATTATTTCACCCTTTAGTTCAGGAATCGATTGTGGATTGTTCTTATAAACCTGGCTTTTCACGTAACCCAAAGAAAATAGTCCAACGGTATTAAATCACATGATCTTAGCGCCAAAATCACCGTTTCTTATAATAACTCGTTCAGAGATGTTTTCTCTCAATAAATTGTTTCATTAGCGGTGTGAAGTGTAGCGCCATCCTGTTGGAACCACATATCTTCCAGATCAATATTATTCAATTCAGCCTAAAAAAAAATCCAGTTTTCATCTCACGGCATTGAACACCATTAACAGTTACAGTTTCACCAACAGCATTCTGAAAGAAATACGGCCCAACTACACCTCCTGAACCTAATGCACACCAAGCAGAGACTCGTTTAGGATGTAAATGTTTCTCATGATTCAATCGTAGATTTTCCTCACCCCAAATGCGGCTGTCTTATTAAATATCATAGCCACCAATTTAAAAATGTACTTTATCTGAAAAAATGATATTTTGAGAAAAAGATCCAGTGGCTCTAGTTCCTGTGTTATTTGAACCTTATTTGCATTCGGAGCTAAATCCTTGCATAAAATACTCCATATGATAGATTCACTGAGTCAAAATTGTTGTGAATGTCCACTTATGGAAATTTGTGGATTCTCAGCAACCCTTTTACGTACCAAATTAATATGCTCCTGTGATCGACCACTACGACTAGATATTGCTCTTTTTTATCTTCCACTGAATCAGTTTCTGTAAATTTTTGAGCAATCCGATGGGTAGTGCTTTGAGATGGACGTTTGTGCAAACCGTAAATCACACGCTATTTTTTAAAAATATTTTTTACTGAACGCCCATTTTTATAGTATAATTAAACTATTTTAAAACGTATATTATGTTATATTGTGTACGACTCCATTTTTATATCATACATTACACTTTTGAAATGAGACTAGACATAGGCAAATTCACAACGCCATTTGTGTTATTCAAAAATTAAAAAAAAAGTACTCAATTTGAAAGACCTGTTCTATAAATTTTAATCACGTCGTATATCATTCAGTACGGCAAAATACCCTCCAACAAGCAAATATTAGTATCACCCTATTTATGACAGTAAGAAAACTGTACGAGAATCTTATGACCAAAGTAACAGATAGTAAAGAGAAATCAAATGGATTTGAACTTATAAAACGACTAAAACAAGGCTGTGTTCACACTATTTAAAATCTACCCGCAGCAAGCGTTCAATACCTGGAAGTACAAATGCCACTATATGAGATTACTCTTCATCAATAACACTCTATTTTGCCAACGTCCAAGTACTAGTCGTTTGTGACTACGAAGACATACAATACATAACATTTAAGTTATTAAAGGACTGCAGCAAATCTGGCTTTGAAAAAAACGGACTATATGCGCCTCAGAGGAGTACAGACAGATTTTGGAGCAATTCCAAAAGACGGAAAAATAATCAATCTGCGAGAAATATAAATGCCTGAGATTAAGTTCATTCAAGATAATACCGTGCATGAAGCAATTTGAGAATAAAACAGACAAGACAATTAAGCAACTATTAAGTGGCAGCGTATGAATGGCAAATAAAATCAAAGGTCGATAACGCAAAAAGGACTTTTCTTAATGTAGTAATGAAGTAAGTTTTTAAATGCAATATTGGTTTTAACATGTACATAATAAAAAAAGAAAAGGGGAAATACTGACAAGCTAGAGAGAAGGAATAGATAGATATATACTATAATGATTAAAAAGTAAAGTGACTTTTGTTTCAAAAATTCGCACGCTTTACTGCTTGTTTTTTAAGTTGACATGACTATTCTCAACATTATTGTTCTTGAATATTATTATTGTTCTTGAACATTACCAAAATTAAGGATCTTGTACTGAGTAATCACCGCATTAAAGATCTAAAAATCCTAAAAATAGCTTCCAGAATTGAGGCAAAACAATTCTTGGATTTTGCATTATTGTAACGCACCAAATTAAAACAATCTATTGTGAGTAGTGCATTCCAGTATAATTTCCTCATTCAAAACTCGAGCAAACAGTTAAAGTTAAAATCCCTTAAGGCGATCGATCTTAAACAGACCAAAGAACTCTACTGACTGTTATAGTTGATATTCAAAATGAAGAGTTTTATCATATTGGAACAAATGCAGGAATTCCTGCACAGTTATTAATTAGCAACTCATTTACCATTTGCTAGGAAAGGTTTATGATTTCTTCGGGTATTCCTGCCAACGAAATAAGTGTAGGAGGAGCAGGACGAAAAATGTCTGAAAGAGATGTTTATGTAAATTATCGGGCAAACTGTGCAATTCAAAATGTAATGGAAGTTTATCATGTACTAACAAATAATCATTTCTATATTTACTATAAACATGAGAGATATTACTATGTTGGATGCTTAATAACTTTATTTAAATCATATGTAGCATATGATACCTAGTGTGTTAAATAAAAAATATACTTTTACTGTTTGATTTTTCAGTTTTCAACACTAATATAACCATCAACGTCAACTAGAATCTTTTCTCAAATATAAACTTGTTTTTTCCACTGTGAACTGGAAAATCCTTAGATTGAGCGTTCCGACATGATAAAACTCCGAAATTATATGAATGATAGAATTTTCTCGTAGTTTTACCACATCTAACATAGTTGGTAAATTCTAGGTTTGATGCGTCAGTCCAATTTTCAAGTTTTTACAGGAACATATATGTACACTTATAAAGAACAAATAAAAATAAATTAGAAATTTTAAATAATTTAATTTAACATTATATCAGAACGATTTCAAAAAAGAATTGAATAAAAATGAAAAGAAAAGCCGTCACGCAGGTTAATAAAAATAATATTACCGGGAGATTTATAAAAAACAGTGCTCGTTTCAGTGACTATATATAAGAAAATCGATAAACTGAATATAAGGAAATCGACAAAATGCAATTTCAAAGTCGTTTTGATCGTGTAATCGTACCGTTATTGTCACGTTTTAAAACCGTGTGTAGTGATTTTTTCACTACACACGGTAGTGTGTAGTTATCGCAACCGTGATTCTGTAAGTAATTTTTTCATTTATTCCCGAGAGTTTATACAATTCTCATAAAGTTTTCATTATATCATTTAGTGCAAATATTTTCAAATAAATACATCATGAATTAAATGAATAATCTACCAACACGTACATGATACGATTGAAAATGTATTTCTATTATGAGTATTTCTTCTCAAGTTAATTTTCAATGTTTATTATTCAATGCTACAGGTTTTTTGCCTCTAACATTAGTTTATTGGTTTGCCAATATGTAAGGGTGACCATACCCTTCCAGATGTCGATCGCAACCGACTTCGCTTAACTACAGTTATGGAGAACTGATGGTGGGCGTGATGCGGTTCGCCCTCGGGACTAGCTTTAGTATTGTAGTATTGTTGTACATAAATTGTACTAGACCATTCTCTACCATTATTTTTTACACAACCATTTGTTTTTTAATTTGATATGACTGTCGTGATATCTGACACGAGTTTCATATCACTTCAATATTTTTGTCGGCGATTTTTTATAACGGATAAATTTATCGAACAAATTTTTTTAAATGATACAAGGACTTACCAAAATTAAGGATCTTGTACTGATTGCTCGCAGTTTAAGTATTAGAGCCCATTCGAAAAAAAACGTAAGTATTTGAAACAAAAACAATTCATACATTTTTCGCCAAAAATCAGTACTATTCCACAAGCAGCATATTCACTAGATATGACAATGTGTAACTTTTTTCTGTTCATTCTATTGAAGAAACCAGTCCGTGGACGGTATTTTGAGCCATCAAAAGTCATCAGGAGAGTTTGCTGGCCAGTTTAAAGGCAATACAAGAAGTCGAGGGTAAAAATAGGGCAGGAGACAGAATTAGTTGGAATAAGTGTATTGCTGTGATGGAGGGATACTTTGAAGTCGGCAATATACATTTGGATAAATAAATAAATACTTTATGTTATATTCAATACGTATTTCGGTTAATAAGGTCGAATTGATAAGAGACGGCATCACTATTACATTTGTTGGTAGAGATTAATGACGTCTATGGCATTTTGGAGGGTAAACAAAAGCCAGTTCATTGCTAATTGTTAATGTACAAAAAACATAGTTTTTATAGCTTTGAATATGTCGAATTATGTACCAGAAAATACGATTTGCGGGGAAGTTTAATAATCTTCTTTTATTTGAAGAAAACGGCTGCTGAAAGTTATCGATTGTTGATTGAAGCTTATGTCGAACATGCTCTAACCTAAAAAACTTGTGATTGATGGTTTAAATGCTTTAAAAGTGGTGATTTTGATATAAAAGGCATGGACCGTCCACGACAACCAAAAAAGTTTGAAGATGCAGACTTGCAAGTATTATTGGATGAAGACTCAACTCATACATTGGAACAATTGGCAGAGTCATTGAATGTTGCTCAATCCACCATTTTCGAATGCCTACACGTATTGGGAAAGATCCAGAAGGAAGGAAAATGGCTTCCACATGAATTAAAGGAAAGAGACATTGAAAGGCGAAAAATCACAAAAATCACAAAATCATGAAATTTTGCTTTCTAGACAAAAAAAAAGGTTTTTTTGGGTCGAGTTGTGACAGATGATGAAAAGTTGTTTTATTTTGACAGCCCAAGGAGCAAAAATCCTGGGTAGACCCCGGTCAGCCCTCAACATCACAACCATGCGCAATATACATGGAAAGAAGGCTTTGCTGTGTATTTAGTGGGATAGTAGGGGAGCTGTGTAATACGAACTGCTGAAACCTGGTGAAACAATTACTCTATATCGAAATCGACAAAAAATGATAAAATTGAACCGAACATTGCACGAAAAATGACCAGAATAATCCCAAAGACACGATAAAGTTATTTTTCAACATGACATGTCCTATGTTGTAAAATGTGAAAAAAAACTATTTGGAAAATGTTTCGTTAAATGAGACGTCCTGTCGTACCTGTCGGACTTAGCCCCTCCGGATTACCACTTATTTTGCTTTGGCGGGAATCGAAGTATGTGAAAAAGTAAAGGCTAACAATGGCCAATACTTTGATTATTAATGTAATTTATTTTGTTATGGAAATAAACGCTCATATGTTGCGACAAAATCCACATTATTAACCGAACAACCCTATTAAAAAATCACCTTCCTCTTTGACCTTAGTAGTATATGAGTAATATATAATCAATTCTTCTATTAGTGATGATTGATTGATGTTGTTCCATGATGCTAACATAATTAGCGAAACACGCATCAAGAACCTAAATAATGTGATTTATGGTAAATTTCTTTGAGTTTAGTGCCAAATTTCTTCGAGTTTAGTGTATTAGTTTATGGTTTGAATCAACCATATTATCCAACTATTGTGTCCTCAAATTCTCATTTATTTTGTTCGTTGTAAATTTCATTTCAAATCAAAATTTAGTTCATATGACAGTATTGTATTATACATAATTTGTTATGGTAAAAAAAAATCGAAATATATCTTCAAATTACCTGAATTATTACAAATTATTATAGCACGAAATGAAAAACAGTCAATAATTTCTATAATAATTCTATAGTTTCTATAATACTATAATTTCTATAATTCTATAATTTCTATAATTCTATAATTTCTATAGTTCTATAATTTCTATATTTCTATAATTTCTATAATTTTAAATTTTATAATTTTTGTAATTCTACTATTATAAAATGTATATTATAAATAAGAAAGAATTATGTATTAAGTAAGAGAAAATTATAAGTATTGAAAATCCAACTCTTCCCCGATCATTCGAACTATCAACCAACGATCAGAATGAACAATGATTCTGTGGACATTTTTACCAGTTGAAGGCATTCCGCTATAAGGTTCATTTTCAATGTCGTTTCGACCATCTCAGAATGCCTTAAACCATCTGAAAACCTGTGCGCTTGAGATAACACTGATTCCATTACCTTAATGAAGTTTTGCGAAAGTTTCCGACGCACTGTGCCCAAGTCTGAAACAAAACTTGATGGCTCACTGTTACTCAAAATTGTTTTAACCCATTTACGATCAAGTTATGAAGATATATGATATGGTGCGTATATGCACCATTGGCTTAAACTAAGAATAGAATTTTTAAAATAAACTTTTATTTATTGTTTAATTTTATGAAAGATTTGAAAACAACCAGTGTGCTTTGAACTTTGTATTTATCACAATGGCAAATTGCATGATTTTTGCACTGTTTGAATTCTAGCTGTGTCATGTTGTAGTTATTTACTGTACGGTAGAGCTTCCAGTAGTAAGCTATAGTGCTGTCTAAGTTGTTTATAAATAAAGGGCAATTTTTTGCCTCTAATGCTTATTTTATAATTTGCAATAGCACTATCATGAAGATATACCCCTCCTATGTAGAAATTGTATTGCTTTATCATATCAGGTCAGGTATAATTGTCCTCCCAATCCATCCTATCCAAGGATTAGAATACCAAGAAAATTGTTTAGATCATTTTTGTTGAAACTAAAAACTACACGATTATTATCTCGATAGTATTTTAAAGAAAAATCCACTATCACAGATAGAATTTCTTCATCAAAAAATAAGGAAAAATATTTTCAATGGTGTTTTTCCTTTCAAAGAATCCTTTATATTTTGTAAGGTTTCACCTTTATTTGACACAGGCTACCTTTATTCACCTTTGTTTGACCAGGTTACGCTAATGTGCGTTATTTCCATGTTCTTCCACTTTGGTTGGTTTTTGGATCTTTTGGTTTTTATACTTTTTATACTCGCATTTGTACAAGCTTTCTTCTTTTTTCTGAAAGAAGCTCTACGTCAGGTTCATTATATGAATGGTCGTCAATTCTGACATCTATATCAAATGAACCGGCGACTTCCCTCTCCAGTGGTATTTCATTCAATAGTTCTTTTTTATCAATATTCTCTTCATCAGTCAATTCATCAAACTCTGGCTGGATGTACACACCGTTTAATATACCTGTTTTTGAAAATCAAAACAACGCTAAACTCTACCACACCCATAAAATAAAATTAAATCACTTACCATGATCTTCTAGTTCGTCCATAATTTCCTCCATTGCCTTTTCCAATTATCTTTGCGTTAAGAACTTTCTTCACGCCATTTTACTAAACATCTATCGTTTGCACTAAACAATATAAATTCCAACTGTTCTCTCTAACTGAAGTAGAACTGAGTAAAGGGGCGATGCACTGAAGTAGAGTCTAAGAAAAGTCAATTATTGGTGCGCAATAGTAGTAATTGACTGATAAATATGATGAATTACGCCTTTGGTATGTTTACTTTTTATTCCTGCAATGCGCTAATGGTGCATATACGCACCACTATTAGTTTTAGTCAAAGTTATTGTTATCGGAAAATACCTGAGATATTTCAACTATGTCACATTATTTTAGAGTACTTTGGTAAAAATGTCATATTAAAAAAATATAAATGGACATATTAACACAAGATATGCAAACAATATTTTTTTTATTCCTCATTGTTTATAAACATGGTAAACATTATTTTTTCGATTGAAAATTTGGCATATAGAAAATATTGTGACATATAACCTTGAAAATATATTTAGTAGGATGGTCAGTACACGCACCATAGGGCAAAAATAGAATAACTCATTTTCAGAACTCACTAGAAAAGTCCTGTTCACAAACAAAATTGTTACAGACCACTAAGTGACTCTAAGAAGTTCAAAATTCTACTGAAGATTGCCAGATCGTCAGATCTGCAAGATTTGCCAGATCGAACCCTACGCCACTAGTCTCATTACTTTATTTACACACCTCGTATTTTTTAAACGCATTTTTCAGCAGTTTAAATAATAAATTACAAGTTAATTTAATATAGTTACATAATTTTCATACAATAGTAATCAAATAATATTTCAATAAGTATATTATATTTATTTTAGACACATTTAAATGTAAAGTGTAAAAACATGAATTACTAAAAAGTGAATTTGCTAGATTGACCGAAAATGCTACTGTTCTATCAAAAGCAAACTGAAACAGTTCCAATTCGGACCCGAGGGAATGGAAATCTCAAAGGACGCAACCCGAATCAATGCGTGATAGACCGGAAAAGCGAATCCCCTATCTAATCAAACTGCGTGGATTTAGTAGGCGTGCTAGATTTATGCGTGGAGGAAATGCGAGTACTCCCAATTTGATTTCAATCAAAGAAAGGAAACAGCTGTTATGGGAACAAGCACAAGTAATTTGATCAATTTGCACCTCGGGCACATCCGCATTGTTATATTTCGGCAAACTTAGGTTACAGTTTTAATATGGTTTCCAGTTCTGTGGAAATTCTGTCATATAAATTGTATACCCACCCATCAGAATATTCACCTGGGTGAAATCAACCAGTTTTGAGAAAAGTAAGCTATTATTTTATTAGAAAATTTCTGGTTGGTTGCAGATTCGTTTTCATCCCATTCCATTTTTTTTCAAAATATTAATTGCTAGAACAGCATCATTAGATTCTTCGTTGGTTATTTATTTCAAATATTTTTATGAATTATATTAGTCTATTATATAGTAGACTAAATACATGTTTACGTAAACTATATGCGTAATTTTCTTTTTTTTTTATTATTTGCTCTTTTTCTTTTTTTTTATTTTCGGTGCTCTCAAAAAATCCGAAAAGAACTCAATATTTGCTATAAATTAATTCATTTCAACTTTTCGGCCAATTTGTCGATGTTCTTTTCTGTATAAATTGGCATGCCTAATTTTGAAAGCTTTGTCCTACCTGTCAGCTTTCTATCATCGACTAAAACCACGTCTTTTATTTTATCGAATTATACGCCAATCCAATGGCTTAAAGTCGTAACAGAATATTGGGCTCGATCGATCTTGCTCTAAGGAATCGCACCAACTGTTGGTAAAATGACTAAATAAAATATAACTTCACATACACCTAATTTCTAGAGCCATAAAGTGCAGATATGAGAGAATCATTCAGCTGCGGTTTATCTCTGTGATTAGTTATTTAGTGTGGGTTTGTCGATAATCAGTTTGTTTTCGGAAATGTAAAGGACAATCTAGATTATATAGGGTGAAAGCATTGGTAATGATATAAAAAATTGAAAATATAATTGAACACGCAGAAAACTAAATATCTCACCGTAGGAACAGAAGCGTCTAGCATTCCACTAGAAATACAGAAAAGAAACTGTACTTTTGTACAGTACAGTACAGTACAGCAAACAATAACAGGGATATTTTAAACACAAGCTAGGAATACTATAGACTGTCTCAATGCAATATCCTGGAGTCAAGATATTATTTTTTTAGTCTTGAGCTTTCACTCAGTTGCTCTGAGGGTCGTCCTTGGAGTGAGTAGGATGCTGTAGGTGCTACATATTGTTGTCGTATGTTATTCACAGTGCGTTTCCTCACGATTTGTGGCAATGTTTGTAGCTTCTTTTTTGGTTAGGCGCCGATTTTGGGAACCTTCTTCAATGTGTATTATCCGTGTTTTCTTTGGCGTTGTTCGTTGTATTTTCCAGCTTGCAAATTTATCTGTTAGGAGAAGTTTGTATGGCAGACGAGCAGTATCTATTCAGCGTATAACACATCGATCAATAAGTTCCTGGTCTGACAAACATAACACACTTTTTTTTACAAATTTCGTCTGTATTCATCAATATATTCTCCTTAAAGGGCAATACAACCATTTTTCTAACATTTCTACGCATTTTTTATAGAACGATTTCTCTTTGCCTTCAAAATATTCTTTAGTTTCGGTAATAACTTTATCATTGGAGCGAAATTTCTTTCCAGCGAGGATTTTTTTGAGGTCTGAGAACAGAAAATAGTCACTCGAAGCAGCTCTGGGGAATACGGTAGATAAGGAAGTAATTCGAAGTGCAATGCATGCAATTTAGCCATCGTTGCCTACAATTTGTGACACGGTACATCGTCTTTGTGAAACAGCACCTTGTTTTTTATTCATTTGGGGCCTTTTTTTGCGATCTCGTCCTTCCCACGCGCTAATAACGCTATCTAATATTCGCTATTGATGGTTTTGCCTTTCTCGGGATAATCGATATATAATTGATGAACAATATCTCTTATGCATCCCAAAATACAGAAGTTAAGGTTATGGCTTGTTCTATTTTTTGTCACTTTGGACGGCTTTTGACCGGCTGTCCACTCAGCTGACTGCCGATTTACCTCCGGAGAGTAGTGATGGATCCATGTTTCATCCATTATTATGTACCGCATGAAAAAACCCTTTTATTTTCCTTAAACAGCGCGAAGTTGTTGTTCAGCATCCACAATTCGTTGTTGTTTTTGCTCCGCTGTAAGCAAACGCGGTACTCACTTCTATAGCAATTTATAAATTCCCAAATTTCTTTCGATATCGTCATGGTAACAACTGTCTCCTGCTGCTTTATTTTGCGAAATAATTTTGTACATTTTTCTGATATTGTCTGGTGTAACTACCTAATTTGGATGTCCAGAGCGTTCAGCATCATCGGTAGTTGTACAGTTACGTTTGAATTCAGTATACAAATTAGTTATGGTTGATATTCCCATGGCAGAATTCAGGTAATGCTTATCAAGCCATTATTTTGCTTCAACGGCATATTTCTTCATTAAAAAGCAATGTTTAATCAATGCACAAAATTGTTTTTTTTTCATTGTTTTGAAAATAACAATAGTAACGTCACTTAAGGGGTTAGGTAGGTTTGAAAATTTCAAAAAATCGATTTTTTTGTCTTATTAAATAGCACAATATGTTTAAAATATTCTCTTAAAATTTCAAATCGATCAAAGTAAAATTCTAGAGAGAGATAGACCCTTCGGAAGTTCCGCTTAGCAGGCCACGTCAGTGCAGCCCCTCGCAGGTATACGGAAGCAGCTGCATTGCTATTGTTGGTGGGCCTTTCACACTTTCTTTTACAATTCAAGGGCAACTCTAATTAGTTTTTAATATTTTAGTTGATTGTTGCTTCTTGAGCCAATAGGTTGATTTGAGGTTATAAGTGTTCGTGAATTTTTACATGTTTAAGTGTGTTTATGTGTTTATAAATGTGTTTATAAATTTTATAATAAAAGTGTTTATAAATTTTTATTTATAAAATATGAGTAAAGTTACAAGATCTGATCGAACAACTAGTGGTCGAAGAAAAGATAGATCAAAGAAAACAATCATTTAATCCGAAAACTGCTGAGATAAACGACGAATCTTTTACCAGCACGTCGGCGAAAAAACTTAAAAGCCAAGATGAAAAACATGTGCCAGAGGATGGTATTCTGCAGTATGCAATCATCGTTTTTTTTTTTAGTTTTTTCATCACTATCTACTTTTGTGAAGTGTTCTAATGTAATAAATGAGAATGGAGAGGACAAAATATGTATTGGTAAAGTGGATTTTAAACAGTGTGTGAAATTTGGCCTTGGTTTCAAAATTCTCGTAGAGTGTGAAAAATATCAGCCTAGATACATTTAATCGTATCAAAAAATTGGTAAATCATATGAAATAAATCGTAGGTTTATATTTGTGATGCGAATATTAGGCTTAGGACTTGCCGTATGTAAAAAATTCTGTGGCTTGATAGATATAAGTTGTTATGTTTTGAATAAGTCAACATATCATTTTTATGTTCAGAAAATTCATGAATGTGTTCAGATGGTTGCTGAACCACTTTTTTCATCGGCTGCAAAAGAATAAAAACAATTAACGTGTGATGAAAGTGGTATTGATGATACGACAGATGTAACTGTATCAGGTGATGGTACTTGGAGAACGCGCGGTTTTTCATCATTATACGGTGCGTCTACGTTAATTGGGTATTATAGCGGAAAGGTTTTGGATATTTTTGTAAAATGTTCATATTGTAAATCATGTGAAGTTTGGAAAAAAAACTGAACACAGCAGAAATTGAAGAGTGCCAGGAAGATCATTTTGGAAAAAAACGAATGTAGTGCCAATCACCAAGGACTGGTAATATGGAAGTTTCATCAATCGTTGCAATGTTTCAACGCTCTTTTGAAAAATACGGCCTAAGGTACTCAAATTATATTGGTGACGGGGACTCTAAAACATATTCCGGAGTTCTTAATGCCAAACCTTATGGCGACGATATTATAAAATATCTATATAAAATATATATATATACATATATATATATATATATATATATATATATATATATATATATATATATATATATATATATATATATATATATATATAAAAAGAATGCGTAGGACATGTGCAGAAGAGGATGGGCAAGCGCTTACGTGATTTGGTCAATAAAACTTTTGAAGAAAAAAAAAACAAGACTGGCAAAACAATTAGAAAAAAAACTCTGTCTGGCAAAGGCAAACTTACTGGCAAATTTATTGATAAGTTAACAGTTTATTATGGCCTAGCTATAAGAAGAAACTGCTTTTCGATGCAATATATGAGACACGCTGTATGGGCAACTTATTTTCATTATATCTCCACAGACAAAAATCCACAGCACGATAAATGTCTAAAGGACCCTAACTAATGGTGCACTTGGCAGCGTGCTTCAGTAATGAACACTCTTTCATGATACAAACACGACTACGATCTATTACCAAGTGAGGTGTCATCAGCTATCAAGCTAATTTATGAAGAACTCAGCAAAGAAGAGCTCTTGGGGAGGTGTGTTGGTGGCTTCACGTAAAAAAATAATGAAAGTTTGAACCAGTTAATTTGGAAAATTACTCCAAATATACTTCCTGCTGGTTCAAAAATAGTAGAGATTGCTGCATTTGTCCCTGCTGGCACTTTCAACGAAGGAGTTTCAGCTTTGTTGCTTTTTATGCATAGCATGGACTTGAAACTTGGCCGAAACAGCCACGAGTATGCCCGAAAAGAAGATGAGAAGCGCATACTCATTGCCGAAAAGACTGCGACTCGTGAAGCAAGAATTCGTCACAGGCAAGAGCATAAGGATGCCCTGGATATTGCCGCAGCAGCAGGTACTTTGCTTTAGGGCGCCGGAATCGATGATTCTATGTAAGTAAAAAAAAATTTTTTTTTGCATGTTATTTCAATTTAAAACTTTAAACGCGTTTATCTCAAAACCATTTTTCTAAGTCGGTGGACACGATTTCTCGAAAAGTTATTAAGCGATTTTGTTCAAATTTTGCACAGATCTTTGAAATAACATTATCTAGTCACTGAATGAAGGATTGTTTTTTTATTACAACTAATTTTTTCGAGCCAATACATGATGAAAATTTGACCAAAAAATGTGTTTTTTTGTTCAAAGTCTGTCAAAAATTCAAATTTAATTTTTTTTCCTTCGTCCAATAACGAGATTTATCCATGTACTAACGAAATATTTTTGGTTTTTTGATTTTAGATGAACCAATAATGAGTTATGCTGTCCACGGCAAGAGCATTTTGTTTGAGACGTCAAGGGAGATGAGGAACCAAGGGCTGAGTTTTCGGAATTTTTAAATAAAAATTTCATAAAATACTGTTTAAATATGTATTTTTGATATGCTGAATTGTTTAAATAAAGTATATGATTGTATATATTAAAAACAATAGTAAAAATTCCCTTTTTTGAACCTCTGAAATCCACCTAACCCCTTAAAGCACAACAACTCAGAAACTAGTAGATAGATTGTCATAAAATATTGACTCATGATATTTGAAGGTTGGCCCAACTGATCAGGGTTTTTTGTAAGTGATGCCATCTATATGTCAGACTGGAGACTTATTGACTGATGTAATGTTTTTCTTCTTTTTTTTAGTCCTGTGCGTTCAGCCAGCTCCTCCGAGGGTCATCCTCGGAGCCAATAGGAAGGCTATAGGTGCTACATTTTGTTGTCGTATATTGTTCACAGTGCGTTTCCAGTCCACATAATTTGTGGCAATGTTTTTAGATTCTTTTGTGGTTTAGTTAGAGTTCAGGTACTTTGCTCAGGTACTTTTTTCAGGTTTGCTTTGCTGCTGTTCGTTGTATTTTCCAGCTTGTAACTTTATCTGTGAGGAGAAGTTTATATGGCAGACGATTAGTATCCATTCAGCAAATATTATCAAACCATCGTAGCCTATGTTTTGGTATCATTTCTTTTATTAATGACTGATGATCAAATGTTTCGGATTATCAACATTTTGGTAGTTGTCTCGAAGAAATATACCTCACATTTGGCAAAGGCATCTCGTTTGGAAAAAAGTTGGTTTAAGTTCTATTTTAGTAGTGCCATGTTTTTGATTTGTACACTAGCACTGACTAAATCAGTGTTCGAAAAGGGCAATTTTTTTTGTCCTGTAAACGTTCACCTGCTCTAAAGCTCATCCTCGGAGCCAGTAGGATGCTGTTGGTGTCACATGTCGTTATTGTATTTTGTTCACAGTGCGTTTAAGGTGATGCCATTTCATCAACAATATTTTCTATAAAAAATCTTCAACATGCGCTTATCTTCTTTTCCTTCCTATGGCATCTGCTTACAATGTGGTTATTTAAACATTTTTTTTTTACTTTAGGTTCAAAATAATATAGGACTGGTCAAATGTTAATTTTCGTTATTAGTACTAAACTGTGAATAAAATTCGAAGTAAAAAATTATTTAAAAAAACTGAAAAAAGAAAATTAGTTATTTTATGTTAATCATTACCAACTTGTGTTAAAAGTCCACATTTATCGGTCACGTGGGTTTGCGGAATTAATTGAAGACTCTATATAATGGTAGTACAACCGATATATTTTTAATTACTCTATATATGTATACATGTTTTTATCAAAATTTAAATAACTTTTCCCGGTAATTTTTAAAGGCGAACGATGCAAAATATTTTCAGTATACAGAAAATATTTTTAAATTATGCTCTGCTGTGACGTGTTGCCATCTACATGATGTGAAAGCCTTAGTAAAATTCGAAAATGAATGAAATGTAAGCATAAAGCGCTATGTAAAATATTTTGCCGTGAAACATTTTTCCTTTATCGACTGTTTTGAAACTACATTTTCGTATTTCATTTAAATTTGCTTACTTGTTTACGACAGGATATTTGAAAATTGCACATCTCGGTTGTGCATCTTTTAAAAGGATATTGTGAGTGCAAAATATTTTATAATAACAGGCGTGTATTGTTTTTGAGAAAACATAATTTAGTTGAAATGTAAAATATTTTAATTTGAAGTGATATGAGGTACCAAAAAGGTACTTTGTAATTTTGAAACTGTATGTATGCGCATCTTGAACATACAGTAAAGGCAACTAGAGAAGAATCATCAGCGAAACTTATTGGAACTAAACTGGGCAACTTTCGAAAAACTTAAATGTATACTAAAAAACGAAGGAATATCTCAACATTAGAAATCCATAGTGTAGGATCAATGCATTATTCCTGTGATAACGTATTGTTTTCAAATATGGACCCTTATAAAGACTAATATTGGCAAAACCAAAAATAGCATCGGGGAGAGCTATGTTCAGAGTTGGACTCGAAGAAAAAGGGAAAAGTTATGGATGTAAGAGAGCAAGTGACTCGAATTAAGTGGAGTGTCGCAGGCCATAATGTAAGACTGAAAAACAACAGATGAAATAATTTAATGCAGCAACGAAGATCATGGTTGGGGAAAAAATAAAGAACAAGTGTTTGACCCCACATGTGATGGGGGGTCAAACACTACTTTACAAACTTTAACTTTACAAACAAACTTTACTACTAAATGACCCATGATATAATTCATATCTCGGCAGAGTGAGCTTATCAGTATCAGTTTCGAAATCCTTATTCTTCAATAGCTAAGTTTGAAAAAAAAATTCAAAGAGCCATACCTTGAATGATGTTTAATATTTGAGAGCAACAACAATTAGAGTCGAGGTATAAAAATGTACGCTTCAGAATAATTACCTAGTTGCAAGCGTCATTGTGCCATCACCAAATTGGACTCGAGTGCTAGTTGAAAGGCTACCCCCATTTTATTTTTTACTTCCGACTCAGGACTGCTTAGATTGCATATTGGTTGCCACATTCTAACCAGATGAGTCAAACACCTGTCGAAAACTTGAGCAAAAATTCAAAAACCAAACAATAATTAAAAATGATGAAATCATTAACCATATTCCTAATTATTATACCATTTTATTTTCGTCTTTGTAGAAATTCTTGAATAATACATTATTGTAAGAACAATACTCCGAAAACACCAAGTAATTCCTAAAAATTAAAATGAAACAAAAATGTTTATTCCTGAACAGTTCAGCCATGTACATTTCGGAAAATTAATTTTCATGCAACCGTTAACAACATGATTAAATTACACTTCAATTAGATGTACAAGTACTAAACATCCCTTTGCTAAAGTTAGTTTTACATCTTTTGTAAAGTGTACAGCTCCCTTTCGTTAGTAATAATTTCCATCAAAATTTGTTATTAAATTTGAACTTTCTAATACATTATACCAAAGTTTAGTTTTCAAGAATCAGTATGTGATCATTATTTAGTTTCTTTATAATAATCAAATCAAAATACATATATAGATCAGTTAATTCATGAAAAATAAAATTATTCATGTTTTTTAACATGAGTTTGGTACGGGAACTTTAAAAAGTAATTTCCTATCATTTAAATACACAGTGGGCTAGAATATTAAAGGAGAATATTAAAAATATTTAAAAAACAAGGAAATTGTTTCCCGTTCTCCACGTAAAATTCTCAACCCTCGAACGTTCAACTTGACCCCCGATTGATGATCGGTTTAAGGCTAGAGAGATGCTTTTTGGCGTTTGATGACGACTGAAGGATTGAAAATGTTACGCGGAGCACGGGAAACAATTTTCTTCTTTTTAAATATTTTTCTATCATTTATTTGACACGATTTGTCATGTCCAGTGACAGTAACTTACTAGTGAACTTATGCAGTAGTGCTTTGCTAGTGTATTGCGGAGTTATCGAATATTTTAATTATCCCAAAAACCGTGCTTCCCACTAATATTTTAGAAGTACTTTTTATTGACAAAAGAGTTGTTAAAAAAATCAGGATGCATTAAAAAACACCGATTTACTATTTTTTATTTATAAAAATACCATTGTTAACCTCTATCTACGTCCTTGTATAATTTTTTTGTAATACGGTCAGATTATGCCTCGTAGCGACTTGTATTATATCTGAAAGTTTCAACTTTTTATTTCAAACCGTTTTAAAATTACTAAGATGTTTTAAATTTTATTTTAGAACTTATATTTATACCATACTCATTTTCAGTGCTTCTAACCATAGTAGGTTTTGCGACACACAATTAATATATATATATATATATATATATATATATATATATATATATATATATATATATATATATATATATATATATATATATATATATATATATATATATATATATATATATATACATATAAAAATATATATATATATATATATATATATATATATATATATATATATATATATATGTTTAATACATGCTCTTAAAATACATATCTTTAATATAATTTGCTAAAAAAATACATTATCAATCACTTTCTATTCCAGAAGGCTTTCGTTACATTTCAAGTTATCACAAAATTTTAGGGAAGTAGCCAATGAATGAAATTGTTTTGTTATTGGTCAAAATCACTATTTTACCTTACTGTTATATCTTGTAACATTGTTTTTGAGACCCATTTTTATATGATGTAAATGTTACTACACTGTGGGAATATGCGGATCTTTATATACTTATATTACACATTTAATACAAACGTATCATATAATTATATAAACATATTGTACAAGGTATTTCGAACTTCCATTTTATATCCAGGAGAAAATATAACTGGATTATGTTCTTTTCTTTCCTCAATAGAATACACAGTTTTACTTGATAATTTTAATGCTGTCTCAACTCTCGATATGATAATGTAAAATAAGTAAAACGTAATCAAATTAAGTATTCTTTACCTCTTGAATGGTTGAAAGAGGCTCTAAAGTTACCCCATTCCTTTTTTCCATTTCGAATTACTCATAAACATTGAGCACAAATTGTTGGGCTTGCGATTTTAGTTTTTTTCCTGATATCTGATGTTGAATTAAATATTATAAAATAGATACATTAAAAGTTCGCATTTTTATATTTACGTTACTATTTTGAAACAATTGTTTATCTTTCAGTGTTTTTTAGAATTAGCCAATATAAATTCCGGTTTAATTAAACGTTTGTAATACAATGTTTTTGGTTAGGTTAAAATTATTGAAGGAAATAAAATTTTATTAATAAAAAAAAAACTCAATAACAGTAGTTATTCTAAGAACTTATTTTACAATAAAACTGGATTTTACAGCACAAAATTTCATTAAAAAACACAATAACCAAGCAAGCCAAATGACAACCAAAACAGGACCGCTGAACTCAATAGACGAACTTTTAGCCGGCGATACGAACAAACACCTTTTAATTATTTCTTACTTTCTTTTTCTACCACGCTGTAACGCTAACTCATACACGAAGACTTGTTGATATACCCTCTCTTGTTCGGTAAAATAAAAGGAAAATATTCAGACAATGCATATGGTGCTTTTGGACCGGTATTTATTATACTTTTGGTAAAAAATTTACGAACAGTTATTGCGGTGTGCGATGGTGCTTATTATACTGCATATTTTGTCATAAATCTGGTCGTCTTGTCTCTAATACTACTATAAGATCCTTGATTTTAATGTCTATTGTCTTTTGTAATGTCTATTTGCTTTCTGCTAAGGTTGATCGGTAATATTTTCTTTATTGGCTAACGTGGAAGGTCTCGCTGACCGAGGTTCATTTTCAACCGGTTTTCTACCATCACTAAAATCCTTGTACCAGTTTTTTTACATAGATTCATTGGCGTAACATTTTCTTGAAATTTCTAATGCAACAGCACATAAAATTTCGTTTTTAAACAAAATTTAATTAAAATGTTTTGCTTTACCTATTTGAAAAAATTACCCACAAATGTTTTTTAACAATTACAAAAGACACTAAAATTTTTGACTTGAGCGAAATGATAAGAAACTTCTGACAGATATGAAGGAGAGCTGCGCGAATTTTTAAAACAAAAGTCACTAAGAAAATTCATGTATGCATAAACATAAACAGAAATTAATATCAAAACAATCTTTTAGTGCTTTGAATTCAATAAATCAAAGCTCACAAAATCTTTTACAATTTCCGGACATTTTTTAATAAAATTTTCAATTAATATTGCTTTCAATGGAAATCATAAAAACTGCGTGCATTAAATCGAAAAAAAATCAGAGATTAAATCTTTTTCATTATCCTTTTTATCGTTACCTCTAAAGGAATATGATTTACGGAAAAACAGGCAGACGCTTTTTAAAGAGCCTATTAAAATAGACATTAAAGTCATTATATTGGCTGAATAATAGACGTGCAAAAATTAAAAAGAAGGTGAATTCAATTGGAACTGAGTGGTGAAGAAGCTGGAAGTATATAAATGATTCTTTTAAAATAAGATTGATTTATGTTTGAGACGTTTTCTTGAAAGAATAATTTCATGGCCGTAAGAGAGGAATTAAGGAACATGTTTTAAAAAAGTAGTATGTTTATACTAACAAAAAGAATGTATACAATTTTGTTATTTAAAATAAGTAGTTTGTAATTAGTGAAATAACTTGATAATAATAAGGCAACGAAGTAAAATTTCTTGTTGCACGGAAATAATGGTGCATGTGCAGTTCAACGATGTGTCTTGTCAATTATAATATTGCTGCATCTATTGGTACCGCTGCAGAATTATATATCATATGTGTGATTTCTGTAAATTACAAATTGTGAAGTTCTACATTAATTAAAATGCAGTATTAACAACTATTATTTCGTATTTTCGACATGAATCACTTCCGAATAACTAGTACACAATATAGTTCAGACTGGCTAATATTTTCTATCTATTAAATTTGTAACTAAATATTTTCTGTTCTTCTAAATTCAACAATCTGTAAGTTTTTATGCAAAACTCCGTAACAATTAATTGTAATTTTGTTATTCTATTTTCTACAAATAATGCGAAAAGTATTTGTCTATTTTCTGTGGAAACTTTTGATGCAAAAACTGCATCTAGATAAGTAGGATCTGTTTACTACAGATTACTTCAACAAACCTAAATGAGTATTGGTCTATTCAAGGGGTCGGCTCTATTGCCTCCTATTTATTGCCTTGTCATTCCAGTTTCTCACGTTTAATTTTCTAAGGTTTTTCTCCAGTTAGTCTTTTAGTCTGATATATGGTTTTTCTCTAGATCTATTACCCACCAGTTATTGTGTAATATATATGTTTTGTAGGCTCTATCTCCCCTCTTCTCTCTATATGCCCTATACATCTCAACCTGTTATTTTTTTTGTTTTTTACTACATCATGCTCATTGTTTAAGGAATATAATTTATACCAGTGTTCATTTGATGATACAACGAATTCATGATACAACACTGATCGACTTTGATTGATTGACTGTACATTAATCCGATAACGATTTTGAGACACTTGCAAAAGGTGAATGTGCAAAAAAAAAAAACTTATGGCCATACTATACCTTACTTTTGCTTGATTATCGTTAATTTACTGTAGTGAGCAATTTTCACTTACTATTAAATTGTATTGTGTAAAGCATCAATGATCGAAAATAGATTTTATTGATAAAATCAGAGTATTATGTTGATTTGTTCTTAAATAAATCAGCTTGGAAAGGGCGCTTTGTGTTTCAAGTTTTTGCACCAAACCAGACTATTCTCCTAGATATTGCAGACAATTAACCAAGCTGAAGGAAATAATGGTAAAACAGTCAGATTGGACCAACTGAAAGGGTATTGTATTTTAATAGAACAACCTCAAACCCACAGATGTACAAATATTTCATAAAATGTATCTTGTATTCCAGATACTTTTTATGAGTTATCTTGTACATATCTGCTCAGATCATATGCTATGGGACTCGCCAAAAGTTGTTACAACTAGACTAACTATTATACAAAATGATTTAATTTTCCACACTCCCGAAAGTGAAATGGGTTTTTAATGGTGTGAATATAGCAGATTTGATCACCATATCAATTTTGATTCAGTTTTTCTTGTATCTGATATTTCAAATACATTGCCTAAAAGTATCTTGTATCTTGTATTCCAGATACTTTTTATGAGTTATCGTGTATATCTCTGCTCGGGGACTCGCCAAAAGATGTTATACCTAGATTAACTTGATTTAATATTCCACACTCCGGGAAGCGAAAAGGATTCTTAATGGTGTAAATATAGCATATTTAATCTCCGCCACACCAATTTTGGTTCAGTTTTTCTTGTAAGTTCTCGTATGTCTAATCTAAGAATGTCTAATCTAATCGTATGTCTTATCTAATATAGAAGGTAATTAATAAAAATCAATAAACGTAGGTTAAATGTAGTTCTGAATTTACAAATAAAATTGTTTTATAAGAAACATGAGGAAACTATATTGCAATAAAATATGTTTAAAATTTTTGCAACTTTGTCATAAATATTGTTTAGTCAATGTGAAATATTCTACAAAATGAGGACAACTTGGATAACCCTCTTATATATCACTGTAGTACAATTTTCTTGTACACTTTTCCCCTAATATATTATATAGACTTTTGACTGACAATTTATTTGTTTATTTTGTTTTTAAAATTGTTAGTGGTGACGAAACAAAATGGACAACAGACACAAGATGCAGTTCATCCAACAAATATGCATTATGTTAAAACTATATGAAATCATACTCTAGCAAAATTATTGAATAGTGTTCACTTCCACTTGATAAATATTCATCACATATGTTTAATGAAAAACTTGTTTTGTCTTTGTTTTTTGTCTGTTTTCGTTTCTAGGTTTTGTTTGGTGTTTTTTTTTTATGTTATTTATTTTTGTCAACATTATTCCTACAAAGCTAATGTATCACCGAAATGTGCTAAATCATTTTAAAGAAAAATATAATAAAGTGAAAATTAGACAAAAAAAGTATTTCATTAAACATTAGTCAAATTATTTATTTTTTTTTGACTCATAACATTATGTTATCCTAAGGGTCATCGTGTTATTGTTGTATATTTAGTAATTGTGTTATCCGATAACATAAAGGAAGTACATATATATATATATATATATATATATATATATATATATATATATATATATATATATATATATATATATATAATTAAAATACATATATATTCGGTCGAATATAATATATATTCGACCATCTACAAATTAGATTATCCTGTAAAACTTTCTACAGGATCGTAAAAGTATAAGACTTTTCATATACGATTACCTTCTAAATTGGTAGTCGAATTTTGTTCTTGTGTATTCGCGCTTTCTTGAATATTATTATTCGTATCGTACAAAATAGACGAACTTGTAAGGCTTTTTCATTGTTACTACCCTCGGTTCTGTTGCAACAATGTAGATTCTTTGCGCACACGCAGATGTATTCCTTCTTATAAATTTGACCCATTAATTTAGTTTCCCTACATGAATTAAATAATATAAATAAAAGTTATAAAAACGAATGCAAAAACAAAAGGAACAATAATCTAATTCTAATCTTACCTTTAAGCTTCCATATCTTATGTAAGGATATGTGAGTATAACGTTGAAAGCAGCACCGCAAGCCTAAATAACAATTTAAAGCAAATATATTTTCAAATCGCTAGCAAATCAACAAATGCAGTTAAACATATGATCTCTCCACTTATGACAAAAAAAGGCTCAAAAGTCCAATTAAGACGGAAGTGCGCTTCGCCAGAAAGATTATTTTTTTCTCCAAGAAGATATATATATATATCGACGTTTCGCCAGAATCGCATTTGGAATTTTCAAGTGTTGTCCGCTTCGACTGAAGAGTTCAACTGACGTGCACGGGTCGCTGTGCTCGCTTTTATAGCTGACCGGCTACAGAAGCGACTGCGCAGATTATATCGGGGTAGTTAGGGACCATTTGCGGCGCTCGGCAACACTGTCGGGCATCAATTTATTGATTTTTCCACCTCGCCGCGACGTTGCCGCGTTTTTTCTTTTTTCAGAAGGGATTTCCATACTTTTGGAATGTTGCGAGCGTCGTTTCGCGTATTTAGCTCACCCCTTTCTTCTATTTCAAGGGCTTCTCTGATTGTTTGGACCTTGTAGTTTTCAATATTCGCTATTTCTTTGACTCCTTCAAAATTGATTTTATGTCCTGTATGTAGATGGTGCTGGAACAGAGCGGAAGTGGTTTGTTTGTTTTTTAAGTCGTTTTTATGTATTGTATTCTGGCCGATATTCGTCTGTTTGTTTGTCCTATGTATGCTCTGTTGCAGTCGGAACAAGATATACTATACACCCCATGATTTTCCAGTCTAACTTTGTCCTTGGGGTTTGTTAGGATGCAGTCGCTTTTGTGGCCGATCAGCTATAAAAGCGAGCACAGCGAGCCGTTCGACTCTTCAGTCGAAGCGGACAACACTTGAAAATGCCAATATATATATATATATATATATATATATATATATATATATATATATATATATATATATATATATATATATATATATATATAGTGTCACCCATCCCTATAACTGGATGGCATATATTTCGTCTCTCGGTATTCAGACTCTTCAGGGTAGTGCTCGTTCCCGGTCAAGCAACCAACTAAATTGTTCATTTAGGCGGAGACGCAGGTTGTTGTGTGTTCCACATGAGATTGTGGAACCCAACAGGCTGTATGATGACACTCACTTACTGTTGTCTCATTGGACGCAGTCCAAAAAATCTGACACTACATATATACACCATCCGACGGAAAGTCGGCAAAAACATAAAAGACCAACTTAAAAATAAATGAAATAAAAAAATTATATGCTGTGTATGTCGGGTTATCCGGAAAGTTCGTAGAGATTTTTTTAAGAGAAATAGATAAGTAAATAGTTTATGTAAATATTTATTTAGTCTATTATGTAATTACAATTATAAATTACAACTGTTTGCCAACATAGTGGTAGGTCCATAACGCTTTTTCGCCAAAAATGTTCATCTTTGAGGGTTAAGGAAAGCGCGCGTCGCAAATTTAAATAAGGTGATTTGGTGTTTAGTTGCAAATCTCTTCGAGTTTAGTGCTTCGCACCGAAGATTCCACTAGTAGAGTGATCTTTATTGGCTATCGATTTCGACAAAAATTCCCATTTAAAAAACTATGCTGGAAGCGGAATATATGGTAGTTCGAGAATGTGATATCCGATGAGTAAGGTGGATGGGCAAAACATCCCCAAATAAAGCTTAACAATTTTTCCGGCTTTTCATTGAAAAGTGTGGTTATACTTTGTCATAATGAAATACGACACCTTGCCTGTTTAGTAATTCTATTCGGATTTTTTCAAATGATGCGTTTCATGTAACTGTTAACAGTAGAAGTGAGTGTTAATAGTTTAGTTGCATGGAAGCTCAATAAGTATGGATCATTTCCAATACAACCAAATGTATAGCATGATTTGTTGTACACATTCCACTTTTCATCGCCAGTTATCATTTTTTAGCAAAAGATCGAAACATGAGTTTCGGTCAAGCACATTTCGTTCACTAAGTTGGTAAGGAACGCGGACATCGTATCGGCAGATGTACCATTTTGTTCAGATGGTCAAACACGGTTTGGTATTTAACTTATCTGCTAACTCACAAACCGTGATGCGTGGATTTTCGGCTATTAAAGCTTTTATTTCCCCGACATCAGTGCTTGAGTGACAACCAGAGCGATCCAGGTCTTCCAGGTCAATATCTGAACCAATATCAGGGCCCCGAACCAACTAAACGACTTTTGCACAATGGTCTATCCAAGAAAACACTCTTCGTAAAAGACTCAAATATTATAATTATTTGTAGAGCTTTTTTGCTCTATTTTCAAATAAAAAAGCATAAATGCAAATCATTGACTGACATTCTCAATTCGAATTAACTTGAATAACTGAAGACAGATCAAAGCGAATGTAAACATATACATTCTAGATATCATGGAAATTAATTATATGTAAATAAGCATTTCTAAGTCAATCTTAATTTTTATTTACAAGAGTTAAAAGAGCAACTACCGAAAAATCCCTACAGACTTTTAGGACAACTCACTAATATCTATTTTTCTGTTTTGAATCAATTTTTTTATAAATTCATATATAAAATTAATCAATTAAACACATTATATTTTTATCTACGAAGTGTGGCTGTAAAATAACGAGACTGACGCTGCTACAGAAGAAGTACACATGCACCAAACGCCAGCGATCAACAATTGTTTAGCGTGAAACCTTCTCTTTCGAATTCAGTACCTTTCGCTTATGTAAACAAATTCATATAATCGTAGCCTTCGTTTGCATTAGAGTTGTTTTTTTGTTTCGTCGGAAATAAAGTTAACTGTAACAATAGACCAACGAATTGTTGTGACATTTCACTTAAAACTTGAAAAACCCGTTACCGAAACTTATAATTTATTAAGAAAAGTGTATGGTAATGAATGTTTATCAAGCGTTTTTGGCTGGTTTAAGCGTTTCCAAGACGACCGAAAACACGTTACAGATGATCTATGCCCAGGTCGCCTTCTACGTCAGAAACGGATGATATTATGGAAAAAATCGGAAATCTGGTTTGATCTGACCGTCGGTGAAGTATTTGTGCGATTGCTGAAATTGTAGGAATTGACAAAGAATACGTACGGTAAATTTGACGACAATTTTAACATGCAAAAAGTTTGTGCCAAAATGGTGTCTAAAATTCTCACGTGTGAACAGCAAGAAGCTCGCAAAAATGTTTGTACTGACACTTTGAATACTATTGAAAATGATCCAAACTAATTGGAAAGTATAATAACATGTGACTAAGCGTGTTTTTTACTTATGATCCTGAAAAGAAGCGCTAATACATGCATTGGAAGAGCCCAAATTCACCAAGAGCGAAAAAAACTCGAATGAGCAAATCAAAATTTAAAGCGGTGATAATTTTTTTTTGATACTCATGGGATTGATCACCTTCACTGGGTTCCTGACTATTAATCAACATTACTACCGTCACGTTCTTGCTGAACTCCGTCAAAGAATAAGGAAAAAAACCACCCGAATTGTGGAAGGACAAGTCACAGGTTCTCCATCAAGACAATGCACCGGCTCAGTGGTCTAAGCGACTCCAGAACCATTGAGATGCTTTCGAAGACGACCAAAGCCAGGCTGACCAAAAAACAAAAATCGCTATAAGTTGATGGAAAACTTCCGCGAAATCTTCGCCTAAGATGCGAGTTGAGTGTAGGATGGATCACAGAGGAATTAAATACGAACAAAGACATGATTCACGAAATTTTGACAAAAGATTTAAACAAACGGAAAGTATATGCTCGACTTGTTCCTCACGCCTTAAATGAGGACCAAGAAATTGCTTGCATTGAACATTGCAAGGACCTTACTAAAACAGCCAGATGAAATTGCACATTGCTAGAATGGATTGTAACTAGTGATGAGTCTTGGTGCTTCAAATACAATCCTCAAACAAACCTCAAACAAAGTGGTACGTGGTCCTCAGGTTCTCCGACATCGAAAAAATAGCGAGAAAAATAGAGAGAAGACAATGTTAGTTTTTTTACGACTCCAAAAGCATTATACTTCGGGAAATCATTTCACAGGGTCCAAATGTCACGGGTGAATATTGCCTGGATGTTATAAAGCGTTTGTGGAAGAAAATTGTTCGAGTCAGGACCGAATATCGCCAGAAAGTTAGTTTTTGTTGCACGATAATGCTCCAACTCACAGATGTGTTTTAACATCCTTCGTATTTGTCTGGTTTATCTCCATATAACTACTTACCGAAAACTCATACTGGCCATGAAAGGAACGTTTTATAATAGGGTTACACAAGTTCAAGAAGCCCTGCCGAGGATCATTGAGACAATGTCGGAAAACGGCATAAATAAGTCTATGCTAGCATTGGTTGAACGTATACAGCGATGTATTGATGCGGAAGGGATATATTTTCAATAAAAATAAATAATTTTGGCAAAATGAAAGTTCCATAATTTCTCTGACATACCATGTATACTGAAATGTTTGGGGTTTAAGTCTGAAATTTCTCATTAATTCTTATGTGACAAGATATACGTTGTACAGGGATAGTTTAGAATTTGCATAGTTTGGAAATATTCAGCACTCTATCATGTAACTTCATAGATTTATTTCAAAGTAATTATAATTTTGTCATAATTAAATTTTAATTTAATTTCAAGAAATATGCGATGAGCTAAAAGAAATCTTACGTGGGCGTGGTCACATGGAAATTCAATTTAACTGAGGAATATTGTCTTGTAATTGGTATAATACGACCGCTTCCGAACTTAACAGCTTTGCGATTTACTTATGCTGTACCCTTCTGTGTACTGAAATAACTTAAATTATCCAATTGGTTACAGACTGCTATTCGAATTAATTGTTTAGAATGCAACTTAAGGTACATAGTGCCTTGCAAATTCCCTATATCAACAGATTAACTAAAATAAATACTTTGGATGTTTTACAAAGCAAAGAAGCAAAGATTGTTTGATTGGCATTGTTAGTGTAAGATTTTAAAAACAATGGGTTGTACTAAACATTGTTCTGACGAAGAACGCTGGTTGATTTTGAGAACAAAAAATCATATAAATGTATTTATAAAACTTTGAAATGATCTCATTGCGCTGTTTCAAATCTATTAAAAGAAAAAAACATGAAGCAAAAATCAGAGTTCCGAGGGCGGAAATGAAAAACTTCTAGTTGAGAAGATGCTCGTTTAATTCGCGAAGTGTGTAAAAATCCTTTTTTGACTTCGATGGTTGCCAAACGGAAATTACAGTTACCAATCAGTACGAGAAGTATTAGGAGACATTTGCAACAATTTGGCTATAATGGCAGAATTTCAAGGAAAGTTTCCTATTTGAATAAAAAACCCTTGAATAAAAAACAGAAAAAATTATGGGACATTGTTCAAGAACGGAATGGACATTGTCCATTCCGGTTGAAGTTTGTTGCAATCCAATGTACCGCGGTTTTGGAAAATAAAGGCTATCTAACAAAATACTAACTAATAAGTTGATTTTAACTAGTTTGTCCTTGTTATACTACTTTTTTCTTTTTTTTATGCATAATATTTCTAAACACATTTTTGTGACCAAGCTCCTAGCCGGTCGCGTTGGTGCGGACGGTAAGAGCAGCGGCCTGCTGCTGCTTTGTCGAAACCGCACTGGAGCGGTAGTTGGTTCGATTCCAGCGCTCGGATGGTTATTTTTCTATCTTTCTTCTGTCTGTTTACTTTCTAAATGTTTGTGATTGTTTTTAGGCAAGAGTGTAAAATCCGACTACGAATTACCCCTCAGTCACGCCAGTTAAAGGCTGGGTAAGGCCGGATGCCTTCTGAGAAGTGTTCTACGTTGGTCACTCGCCAGGCGGTAGGTTTCCTGATAGACTTATGGGTAGGCACATAACCAAGGGTTGATAGCCTGAGGGGAGTGCTGGCCTGGGTTTGTCGGAAGCTGATGACCGTGGTTCGGAACCCACGTTAAGCTGTAGGTCCAGTCGCTAAATAATCTAGTTGCAGATGCGCCTCTAACCCTAACACTTTACCTTTTTTTACCAAGCTCTTATTTATTGAAAGTTATATATTTTTTAAAATTTAGTAAATACATTATTTTTCAGTTTATATTTGTTTATGTCGATTACTTCATTTGGAGTATATAAAAACTGTACTCTTCTGGTTTATTGGTTGATACAAAATAAACTTATGATTTCTAAATTGTGCTATTACTTTTTGGATCTAACTGTATATATATATATATATATATATATATATATATATATATATATATATATATATATATATATATATATATATATATATATATATATATATATATATATAGTGGTATAGAAAGTGGAGAAAGTATACGAAAGTATATTTGGGATATCTGGAACATTGAAAAAAGAGCCGGCCGTCTAGAAAAATCCGGTTCTCGTAAGGAATTGCTACGGACCACCAAATGACTCTACACTGTACAATGATGCTTATGTTGAAAGCATATTACTATTACTTTATTTACACAGTCCGTATCAAATATAAGTACAATATCTTGTTTTTGTAAGAAAAGAAAAGAACAAGTCTATAATTAACACTGTTCAAATGAGAGAACACTACGTTGCTTCAAATAACAATTTAACAGCTTATTGAATACATGTACTTTAGGAGTAGTCTTTATGGGGACTAGCAAAACATTGAAGAAACAAACACCATCCCAAAATAATGTCTTCTGGAGACCAGTAGTTCTCACAATTGATACATCGTATTTGTTCATAGAACGGACTTTGCCCCAAAAAAGTATGCAAATAATGTAGCAATAAATTATGTTTTATTGTATATGTCAATTGCAGGTTAGCCCCTTCAATGGCCCGATCAACAGAAAACCAGTAACCAAAAAATCTAATTTTCATATTTTTAAGTAAACCATTAAGTATTTCTATCTCTCCATATGCAACAAAATATAATAAATCAATACCACAACTTTTGTCTTTAAAATGACAATTTATTTGGATTTTAAAAAATGCAAACAAAACTAGTTTGAACCACAAAAAAGGTGATTAATTATGACAACGGATGTAACAAATATTTATTTAAAATCAATCGGATTGTGAGCGAGTCCAAGGGCCGTCCCGCCATAATTAATGACCAGCTTGCGGACAATGGACTGCCATGTTAATTGAAAACCACTAAATGCACCCAATTGTGCAACTGTTGCGTGTTCGCCGCAGATATAAATGCGTCCACCTCATAATTTATACCGGCCTCGAAAACACACACGTGCCTCTGAAATATTTTTATCGAGCGCGTCGAGACTATAAACACATTTTGCAGAAAAATAATGGTCTGAGTGTATAACAGTTATATTCTCTTAAAGTGCTCTTTAGGAAAATCCCCCGTTGACAATGAATAGCTGCGCAATATCTGCCAGAAAGACATAGAAACTGCTTCACGATTACATGTAATACAAAAATATTTGATGCTTACAAAAACTCTCTCATATAATATGATTTCAACACATAAGATGTTATGAGGCAAGAAACTTAAGTATTTAATAGTAATTTTTGTGATCAGTCATTCAGTATGTCTAAGTCATTTTATTGTAGTACAGTCAAAGCTCCTTATTCGCGGGGTATACGTAAATATGCCGCGAATGCAGAAACAGTGAATACGGAATGGCAATTTGTACGGGATTATAGCAAATATGTTTCGAGGTTGCAAAATAAAAAGTAAAACATTTACAATAGAGGCAATGGTTTAAAGAATTTCGTGAGTTTTTCTTGTTTTGCGGTTTTTAAAAGGTCTTTCAATTCGGATTAATATTCAGCTGTGATATTAGCAATTTGTTTAAAAAAAGACATATTTTCATAAACGGATCAATTTTTATGAAGACACCATAAAGCTCATTTGCCATTCGCAAACCTTCACTCGGGTTTTTTATAATTTAATGTCACATTTTCTGTGCTCGTTGAGACTTCTTCTTCAATGGAATGGGGATAAAGCATTTCCTTCAAATTGGTTTCAGCCAAAACTTCATCTTGCGATTCAAGCGATTCTTGAATGTTACTTGATATAAACTGTTCGAAACTATCTCGTCCTATGCCATTCACGATTTAAACAATCAGTTAATTTTGAATTTGAAGGGATTCTTCAGCCTTACCGACAGTTAGATCAGGCCACAGTTTTTTCAGCATGATTTCAATGGGTATGGCTTCAGCTCTTGCAATGATACTTTTATGCTAACAATGCACTTTGCTTTGTCAACATTTTTCCCAATCTTCATCTTGCGATGTAAGCAACTTTTGAATGTCACTTGATTCTAACTGTTCGAAACTATCTCATCTTATGCCATTCACGACTTGAGCAATGTTTTCAGGTAATGTTGAATTTAAACGGATTCTTCATCCTTACCGACAATTAGTTCAGGCCACAGTTTTTCCCAGCATGATTTCAATGTCAATCAGCTCTTGCAAGGATACTTTTATGTTAACAATACACTTTGCTTTGTCAACATTTTTCCAGCTTTACATAAAATTCATATTTGGATTATATTCCATGGTATTCAGTATGATTTTAAACGTTTGTCTAATGTAATAGAGCTTAAAGGCCTAAATTATTCCTTGGTCCATAGATTGGAGTAAGGCCGTCATGTTAGGAGGCAAAAATATCATCTTTATATTTATATGCATAGCTTCAAGTTTGTGCTATGAATGGCCGAGAGCATTGTTCAAAACTAGAACTGCCTTGAAATATAAAGTATTTTTCTTTTTAATAAGTTTCAAGTTCAGTAACAAATCAATTCAGGGACCAGGCACAGAAAATGACTCTTGTAACCCATGCTTTCTTGTTTGAACGCCAAAACACTGGTAGGTTGTCCTACTTTTGATTTTTCTTCATGAGGATTTAGCGATCTGTAAAGCTTAAGTGGCTTAATAAAATAATCTCCTAATGCATTAGAATAGAGCAGTAGTGGAATATCTTTGGCTGCCTTAAAAAGAACAAAAGTTTTCACTATTGGATATAAAAGTTTTATTATTTTATTATTTATTAAAAGTTGTTCAGATTTGTATCCATCATCAGCAATTAACTTTGAAAATACTTTTGGATATGTTGCTGCTGCTAAAGTGTTTGAAAATGCAGCTTCTCCAACAATTTTGATGTTATGCAGTGATTGTCGTACCTTGAACCTATTGAACCAACCTTCCGATGCTTGAAATCCTCCATCCATGTGTTCATCACTAGGTTCTTTAAAATGGGCGTAAAAACGCTTAGCTTTCTCATGGATTATAGCTCCACTTAGAGGCACTCTCTACTGGTTACAGTCTTTAATCCATAATGTTAATGCAGCTTCCATTTTTTCAATGGCTGGATCACGAACAATTTTTCCTAATGATGAAGTTGAAGCTGTAGAATTTTCTTCTGATTTCTTGATGGATCGTACAGTTGATTCATTAATATTAAAAAAAAAAACGTGATATAGATGCAAACGACTCACCAAGTCGTAAACAGTCAAGCATTTCTATCTTTATCTTAAGTGGCAACACAACTTTTTTCGGTGTTAAAACTAATTTTCCTTTGCTTTTACTCGACATTATAAATTGCTAACAAAGCAGAAGACACGCGTATCATTCAATCGAAATTATTTCGATGAATGACAAGTTGAAGCAATAAAATAAAAAACTTGGCACCGACCGTGCGAAGGCTGTTTTTTTCCGGCCGGCGACGCATACGGCGATGGTGACTTATTTGTTAAAGAATTTTCGGCCAAACGGCAGTAAGACTTGTTTTTATAAATACTTTGATATTTATTTGCCTTAAAAGGTCATAAATATATATATATATATATATATATATATATATATATATATATATATATATATATATATATATATATATATATATATATATATATAAATATATATATATATATATATATATATATATATATATATATATATATATATATATATATATATATATATATATATATATATATATATATATATATATATATATATATATATATATATATATATATATATATATATATATATAATTCTAAAAAAAATATGTATCATTAGTTTTGAATCCGCAAATAAAAAAAAAATTAGCTGCTAATACATCAAGTGGTCACAATTTTCTAATCCGCGAATAACAGAAACGTGAATCCATCATTAGTGTCCATACAACCCTATTGGGCCTCGACTTTCTACAACTTCTGTCGCCATTGGGTTCTATTCCTGACTTGCATTGTCTAACTTTGTAAATCTATTTTTCACGCGTTTTTTCTTGGCATTCCTCTACTTTTTGACCCATAGGTTCTGCTGTAAGTATCTTTTTTGTTGGGTTGTTCCTTCCTACCTCAATTGGCCAATTTTGATCAACGTCATTATGTCTTTATTACCGGCTTGTTTCTAAACGTTATATAACTCGAAGTTATACCTGCGTTTCCATATACTGTTATCGCATGTTGCCTCATCTGTTCGTAATATTTATACCGTTGTTAATGTCTCGGCTTCTAACCCGTAAATTAAAACTGGGGTAACGAGACTAGAGAAACACTACGGTTACGCAGGTATTCCAAAAGACTAAAATAGCATTTATTAGATAGCATAATATATCGTTTAATTTCTGCAGTCGTTTGAAAATGCTTTCGTTGTTTACAGTTAGTGTCAGGCTTAAGTACTGTACTGTTTTCCACCATCAAGGTTATGGTCACGATATTCTGTCCGATGCCTCGTCTTCTTCAGTTATTTGTGACTGCCCTGAATTTGATTGTGTCTTCATTGACTTACCGCTGTTTTAAATTTTTGTGTGTTTAAATTTAAAAATGTGTTTTAAATTTAAAATTTTAAAACACTCGTAGGCTTTAAATGTTTCCTTTCTCTGTCTTACAGATTGTGCTATTATGTCTACATTGTTGGCGTAGGTCCAAATTTGAGTACACTTATAAAAATAGTGCATTTGCAAATTAGTTCAGTTTCTCGTACTACTTTTTCCATGGCTATATTAAAGTAGAAACACGCCAGCGCATCAAACACGCCAGGATATCAGGCGGATTTTGTTTCAAATGTATTCGAGATTTAATTTGGTATCTTGACTGCTGCTGTATGAGATTTTTTGGTATTTCTACCACATTCTTAGCTTAATACAGCTTTTGTCGCGGTAAAATCATTGGACATATGAAACGTGCTGATGTTGTATTAGTTAGTGCTTTCTAAAATTTGGCGTGCTATAAAAAGCTGATCTCTTGTAGATCGACCCGATGAAAATCCGCATTGATAAGCTTCTAGTTTAGGCTCTATACATGGTCGAATACATACCGACAGAATGTGTGACAGTATTTTATAGGCAGTATTCAAGAGTATATGCCCCTCTAGTTGCCACACTCCAACTGATGTTCGTTTTTATGAAGCAGATTGATAAAACCCATGTTCCATTTGTCAGGCATACGTTGATGGTGCTAGATTTTCAGCATTTTTGGGCATAGTTTTTTCCAAAACTTTTCCGCAATATTTAAAAAGTTTCGATGGAATTCCATCGTGGCCAGAAGTTTTTTGATTTTTGCGCATTTTTTTTTGCTCTTCGAATATCGTCAATATTAGGTGATTTAGCGTGATGTGACAGGTTTTTATCTGTCACTAAAATTCTGAAAAGTTACTCACCAATATATATCAATTAAATCTCTATTAGTAAATATGTATATTCAGCTTGGGCCTAAATTATTTTTTTAGATTATTGATTTTCTGATAAAACTTTTGCGTTTCCGCATGGCTTCTGAGTGTCTTTATACCTTTCAGGGCTTTATACTCCACCTCTCTTTTTTTCTCCCAGTTTGGTGTTTCACAGCGAAACTTCCAAAAAAAAGAATTGAATATTCCAAAATTTCGTCAACTGATTTTATGGACTCACCAATTCTTAAGTGTCTGTTCAGATAGTCCTGTTGAGTCTCCTATTGTTTTGTTTTTAATGCCGATATTAAATGTTTATCTCCTTTGGGTTTTTTGATGTATGTAATTCTTGCAGGTAGTTTGACATCTACAAGGTAATGGCCTATATTCGCATAGTTTATATTCCCATCTCTAGAACTCCTAACGTCCATCATATTTGATAAATTCCAACTGGCTATTACAAGGTGATCAATCTGATTTCCAATTTCTCGATCTGGTGATATCCATGTAATGTTATGGATATGCTTATGGTTAAAGAGGATGATTCCAACTATCATATTTCATGCAGCTAAATTGACAAATGTTAGCATTTAAGTCCTCAATAATTATTTTTACATCATTAGCCGAGCACTCATTATAAGCATTTTTGAAGTCATCATAAAAGTGATCTTTAACTTCAATTGGTTTGTCTTCAGTGGATGCATGTGCATTTATGATACTAGTGTTCAAAAATTTATATTTCAGTCAAGTACATATAGTTTTCCGTTAACTTGCTTGCTTTAAATCCAATAAGTAAATGTTTAATTCTGGCTGCTACAAAAAAACGGGTAATAAATTGATGTATTGCAGGATGACAGCTGTAGTAAACGATGTGGTTCTTCTTCCGGATTATACCCTGCTCAGTTCATTGCATTTCCTGAATAGCAACTAGATATGCTCTCTATTTTAGGGTTTGTTCTTCTCATAATTTCAAAGAGGTCTTTCTGTATAGGGTTTTGACATTCCAAGTAACTAGTTTCAAATCGTTATCCTTTTTCCGGTGACTAGATATCAGCCTTTTAGACCGTCTGACTATTTCAACTTGAGATTTTGTAATAACTGATTTTTTCTAGGAGTTAACCCCCTGTTTACCGGAAGGCTTTATCTCCCGCTCTAGTTAGCCCTGATCACTTTTACCGCGCTAGCTATCACTCTTATTAATATTAATTTAGCTAAGTAGAGAAAAGGCTCTCCCTCTTCTGTCCTTAAAACCCATTATCCATTTAGCTGTATTTTCAACTCTCCTTCTCCCTTGTCTCATGTTTGATGACTTCAGATCATCCTTCATGTCGTCCAACCACGTTTACTTTGGTCTGCTTTTCTTATCTTAGCTATCATGGTTTCATGCATTCCAGTAAATACCTGAGCTATGTAAATCTTAAACATTTTATGTACCTGATAATTTATCCCCTACAAGTTGGTTGAATTCAATATTCTTACAAATTTATTTCTAATCAGCTGCAATTAGTAAGCTGTTAAATCATTATATTATTAATTTGTCATATAGCCCTCGTAATACTACAAATAAAAAAAAACAAATTTTAATATCCTTTATTTTATAGAATGTATAGAAATATTTCTTGCTATACACAAATTGAATGTTTGAAAACAAACAGAAAGCTGTATAACCTTATACCCCCGATCAAAAAAACAAAATATTTTTTATGTAGAAAACCAATTTATTTTCTTGACAAGCCGATATAGAAAATTTTTTTTTCTTGTTCTTATAATATTTTATATTCTTACATAAAATATTATATTTGAGATGGAAATACAAAATTATATTGGTACACCTTAGAAATTATTTAATATGTTATATATATTTTTCTATTTTTTTATATTAAATATTGCGAGAAATAATATCAATAGTGTTGATTTTTGGAATTTTGAATGACCATAACAAAATATTATTTTTTAAGTATTCTAACATGTAATAAAACGTTCCTAGAGCAGCATTCATATAGATTCAGAAATATGTAACACACGGACAAATCATTCAACGATTATTATAAAAGTAAAACCGGAAGTTGAAGTTTAAAAGAAATGTATGTTGGATACTAACCAGGAAACATGTTATTATAATATTTATAATAATAGAGGATACACGATTGAAATCTGGGAATAAAATTTTATGTATTCTTAAACTTGATTAATGGTTATGTTCATTTATGCACTCCAGTTGCTCCCCCATTATTTTCATATCCCTAACATACTCTGTGGGCGAAAAGTCTGGAGGTCTGGCTGGATATGGCATCACCAGTGGCTATGTCAAACTACTTAAAAAGATTTAAAGAATGTCTTGTAATATGCAATCGAGCATTGACTTGAAAAATCAACTTAATATCAATGCAGGGAATAACATACTGCTGCAATACTTCTTATGCACTACTAAGGTCAATAACATTCCATTAAATGATGCCGCCCGACCTCAACTTTAAGTTGACTACTCCACCATTTTCGATAATGATGATAACCTAAATATATTCGATAATAATATGTATCCCAATGAATTCTCCGCAGGCATCCCCAGTAAAAAATACAAATAGCAAAGTTCGGTTCGGTTCGGTGTGAAATCTCGCTTGTAATTCTGAACATGAGTGTCGGGGAGCTATTAGCGGTCACTCTTGAACATCTTTTATGCGTGATCAATGTCCTCATTTTTCTCTGTTTTGGACATTATTGCGGTTGGCGATTTCTCAATACAAAAATCCCTCTTCGTTGGCCGATAATTTGGCCTCCTCACCGAATGGCTTTAGAAGAAGCTTAATTAACTGTTAATCAATTAACTGTTAATCCATAGTGTTTGCAAAAATAAGTATACTTATAAGTATCATATCATAATAGTATTTATATTGTCATTTAGCAAAATATATTAAAAATGAACATACTGTTTTTTGAGTGTGATATGAATGAATATAATTATAATAACTCAAGGCCCAGGGAGTTGTAGCTGCGGAAAATTTGGACTTACATTTCAAAATAATGTTGTGACAGTGTTATCATTAAATAACTGAATGAAATTGAGAAACTCGTGGGGGTTGTGAGACTTAATTTTCGCGGAGGTTTTGGTGTGAATTCTCGATGGTAATTCTGAACATGAGTTTCGGGAATCTATTAGTCGTCACTCTTGATCATATTTTGTGCGTGTTCAATGCCGTTCTCTTCCTCTGTTTGGGCGGGCATTAGTGTGGTTGGCGATATATCAATACAAAAATTCCCCTTCGTTGGCCAATAATTTTGCCTCCTTTAAATTCGCTCAATTGGCAATAAATTCTACCTACTCCCCTTTAGAGACTTTATCAATACTACATCTAAACAATAAACATTATAATATCTGAAAACCGCCTGAAAAGGAGTTTTTTAACCGGGCAAAAAGTGGTGTTTATATGTACAATATTGTCTATTGCTTTTAAACATTTTAATCTTTACCCCCTAGCTTACACCCCTTAAACAAAAATTATTGAAATTGAACGCCTCCTCTAGGGTGCTGTAATTTGTATAGCAGCTAGTATATATTGTAACAATAATATTTTTGCATAACATTTGCATGACTAGTCGTTTTCTATCATTTTAAAATTTACTCTTGCTGGCTAGATACATTTTTACAAAGGTGATGTCAGATTCTCTTTGGATGTCACGTGCAGTAATGTAATCATAGTTGCATTTCTTCTTAAGCTTATAATCTTGCTAATGATGCTTATAATCGGTTTTATTCATAAGAAATTTTAATTTCGACTCACCATTAGAAGCAGGGGCAGAGATATTCGAGGGCTACAACGCATTTCACAGCTCAAAATTAAGAACGAAATTAAAATTAAGAAAAATTTAAAAAATTGAGATGCTCTTATGTGAGTGAAGTGAGTGTGCTCTTATGAGTGTGAGTGTGAGTGAGCTCTTATGTGAGTGAGAGTGAAGGTTATAAGTACATGTATGTTTGCATACATATATTATTATAAGCATATATATATATATATATATATATATATATATATATATATATATATATATATGTATATATATATATATATATATATATATATATATATATATATATATATATATATATATATATATATGTATATATATATATATATATATATATATATATATATATATATATATATATATATATATATATGTATATATATATATATATATATCATCATCATCATCATCATCAGCCCGTATCGATCCACTGCAGGATGAAGGCCTCTTCAGCATGCTTCCAACCTTCACGGTCCTGGGCTTTCCTCTGCCACTCGGGTCCAATATACTTAACGATGTCATCAGTCCATCGTGCTTTCGGTCTTCTTCGCGGACGTTTGCGATCAAGCGGTATCCACTCCAGGATTGCCTTGGTCCATCTGTCGTCCCATCGCCTCGCTATATGGCCTGCCCATCTCCATTTCAACTGTTTTACTCTTCCAATGATGTCACAGACTTTTGTTTGTTCCCTGATCCATGCGCAGGACTTTCTGTCTCGTCTTGTAATGCCAAGCATACATCTTTCCATTCCCCTCTGTGCCACCCGAAGTTTTTGAATTGATTGCGATGTGAGTGTCCAGGTTTCACTTCCGTATGTCATAACGGGTAGAACCCACTGATCGAATACTTTTCTTTTCAGGCAAAGTGGGAGTCTGTTCTTAAACACTATGTTGAGCCTACCAAATGCCTGCCAGCCACATTTAACACGCCGTTCCACCTCCCGGGCGGTATTCCCCTCCATGGAAATCCTCTGCCCAAGATATACAAAGCTGTCCACAATCTCTAAATCCCTTCCTAAAACTGATATATATATATATATATATATATATATATATATATATATATATATATATATATATATATATATATATATATATATATTAGAATATTGGCGTGTACTGATAATTTGGAATTTCTTCCAAAACGCTTATAATTTATATTTTAAATCGTCAAAGCGCACAAAATCCCGGATGATTTTCATCACTTCGTGCAGTTGAAGGTTTCTTCACTACGAAGTTCCTCTTCAATTGAGTCTCGATTTTCTGAGAATGCCTTAAACTCCCGGAAAACCTGTGCCTTTGACAAAACACTTTTTCCACAGGCCTGTTAAAACTACTTAGCAAACATTTCCATCGCACTGTACCCAAGTTCGAAATAAAACTTGATTTTACACCTTTATAGAGGTACTCAAAAAATCCAGTTCACGAAAAAAATTACTACCAATTACTAAGTGACTCTAGGGAGATCAAATACACACTAAAAATGCATGAGATGTTGATCTGCTTCTCCCCCAAAGGAAAAACCAGCAGTGTTGCCAGATCGAATGCTGGGACACCAGTTTCATTACTTTATTTACACATCCCCTATTCAATTCTCCTGAAATGGCTTGTCATAAGGAGATATCTTACTCGATCCATGTTTCGCAGAGTTACCAAGTGTTAAACTAATTGTGGTGAGCCTGCTCATTCTTATTTTTGAAAGAAATATAATTGGAATTTCTTCGTATTTTCGTTACAAAATACGGCGCTGTACATAAAAATTACAAAGTTAATTTAATAATATACATACACACACACACAAATATATATATCCCTTACATTCGAGGGCATATGTTTCATCTGTTGGTGGTTAGACTCATCAGGGTACCGATATATGCTCTCTCGCCAAGAATAGGAAGTCCCTCTCCATAATCAAACAACCCATATTTTCGCCGACTTCCCGTCGGATGGCTTATACACGGCATTTTTGACTTCTTTGGATTGCATCCAATGAGACAACAGTAATCGGGAGTTATACACCCCCGACCGTTGGGTTCCACAATCTCATGTGGAACGCACAACAACCTGCGTCCTCGCCATAATGAGCATTGGTTAGTTGCTTGACCGGGAGGAAGCCCAACCCATTTCTTACATTGGAGGGCACATGTTTCGTCTGTTGGTGGTTAGACTCATCAGGGTACCGGCATATGTTCTCTCGCCAAGAATAGGGAGTCCCTCTCCACAATCAAACAACCCATATTTTTGCCGACTTCTTGTCGGATGGCCTATACATGGAATTTTTTACTTCTTTGGACTGCCTCCAATGAGACAATAGTAGTCAGGAGTAATAATATTAATTATAATCCATATTATTAATATTTTTTTGTTATCCAGAATAACTTAGGCATTTTCATTCATTTATAGTATGAATAATATATAATTTCCTGTTATTTTTAAATTAAATTAAGACATTTTCCTATAAAAAAAATATTGAAGACTAAAATATTTCATAAAAAATAAAAAAAATTATTTTTAGAAACAAAGCTACGCCCTTTATAAAATATCCCTAAAAATAAAAGCTGGCAAAATATCTAATATCATAATATTTAAACCTTCAAATTTTCTGTAAAATGTTGTTTTTAAAATTCCATTCATGTTTATAAATGGCTTACAATCGTTTTTCGATGGCTATCAAAGAAACAATTTTCAAAAATTTCTGGAAATAATTTTATTTTGGTTGACAAAGCAAATCCGTCAATAAACGAAGCTATAAACAACCTTCGTTTTATAATTCCATAAAGCCCGTTTTAAAATTCGACATTAGTTTATAAAGCTAATTGCACCTTTTAAAACTATGGGTACTATTTAATCCCCATTAAATGAGTAAAGAAATTGAATCATAAATTTGAATTGAGTATTTTTTGATTAAACAGGATTGTTTCACATTTACGATTAATATATTATGTGTTGAGCTCTTGATGATTGGACGAGTGCTGACAGTATTCTCGGCATTAAAATAATTGTATTAAGATTTGCTGATGACATGACACTTCTTTTGACATTAGCCGAGGAACTTACTTTAATTATTAAAAAACGGGATGAAAGCTGTCTTTACGGGATACAAATAAATGAGGAAAAAACGAAAATAATGATTAGGAAGGTTGATATTTCTGTATCTGGAATTAACAACAATGTTATTGAGATTTGACATACACAGTAAAGATTAACATTGTTGACTGTATACGGACACAATTTGTGTTGTTTAGTGACTTGAAAATGTCATCTTAGTTAAAAAATGGAATTAACTAGTGAGAATTTTCGTGCGATAATTTACTATGACACTCGACGTGGATTATCTCAACAACAGTGCACCGATCAACTCACTTCGACTTTTGGGAATGAAGCACCATCTAAAACTACTGCATATCACTGGTTTATTGAATTCAATCGTGACTCGTTCGCTCATGGACGAATTTAAAGAAAGTCATTCAAAATCGGTTGTTGTGCCAGAAAATATCGATACTGTGCGCGAACTGATAAAGCAAGATCGTTACGTGACATATCATCAGATTGAGACATCCCTGGGCATTAGCATGACAAGCATATACAAGATTTTACATGAACATTGAGCCTTGAAAAATATTTGTGCGCGTTGGATTCCGTATAATTTGACAATCGGCCAAAAAAAGGGTCGTGTCGATTGGAGACAAGAAATGCTCAAAAAATACAATCATGGTACGTCAAAAGCCGTATATAACATCTACACAAGTGACGAATTTTGGGTTTATACGTATGAGTCCAAAAGTAAACAATAGTCCACTGTATGGGTCTTTCAAAATTAGCCAAACCCAACAAAAGTTATTCGGGCAAGATGCACTTTGAAACAAATGGTCGCCTGTTTTTTTGGGAGGAATGGACATGTGGCCACAGTGCCAACAGAGAATCGTAGAATGGTTAATTCTGAATGATACACAACAATTTGTTCGCCAGAAATCTTTGAAGAAATAAGAAAAAAATAACCTGCAACGCAGGATCATTCGTCATCATGACAACGCGAGTTCTCACACATAGGAGCGAACAACCCAATATTTGACCGGTCAAAACATCGAATTTACGGGTTATCCGCCATACAGTTCTGATTTGACACCCAATGATTTTTTTATTCCCGTCCATAAAGAATAAACTACGTGGTCAACGAGTTTCGACGCCCGAAGAAGCGGTTGATGCGTTCAAAATGCAAATTTTGGAGATACCTCAATTTGAAAGGATAAAGTATTATAAAATTTGGTTCAAGCGTATGCAAAAGTACATCGAGCATCGCGGAGAATGTTATGAAAAACAATAAACCCATTTCCAATGATAAATATTTGTTTTTATTTGTTATTCCGGATACATAAATAGCAGCTCTCATATGGACCGTCAAAACGACAATATGCCCAACATCAGTCAAATAGGTCTATTTAAGGAGGTGAGTCATCGTCTATCTTACCTTATTCATTAATTCATTTGCCTTCTTCAATTCACCTGCGGATGTAGGTATGACCTCCCCTAGTTACTCCCCTCTCTTACACCCTTGTCTTACATCCCTTTCTTACACCCATCCCATTTGCGGTGTTCCTCATGCTCCTTTTCCTAATCACGGTGTCCAATCTAGGACTCGTATGTTCCATTTGCTGTTGTTTCTCTTATATCTGTGAGTCTTTGTAAGTTTTTCGTTTTCTGTCTTGTGCAAAGTGTTATGTGTAACATTTTGCGCTCCATAGCTCGTTGGGTCTTTATCAGTTTCTTCACATTTCTTCCCATCAGAATGCAGGTCTGAGCTCCGTAAGTCATCACCGGCAGTACGCATATATCGAATACATTTGACTTAAGGTTTCGGGGCACTTTTCTGTTTTTCACTATATAATTATAATCTTATCTCTATTTTTTAATATCTTAATCTCTATTTCTTGTTTTCCTTTTTTAAGTCTAATCCTTTCACGGAGATATGTGTATTCTTATATTTGACTTATTTTAAAGTATTTCGTTATGATTAAATGTTTATTTCAAGTTCAATGTTTGCCATTATTTTTGCCCATTCTGTATTTATCAGGCCTTTCAGCATGTAATCTAGTTGTTATTTGCTTGTAGCAAATATTATGACGTCATGTGCATATTTTAAAGCATTAATGTATTTGGTAATAATGTGGTAATTCTGGAGATATTGGATTACCTTTCCGAATACCACTTTGAATTGAGTTTGGTTCGGTTTCTTCTGATAAGTTAATCATTAATGTTGTTCTTGATAAATATCTTTAATGAGCGTTATAAATATGTGATCTATCCTGCTGTTCAATAGACTTTGTTGTATGACCCATGTTTCGATGCTGTCGGGAACCTTTTCAAAATCAGTTAGTGCAATTTATAAGGGAAAGCGATATTCCTTTGCTTTTTATATTATTATTTTGAGTGCCAATATCCATTGAGTGCCAAAATCCCTTTCCAAAAAAGCTTGATCATGGATACATTTCTATTTTATGATTTAATTTTTTTGTTAGTATTCTTGACTAAATATACTTGTTTATCTACTTGTGATAGAAGTGTTATGGGCCAGTAGTTTCTTAGACCTAGTTTATCGCCATTCTTGTGTAGTGGTATGGTACTGACTTCCTTCTACACGTACACTATCTTATCCGTTTCGAAGCATTTATAAAATATATTTAACGCTCTTATAAATTCGTCGCCTCCTTCACTCAGTAACTATTTTGATAGGTTATATATATATATATATATATATATATATATATATATATATATATATATATATATATATATATATATATATATATATATATATATATAACCTATTTCTTATGATATATTGTTACTAAAATTATAATCATTTTATTAGCTTTTCATCTAAATCAAAAATGTTGCCTAGTTCTGCATATAATCTTAACGTCAAGAATAGAACAAATCGACGCAAATGCTTTAGCAGAGACTTTTCTCTTGATGGAACTTATAACGAGTGCAGTTGCGAATAAGTTAATCCCCGCTTGCTATTTTTCATGCACTTTATTCTTGCATTATACAGTGATTTAGCTTGTTTTTCCGCAGTATAATTTTATAAATAACTGTGTATACTATATGTTACCGTTTACAAGTGTTTGTTATACTTAACAACATTGTATAATAATTCTGAGTTGTGCGTTTTACAAAATTATTGCAAGAATTGGATATTCAATCTTTTAAATTCTAAAATCCGTGCTATATGTTCAAAACAAGTAAACAAGACATGGTACAGTGCATACGCAAACAAACAATCTTAAATGTATTCGAATATTGTTACTAGATGAAGTTATTAAATAGAAAAATAACAGTTTGGAAATCTATACTTCATCACCATCAAACCTTAATTTTACATTTTTGCAGCACGAATCATTCTACATGAAATAGTATAAACATTAACTTTGCTTATGTCAAATTAAATTACGTCATTGTGCAGATCAATCACGCATTGAATAGTATACCTACTGTATATCTCCGTATCCTAAGGATTCGATAAATCCTTTGTATAACCAAAATCTCTTTACAGATTGTGTTACTGTTTGTGTTATGTTACTATGGAATTAGTTTTTCTAAGGTTTTGTTTAAAATTAGATAACGTAGGTCATATAATAATTAAAATAGGCTATTTTGTACATTTATAGAAATTGTACTGTGGGTAGGAACAGAAAAATTAGAACATTTTAGGATATATTTATATATATATATATATATATATATATATATATATATATATATATATATATATATATATATATATATATATATATATATATATATATATATATATATATATATATATATATATATATATATATATATATATATATATATATATATATATATATATATATATATATATATATATATATATATATATATATTATTATTATTATTATTAGGTGCGTATAGACCCGGTTGAATCACGCAAAGCATTCTGACTCATTTTCGAGTGTTCTTTCTGATCCTCCATACCTCTCTCATTCTTTCTCCGTGGATTCTCTTTCTCTTCTCCGCCCACTTTGTTCCCGATCTCCTCGAAACTTTGCTCTCTGATGCAAACGTTCCACATATGTATTTTGTTTCTGTATGTTCTTCTATCGTCAATCTCTGTCGGACCCCATTTGTGCCTTTCTCAGATCAGCTCTGACTTGTGTTGACTTGACTCCTTGTATGTATGTAAGAATTCTGTTGGTGAGTCTTGTCGGTGGGAGTCTACTGATATGTCCATAGAATTTCAACCTTCTTTTTCTTATTCCCGCCGCTACGCTGGTCATTCTCTCTGTGGTATTTCGAGAATGTAGTCTGTATCCTTCCTCTGTCAGCTTTGGGCCGAGTATTTTCCTCACAATTTTGCGTTCTTCATTTAGTATGTTTTCTATGCCGCTTTTTGTAAGGAGTGTAAGTGTCTCGCTTGCGGATAGTACTTCTGTTTTGATTACTGTGTTGAAGTGTCTTATTTTTGCGTTTGTGGATAGACATTTCTTATTGTAGATATTGTATATCTTGCCGTATGCCCTCTTCATCTTCTGTAATCGAGTCTTCTGTGCTATCTTCTCTCCTCCTGTGGGTTTGAGGATCTCTCCCAGGTATTTGAAGTGAGTATCCTATTTATTTTGCCGTATTTGGTGTTCAAATTTTGGGCATCTAATTTTGAGCAGAAGAATTCGGATTTTTTGAAAGGAGATTTATAGACCAACTTTATCTGGACATTTCTTGAGGACTTCTATTTGTTTGGTTGCCCTTTTTTCATTGTCTGCGAGTATGGCTAGGTTATCTGCGAAGGCCAGGCATTATATTTCTATGTTGTTTTTGGATCGTCCATGTCGTATTGGTTTCCAGTGTCCTTGATTTTTCAGTTATTTTTCCCATTCCCTTATGACTTTGTCCAGGACCAGGTTGAAGAGGAGTGGGGATAACCCATCTCCTTGGCTGACTCCAGTTTTAATCAGGAAGGGTTCGGATATGTATTCCATAAATTTCACTTTAGAGGTTGTGTCACTCAGTGTCTGCTTGATCAATCGTAATGTTTTGAGGTCGAGTCCTTGTTCTTCTAGGATGTTGAACAGAGATTTTCGGTCGATGCAGTCGTATGCTTTCTTGAAGTCCACGAACGTGCAGATGATTCGGACGTTCCTGATAGCTTTGTATTTCAGTATTGTTTTTAAGTTAAATATTTGTTCAGTGCACGAGCGACCAGGGCAAAAGCCTGCCTGGTACTCGCCAATTTTGTGTTCTAATTGTTCTTGTGTTCTCTGAAGAAGGCATGCTGAGAGGATTTTGTAAGTGACTTGTAGTAAGGAGATTTCTCTGTAGTTGTTCAAATCAGTTCTGTCTCCCTTCTTGTGCAACGGGTGGATAAGAGCACATTTCCATTCATCTGGTAATTTTTCTCTTTGCCAAATGTTCGTAATAATTTGCGTAAGTTCCTGCAGTGAATTTGGTTCGAGGTTTTTCAATAGTTGCGCGGTCATACCATCTTTACCGGATGACCTGTTATTCTTTAGTTTACGTATGTACCTGTGGATTTCTTCCTGTGTTGGTGGTGGTGATTCTGAGTGGGTATGGATACAATTTTCCTTGTGGAATCTTGTGTCGCGTTCGGAGCAATTGAGGAGATCAGAGAACTAGTGTGCCAGCTCCGGACAATTCTCCTAATTGGTTAGCGCTAATCTCGCATTCCGCTTTCTGAAGCAAACATTTTGTGGTGTGTATCCACGGATTTAGTATTTAGTGTTATAATTGCGGAAATTCTCCTCTATAGAGTCTAGTTGTTCCTTCATGTACTTCCTCATAGTTTGCCTGATAACCTTTGCGGTTTGTTTTCTAGTCAGGTCAAAAAGCTTTCTACTCAGGTCAAAAAAGACTTTCTGGAGATTTTTTATTGTTGTACTCCTGAAATGCTCGTTTGCGTCGCTGCAATGTAATTTCGCATTCCGAGTTCCACCGGTGTTTTGGGTTTTTTTTTTCAATGGGATCAGTTCCTGTGCTTTTTGTGGAATTTTTTCATTGTATTGCCAGTTCCTATTCCCATTCCTCTGTTATGTTGGATTCCTTGATCTTTTTTGTGTCGAATTTCTGTAGATGTGCTTTCTTGTGATGAATTGTCCTTGGGGTGAACTTGACTTTGATTCGTGTTAGGTAATGGTCTGAGTAAATGTTCGCACCCCTGCAGACTTGGACATCTTGAATCTCTCTTTGTTGTGGGTATGAGATCGCAACGTGGTCTATATGGAATTCTCCAATCTATTGTATAGGCGATCTCCATGTCTTCTGTTTTCGTGGACATTTTCTTAGGGATGTTGACATGATCTTAAGGTGATCTGTTGGCATAGTTCGATAAGTCTTGTGCTGTTCTTATTGGTAAATTTATGACCGGAGAATTTGCCTACTGTTTTCTGGTGGATTTTTCCTCTACCGAAAAAGTCGCCCAGTAAAATTTTGCCGTCATCCTTTGGGAACTTTTGCCATTACCATCTCTAGTGTTGCCCAGAATTTCTCTGTAGACTTGCAGTTTTTCTTATTGTCTTCATTTGTGGGGATATGTACGTTGATCAAGGTGTATTTTTTATTGGCGCACTGTATGCACATTGTCATTAGTCTGTTGTTTATGGGCGTTAATAGAGTTAACTATACCTTTATGTACCACAAAGGCCATGCCCAGAAGCCCCTGGCGACTCGTTTGTCTGTCCTGCTTTTGAATATGCGATAGTTCCCATAGTCTACCGTGTGCTCATCCATGATGCGTGTTTCTTGTAGGGCAAGCACAAGTATCTTTTGCCTGTCAAGTTCTGAAGTTAGGTTGTGAAGTTTTCCTGGTTGGATCAGCGTGTTGATTTTGAAGGTGCCAATATATGTAGGTGTTTTATGTGGAAATTTGCCGTTAAGCTCCAACTTATTTTGAGATCGTGAAAGTCCAGGTTCACCAGAATCCGATCACCTGGTAGCCGTTTGTCGACGGGTGGATTAGTTACCACCTGGGGTACCATTGTTAATACTTGGACGAGTCATGGTTGCTTATAAGCTTATAGATCCAGTGTTTTCACTGGGAGTTTAGAACCAGGGATTGTTAGTTCCTGGAGCGTGGTGTACGGCCGCACCCTCTGAGCGAACCGACGCCGACCAGGTTGCTGGTGGTTGCCACTGCAGACGCGACCTGGGTTTTTTTCTGCCAGAGCCCTGTCTGGAAGGAGTTGCGTCCATACTGATTTCATTTTTTCCTTTCGTCAGACCAAGTTGTTCCAGTCTTCCTTCTATTTTCTCTCACAATTCCCCCCAAAACCGAACCGAACCTCCCGAACCGAACCTCCCAAATGTCAACCTTGTGTCTGAAGCAGCCTCTATCCTGAATTTCACTTTGTGTAATATTTGCTGATCTTAGGTCCTCTTTAATTGCCGCAATCCATTTAATTATTTCTACTTTAGCTCTACTCCTATTTTCATAAAATTCGACTATTTGTCTAGTTAGCCTACTCGGATTCATCCGTTTGATGTGTCCGTAAAACTTAAATCTCCTTTTTCTCATATCGCTATGTATATCTCTGTATTGTCTGATTTCTTGGTTTTCTCGAAGTCGGTATGTTGTGCTATTTATTTGTTTGGGGCCTAAGATTTTTCTTATGATTTTTCTTTCCTTCTTTTCAATCTCCTCGATGTCTCTCTTTCTATTCAAAATGAGCGTTTCTGCGCCATATAAACATTCTTGCTTAATAGCTGTGTTGTAATGTCTCAGTTTTTTGTATTTAGATATGCATTTATTGTTGTAAATATTTTTGTAAGTCTCAATGCAGTTTCCATTTTTCGACATCAACCCTTATTGGCCGCTTTTTTCAACCCGTTTTCCATGATTATTTTACCCAAATATTTTAATTAAGAGACTTGTCTGGCGTTACTGTATTTTGTTTTTAGAAATGGGGTTCTTAGTCTGTTGCAGGTCATGTATTGTGACTTTTTAAAGGAAATTTGGGGTCCTACCTTTTCTGCTGTTTCTTTTAGGATTTCAATCTGTTTTTGTGTAGTTAATATATCTTGAGCAAAAATTGCTAGATCATTAGCAAACGCCAGACAATCCATTTTGATAGTGGTTTTCCCCAGTTTAATGGCTGGTGAATAATCAGGGCCGCCTTTTTTTTACGCCATTCCTGTATTACTTTTCTAGAATACAGTTAAATAAGAGTGGCGAAAGTGGATCCCCTTGTCTCACTCCAGTTTTAACTTTGAAGTTCTCTGAGTTGTCACTCATGAATTTAACTTTTGGCATTGTGTTAGTGTTGCTTTAATAATTGCCAGCGTTTTCAGATCTAGTCACTCTTCTTTCAAGATTTGGAATAAAGATTCGCGATCAATTGAATCATTTGCTTTTTTGAAATCCACAAATATACAGACGAGATTTTTATTGTACAGTTTTTGATGTCTTAGGATCAACTTGGGATGGATCAGGGCAGGATCTACCTGGTCGAAAACCTGCTTAATATTCACCAATTTTAGGCTCTAACTGTCCTTGTGCTCTGTCTAGTAGACATTGAGATAGAATCTTATAACAAAACTGGGACAATAGATATCTCTCTGTAGTTATTTACAACCGTTCTATCTCCTTTCTTATGTACTGGATGGATTAGAGCATCTTTCCAATCTTCCGGAATTCATACGGTTCGGCAAACTTCTTGTAAAATTTTGGTTATTTCCTTAATTGTACCTGGACCAGCGGATTTCAAAAGTTCAGCAGTGATTCCATCTTCACCAGAAGCTTTGTTATTTTTAAGTCGCTTGATTTGCCTAATTATTTCATCTTCATTCGGTGGTAATTAATCTGGGTTCGTTTGTTTAGGGTTGTTTAGTGTTGATCTGTGGGTTTTTTAGGGTTGTTTAGGGTTGTTTAGTGTTAGGTTGTAATCTGTTTAAGGCCTCAGGATAGTTTAGTAGTTGTTTAAAATATTTCGCAAGTTCTTAGCAATTGTCTTGGTAATTTAGAGCTAATTGTTCGTTTTCCTTTTGGAAGCAAATACTTTAGCGTTGATAGCCAGTTAATTTAGTTTTAAATGTTTTGTAAAAATTTCGGGTGTTATTTTTTTTGGAAATCTTTTTCTATTTCATTAAGTTGAATGATTTTTATATTTTCTTTCTTACATCCAAAAAGATGTTATAATCTATTGCTGTTTTTTTACTGTTCCACTCTTTGAATGCTTTACCTGCGGCTTAATACTGCTTGCTCGTAAACTTCATCCCACCACGGACGTTTTTCTACGTTTTTGTAAACGTTAAGGCTTAAAACTCTAAGGCTGTTTTAATAATTTTTTGTTTCAATTCTTGCCAGTTCTGTGCTGGTTGTTTATAATGCTCTTCCGTTAGGGTTGGTTTTATTTTCGTAGGTAACTTTGGTATTAGCGGTCTCTTTTGAATAAGTTTTCGAGGTTTTAAGTTAGGTTTGATTCTAGTCAAGTAGTGATCCGTGTCTATGTTTACTCCTTTCCTGACTTGAACATTAAAAATCTTTTTAAAATTGGGATACGAAATGGTAACATAGTCAATTTGAAATCCACCCATATACGTGTTTGGGCACCTCCAGGTCTTTTGTTTTGTTATTTTCCTTAAATCTTTTTCTTTGTTTCTTTCTTAAAATGGGTTGACATTATTTGTAGATTAAACTGCGAACATAGTTCAAGCAATCTTCTACCATTATACTTGGTTCATTTATGAGCGGGAAAACTGCCGACCGTTTTTCTGTACTGGGCGTTGAAATGAAAAAATAGTCTTTTCCGGAATTTCTAGAATGTTTATGAATATTCAGAAATCCTTTTCAAGAATATAATATATAATATATATATATATATATATATATATATATATATATATATATATATATATATATATATATAATAATATATATATATAATATAATATATATATATATATATATATATATAATATATATATATATATATATATATATAATATATATATATATATATATATATATATATATATATATATATATATATATATATATATATATATATATATATATGTATATATATATATATATTTTTTTTTTTTTTTTTTTTTTTTTTTTTTGTGAGGTGATTGGGAAATCTTCTAAAGACATCCATGTGTTCGCATGTTCAGTGACATGGGAATGTCGGATTCATGCCCTTGTTGGAGTCATGCCTACCGACTAAAACCCTTCCCCCTCAAGGATATCTGCTCGTGGGCCTGGAAACCGCCGTTAGGCATTACTTCAGGACACAACAACAGATTGTCAGTCCAAATTTGCCTTACGTCTTCTCTCGTCCTCAATTTTTTGTCCTCATTATTTTCTCCACCATGCCCATTATTCTTGCCCACTGTCTTTTTCCTTCCAAAAGCAGAACGCCGATGTTGTGTTCCGTCACTTCTATGTTGCATTCGGCAGCAGTAGCAATCCGGAGCGGTTCCCATCTCGGGCAGTGGAAGATTGTATGGTCCCTTGTATCCACCATCCCACAATAGCGACAATCCTTGTCCTCTGACTTTCCCATTCTATGTAAATAATATCTGAAGGATCCATGGCCCGTTATTGCTTGTGTTGTGTAGAAATTTGTCTCCCCTAATTTTCTGTTGTGCCACTCTCTCACGTCTCGGATAAATGTTTTTGCCTTTCCCTCATAGTCGTTCCATTCTTTGTGCCAGGCTTCCAGTAATTTCTGTCTTGCTTGGGTTTTTGATTCCTTTCCGCTTTCGAATATTGATATGCTTTCCATGATTCGGAGTCTTATTGGTGGTAGACCAGCAACGGCTAGGATGGCCATTGTGGGCACGGTTCTATATGCACTTGTAATTGCGTATTGCCATTTTTCTGTTTACTCTTTCGAGCATTGCCTCGTAGTGCTTATACCTTAATCCCTTTGCCCAAATAGGCGCCCCATACAAAATGGTTGATATAGTGGCCTCCACCAATATACGCCTCTTCCAGGCCCTTGGTCCTCCTGTTTTTGGGGTTATTTTATTTAGTATCATCAATGTTTTATTTGCTTTTTCACATGTCAGTTTGACGTGAGTGGTCATTTTAGCATCTTTGTCTATGAGAATCCCCATATATTTAATTGCTCTTGTACTGTTTATTGTGGCACCCTGAATATTGATTTGGAGGTTTGTGAGTTTTTCTTCTTCCCCTCCAATTTTACCATTTCAGTTTTTTTTTGGTGATATTTTAATGCCCATTTGGTCCATCTCCAGGGCTATTTTGTTAACAATATGCTGTGCCATTTCTTCCAGAACAGACCTGGTCCTTGCTCTTACCACCACAGCCAAGTCATCAGCGTACGCCACCATGGTAACTCCTTTCTCTGTGCTGATTCTCAGGATTTGATCATAGAAATATTCCATAGTAAAGGTCCGATGATCGATCCTTGCGGTACTCCGCAGGTTATTGATATTTTGTCCCCCCACTGGGTTAATATATATCTGTCTGAGAGGTATGATTGAATCATTTTAATTAGGTACGGGCTGATTTTTGCCCGATATAAGGCATTTACTATCTTTTCCCAGGGGGCTGAGTTAAAGGCATTTTCTATGTCTAACGTGACCATTGCGCAGAATTCTCGGTTATTGTAGGCCTTTGTTTTTTATTTCTTCAGGAGTTTCCATAATCTTCGATAGCGCATTTAAAGTTGATTTCCCTTTCCTAAATCCAAATTGGTTTGTCGTGTATATATATATATATATAAATATATATATATATATATATATATATATATATATATATATATATATATAAATATATATATATATATATATATAATATATATATATATATATTATATATATATATATATACATATATACATATATATATATATATATATATATATATATATATATATATATATATATATTATATATATATATATATATATATATATATACATATATACATATATATATATATATATATATATATATATATATATATATATATATATATATATATATATATATATATATATATATATATACATATACAAGGTAATTCACGGTGGATGGTACATTAGGCGTTTATTGAGAGCTACTTAAAGAAAAGATTTGAAATTTTGGATACTTATGTAAATAAACATGAGCTCTCCATTTAAAATATTTTCAGCTCTGCGACGTTGCCAAATCAACTCGTAGCTAATACCAATTTTGCTTTCTAAATGGATTACTCTATATAATGTTATAATTTTAGATTCTGTGAGGCATTTTGCAAGTAGGCAAGTTTTTTATGTTAACATATGCTATACCTATATTGAGCCGTTTCGTAAATAAAGTTATAATTTAATAAATTTGGCAAGAAACATCCCTGGATACAAAAATATTTTTTTACAAGCAGCATAGCTAGCATTTTTTAACATTAGCAATAGCTAGCATTTTTCAAGCAGCATTTTTAAATACGGTTACTCAATAGTTTTCTTTATGATAATATGACATGAGAATTAATTTATCGCATACAAGGCGTTTACAAATTAGTACGTTTTGATAGAACTTAAAAATTCATGTTATGTAGGGATTTTAAATAGAACACTCTGTATTTTGTATTGGAGCACAAATGAGTGATAATATCCCTATTTTTAGCGGTTTTTGTTTATTTTGGTAGTGGGCCACGGCCGGTTAGGGTGACATGACTTCTAACACATATTATGAAAATGTATGTATTTGACATTATTAGTTTAATAATTCATTATTAACGTATTTAAGTAAGTAATTGTGTCAGTAAAGCATGGAAGGAATTAACTATTCGAATGCAGTGATCATGAATTTATTTATATTATTCGGATAATTTGACAAAATTATCGACCGTACCTGTAGAGAGTTTAACGCAATGAATTCTAATTTAGCACGAATGGATAAAAGAAAAGTTAGACGTATTCAAACAAATTTTATAAATTTTGGTTTTTCGAAGGCACCCCGAAATTTGACCATGTTAGTAATATTTTTTACAAAAAATAATCTGGAGTGATGAGTCCAAATTTTCGAGAGGACTTTTTAATAAACGAAATTGTCACTTCTGGGCCAATAGAAATCCTCATTTTGCCAGGGATTCCGCGTACCAAGAGAAATTTGGTTTTAATGTTTTTTGTTTAACTATGGACTAACAAATTCGATACTTTATTTACGATGAACAGTTATCTTTACGAAAGTATCTAGAAATAGTAACAACAGTAGCATAATCCTCTGCTACTTTTGTCACAGACTCTCTGCGTGTACTCTCTCAGTGTACTCTGCTAGAGAAAACTTTCCACTAGCAGTGTATTGAAGCAGCTGGTACCAGTTTCATGGTGCTCCGACACAGTGTTCAGAAGATCTAAGCAGGGAAGTCTATTAACTATTATTTAGTTGTTTAGACGTTTGGGTCCGTGGAACTGGCCGCCGAGATCGCCCGATTTAACTCCTCCTGATTTCTATCTTTGGGGTGCTGTAAAAAATCTTATCTAGAAAACGTCAGTATATACCATAGAGGAGTTAGAACATCGGGTGAATCAAGCATTTGCAGCCTTAGATTCTATTTAGATCAGAAGAGCCGTTACGGAAAGGATCCATATTAGAATGTTAAAGTGTTTGGGTGTAAACGATCAGCGTTTCCAATATTTGCTATAAAAATAGTTTTTTACACAGTATTATGTTTCAAATTTTAATTTTGTTTTATTGTTTACTAAAATAAAATAAACCATGTTATTTGCTTTAATTGCATTATTTTGGTTTTTTGTTTAAAAGTCGAAACCCGTTAAAAATAATCATTTTTAGAATTTATTGGTCTTTCGTGCTTCACTATAAAATATAGGGTGTTCTGTTTAAAATTCCTACATAACATGAATTAAGTTCTATCAAAATGGCTCTATTTTATAAACGCTCTGTATCCGATAAATTAATTCTTACATCATATTATCATAAAGCAACCTATTAAGGAACCGTGTCCAAAAATTCAAGTATCTAGCTATATATGCTGGTTGTAAAAAAATATTTTTATATTCAGGGATGTTTGTTGCTAAATTTCTTAAAATATATTTATTATTTTTGAAACGACTCAAGATAGGTATAGCATGGGCCACATGAGATTGTGAAACCCAACGGTTGGGTGTATGATGACACTGAGCAGCTACTGTTGTCTTACTGGATGCAGTCCAAGGAAATCTAACTCTGCATATTTCGAGGAACGGTGTTTTATCAAGTGTTGCGTCAGATTTGGCCACAATGCGACGGAAACTTTTGCAAATCTACAGCTGGCCTATGGAAACAGTGTTTCGTGAAGGGCAAAGGTTTCAGGCGGTTTAAGGTCAAAACTCGATTGAAATGACCTTGCAACACTAAGAAGTTATGAAAATATGCACAGAATCCGCCATTTTATGCATATTGATCGTCGATTGACGGTCAGAATGATTGGGGAACAGTTTAGTTCAGAAAAGTGTCACTCAATTTCAGAGCCAAGTAAAAAGTTGTGTTCATGAAAATAATTGCTAGGCCAAGCGACTCTAGGGAGTTTAAACTCATACTGAGGGCATCAGATCTCAGTGTTATTTTTAGAGATGAGGCGCATTTTCCTTTATTCGGATATGAAAACTGTCAAATTTGGTGTGTGAAAAAAAACTAAGGGAGATTTTGGAAATACCGTTTCTTCATATTGTATCATAGTAATTGGAGACTGAGAGTCAAAGACAAAAAGATAGTGATACACATACTGGTTAGGTTTATCTGCTTGATTTCCAACCATCAAAATTTGGTTACCAAGGTATGGTCTAAATGTGAGGATGTGGTACCTAATTAATATGTGTATCAAATTTCTCAAGCATGTTCCGCGTATAAGTGGCAATGCATATTGTTCGCCAAGATCGTCCGATTTAATATTCTGCGGCTAATGCTAAAGGAGAATTTTTAATAATGGTCTTCAAATCCGTCAGGTATTAAGACAATATTTGACATATTATTGTTGAAATAGGGCTACATATATCTTAAAACATAATTGAATAGATTTATAATATCCAAAACACAAAATTCCCGGCGCTTCCGAGACCGGCGCACAGTGGCATTGGCGATATAAATTAAAAATGCTTTTTAAAACAAAATTTTAATATTTTTTTGTTTTAAAAATTCTTTAATATTGTAATAATGATTAATGTTTGGTAATTAATCACCTATAGACATATTTATTTTACAATTTATACAAACTTAAATTAAAATAAATATAAATAAATCGGTGAAATAAATACCTACTCCTATTCTATGTTTTTGCAACAATAGAAAATGACCTAAATTTTGTAATAAGTATTATTATACTTCTATACTATTACACTGCTTTAATATTTACTTTTTAATTATTTAAATATTTAGGAATATATTTTAAAAATATTTTTGAGAAAAAAAAAGAACTTTCAGATAGTAATATGTATTAAGTATTTCTAGTCAGTTTAAAAGTAAAAATATTTACATTCTATAGTAAAAAACATATGTACATTAAGGACTTTAACATTTTAAAAAATTCGTCAATATGAAATTCATTAAATAATATTTGGGAAAATTCCCACAAAAATTCCATTTAGTTTATATTTGGATGTTGGAAAGACAATTTTTAAAAGAAAATGAACTAGAACTAACTATTTTTTAAATCTTATCCAACAGGGAAATTTGAATTGTCTTTCGAAAAGTTCTTATACATACATATATCTTAAAATTCTTAAATTAAAATAAAAAGTCAAGGTCAAGAAGGTTTATAATTTTAAGATCTGTAGTCTGATAACATTTTTTTTAAATTAAAATTTAGGAAATATGTATGTATGTACCACCTATTGTGTTTTTGGTTTTCGCAAATATTTTACTTTGAGCTACTATTGTATTTTTGTTCCATTTAAAATCCTCACCTAATAACTTTAGAAACACAAAAATTAATAACTATAATAAACGCATTATTAACTATTACTCCATTTTTAACCAGGTAATAATATCTGCCTTTATTAATCATCTTCGAGCACAGATTCTACAAGCAAGCTAAGTACTTCTTGGCTTAAACAGCCAGGGTTTTTAAATGCTCTTTTGTGGGTTTTTGATAAAGATGATATTAAAGGATCAGAAGTAAATAATAAAGAATGTAGAAGGTCTTCCATGGCTTTTGTGCGGTTTGTTTTTCTGGTATTGTGTTCCCGGTATCGCCTTAAATCCTTATTTCTAGCTTCAAGAGCTTCTTCTGACATCATACCTATTGGTAATGAACAGGAATTAATAATCACAGCTCCATATATTAAGATTTTGTGCATGCTAGGTGGCATCGGATACCATGGGTATTGACTGACGTATCTTTGGGCCGTTACTTTGGCATATTCAGCAAAGAGATTATCATTAATTTTAAATCCACTCGACATACAGTTGAGTATAGTTCCGAGTCTTCTAATAAGTTCTTCATCTACACCAGTGGCCGTAGCTGCCAAGAAATACTTTTCAAAAAAACGACTAGCAATATTGCCATTATTCGACGTACCAAAACCTTGTTTGGGCATATCAACAGTTATATGCATGGTCTCTTTAATTTTATTTTGCACATTGGTTTTTGTTTCTTCAAATATGTTTTTATTTATACTTCCTGTTATTCTCCAAGTCTTTATCTGAAGACGATAGGCTATATGTAATATGCACTCCATGCATCTGATGTAGGCATGCAAGGTAGATAAGCCATATTCATATAATGATTCATCACACACTCGTTGGTATATTTCGTTGAGGTTGTTCATAATGTTTGGACTTCTTTGCATATTCCACATGTTTGTGCAGATGTATCACTAATGACACCGAAGGCTTTACCATCAATCATAGTTAAAAACATGGTGTGAGTAACGACAACATCTTCGTTGTTCATTTTGACTATTGAAGGTTGCAGGGATGATATTTGATTTTGCACTATTTTAATCTCATTTCTTATTAATTCTACAGTTTCCTTCTTGAAACATATTTTAATGGGGCGACAGAACCTTGTAGAGGATGGTGCGATGTTGTTCCATAAAATAAGTTTGTCAGTCTTTGTTTTTAGTTGCAATGGAACAATACAAACGACATACATACTACTGTCAGAGTTATTGCAACCAACATTTTGCAACCAATGTTAATCCTTGCCGCACATCTTCAATATTTGCTTTTAAAACCAAATCCTCTACTTGAATTAAACGTTCGACTGTGTGATTCAGAAGCGCTTGAAGTTCAATTTCTGCGGTATCCGTAATTGTGATACCTAAAGGATAACACTATTTTTTTGCTGATATTAAGACGTTATAAGGAGGATAGATGTTGGCTTTTTTCTTTTTGGCTTCTCGTTGGATAAGCGTATAGGAATGTTTTGACAAATGCGCGTCTATGTATAATGACAAAGCTTTATCTGGTGTATACCGGGTGAAGCATTCAGAAGTCGGAGAGTGAATAACTCTCTTAATTTCGGCAATTTTGTTACGTGATGATTCTGCAACCTCTTTTAAGATGTTTGAAGTATTACGAAGTCCGGCCGCATGTAATTTTATTTGAGCAGCGTAAACCAGTTCCTCGTAAGTATAATTTTCCGTCAAATTTGCTACTATTTTCCGCTTAGATTGATCACTAAGGTCTTCAAATTTTTTGGAGGGTCTACTTACATGTTGAGGATAATGTACTACATTCTCGGAAGGAATCCTAAATTTTAAAGTGCCCTGAAGCCAACTTGAAAATTTATTTAAAAACTTTTGGTTAGTTCGGTTGACCTGGATCCATTTTGTACGAATATTGGTCAAAAACATCTTAATCTTTCTATTACATTCTTTATAAACTTCACTTTCTTCATTCACTATGCCACCAAGTTTGCGACACACATGCTCTAACACTACCTTATTTTTCCTATTTTGATCGCGTTCTGTAACCCATACTTCATATAATTCTCTATTTTGTATTGACAACATGTCTAAATAAAAAGTAGTTCTTAGAAACAAGGTATTTTAAAACGCCTTTAAAAATTAAAAATACATTTTTAGCTTTGTGATAAAATATTAAGAACGATAGGTGCGAATTAAAATGTATATGTATGTTATATCAACTTCTCGACCTCTAGGCCACCTCTAGCTACTACGCGACGCCAACTAGTACGCAATCTTCAAGGTTTTCCTAGTAACAAGATACCCTTCATCTGCAATTCCCGCGAAACCTGATAAACCTAAGCAATATCAACATTAGATCATCCTCCGGAACAACTACGCAAGCGATTACATCAGCCAAAGAAACTATCTGGAAGACTTCAACAAGGCTAAGCGTCCGTGACCAATTCTGCCCATACAGCACCTCCGGGACCTAAAAGATATCCCAGGACTCATATAATTTGTCTACGTCTTGCTATGTCAGTTTAAAGGAAGAATTCTTTTACTGTTCTGGAGATATGAAAAACCACCCCTTTCAACCGCCAAGGGTTGATTTTATTATTATTTTTTAAACAGAAGCTTTTTATTTTTTGATAGCTTACTTATCGTAAAAACCACAAGGCTCTACCTTTTATCGTTCTCGGGATATGAAAACCCACCCCTTTCAACCCCCCAGGGTTTTTTTTATAAGAAATACAACTACAAAGGTAAACTTAAAATGCAAAAATTTCCAACTAGAAAAACTCCATTTTAAACAAAATCAAACATAGTCATTTAGATGGCACCCTTCTCCGCCCCCCGACCCCCCTAAAGAGAGGAAGCTGTACATTTTGTAATGTTACATTATTATATCACTGGTACTGTAAACGCATATTAAATTTAAAGCTGATTGGGTATCAAAAGCGAAAACTGTTTTGTCCCTAACATAAAAATAGACTAACAAAACAATAACGTGAAGCTAAATAAAACTTTGTAAAAATCATATTTTTAAAAGAAGCGGCTAGGGGTGCCTAAAACACATATTAAATATTTAGAAAAATAACCAAATTTTACGACAAAAAATACCTTACCTTAATGTGGCGTAAAGCGCAGGTTTGCGGAGCTTGTAAACTTTAAAATACACAATATTTTTGGAACAAATAACATAATTTTTTTAAAAGTCCTTCTAAATATCACAAAATTTATAAAAAACTATATAATCAACTTCAAAGTATTTAAATAACTGCACTTTGGCGTTTTCATTTCATTCAACCTGTCAGAACAATGACAGCTCAAAACAATGCACGTTCATGCCTAACCTGGTAGTAAACAACTTAAGCCGCTTATTAAATAGGTCTCGCCAAATTGACTTTCGTTAAATAGCAGCGTAATAGATATTACAAGTTTTGACTTTCAAAATGTCTATTTTATGATTTTAAATGAATTTCTTGGATTTGTTGATAACATTTTTGCGAATTTGTATCCCCTAAAATAGCTAAAAATGCTACTGTGCGGCGCATCGGTAAAACAGTGATATTTTAAATGATCGAGTAAACTCGTGAGTCTCCGTCTATGCACCTTTCGCAGAGATTCTCGTCTACACATTGCCGCAGTTCCTTTTTGTCTGAGCGTTGTTGTATGTGTTACAGATGCAAATGCGGTGTCTCAGACCGGGTGCGGCTGGTAACGCTATGAAATTTCTATGATATATGATTTGTCTTGGCATATGAAAAGTATATTTTTGGGTAAGTATTTAAAATTAATCTAGATTTATACAATTATCAATTTATATTTAGATATGGATTACGAGAAAAATCAAGAAAGGTCATTGAGGCTGTTAGAAGAAGTACCTAGTGGACATGAATATGACAACGAGGGGGAATCAGCAGAAGAGGATAATATTGGGAAAAGTTCTGTAGATAGCGACACAGAATAAGAATTTGATGAAAAGGAAGATAGAGAAATAAATGAAACTGGACCATATTTTATGGGAAGGGATAATAGAACAAAATGGAGCAAACATTGTCCATCCCAAAAATGTAAGAACTAGGAACTAGAAAATTTAACATTTCACTTACCTGGTCCCAAAGGCTGCATTAGGGAAAACATCTCCTGCTGAAATGTGGGAATACTTTTTTGATAACGAAATTATAAACAGTATCATGAATTTTACTAACATTAAAATAGAAGCAGAAACAGAAAATTTCAGTCGCAGCAGGGACATATATCCAACAAAAATGGACGAAATAAGAGCACTTATTGGTCTATTATATCTTTGGACATCTGGAAGACCGATGGATCTGTAATTGAAGTATTTCACTTCACAATGAATCTCAGAAGGTTTCGCACACTAATACACTTTATTCGATTTGATGGTATTAAAACACGCAAAGAAAGGCTTGCCCAAAGTTAGCCTCCATAAAGAATCTTTTCAACCATTTTAATCAACATTTGACACAATATTATAGCCATTCTGACCACGTCACAGTTGAAGAAGAGCTAAAAATTTTCAGAGGTAGATGTGAGTTTAGGCAATACATACCAAACAATCGTATAGGTATGGTATTAAAATATTTTCAATATCTGATGCGAAAATGTTTTACACTAGTCAAAGTGAAGTTTATATAGGACAGCAAAAAGATGATCCATATAAGTTAGAAACAAGTACGAAAGCAGCGATTGAAAGACTTTGTCGACATATTTTTGGAACAAACCGGAACGTAACCACTGGCAATTGGTTTTCTACTATTCCTCTTGCCTATTATCTTAAGGATAATAGACTCACCTTTATAGGAACAATGAGAAAAAATACTCGGGAAATTCCTGATATGTTTACACCGAGGAACGAACGTCCAGTAGGATCAAGTATGTTCGGGTTTAGTTGAGGGAGTACGTTAGTATCGTACATCGCAAAGAAAAATAAGAATGTGCTGTTATTTTCTACAATGCACAGAGGGGATCATGTATATGATATAACTGGAAAACCTGAACGAAGTCACAGATATAACGAAACAAAGGAAGGAGTTGAGGAAGTGGATAAACTATGCGCCCAATATAATACCGCTCGTCCAACCAGAAGGTAGCCACCAGTAGACCAGTAAATAACCATCAGAAAGATCGTACTATGCTCACTAACATCCCTAAAATAATAAAACTACGACTCCAAGAAATTTGTAACTTAGGGGCAGAAGAAATCCAAAATTTGCCTCCTCCAGGAATAGGGGTAAGATGTAACTATTGTGGCTGGAGAAAAAATAGAAAAACAAAATATTCTTGCAAAGTCTGCGGTAAATGTAGGTGTCTAGAGCACATAATCAGTGTATATTCTATCAGTGCTACGCAAATGCTCACTAACATTTTTACATTATTTTATGACCTGTATGCTATGTTTGAGAATGAAACTAAAGATTTTTTCTGTGCAAAAACAGGTTACTTTATATATAGGGAAAATGTATTTGTTTTGGTTAAGGTTTTATGAGCGTTTTTTATTTTTGTTTTTCAAATATATAAATAGGGTGAGACATTATTTTCTTTATTTTTTGTCTATGTGAAAATTATATTTTTGTTTTTAATAAATATTTTGAAAATACTTCAGATATAGTGATTCTAATTGTATATATTTAATTTTGAATTGCTCTCGAAATTATAACCAATTTTAAATTTTTGTATTTGTATACATATTTTTTTTAAACTGGTCTCTAAGACCGTCTGCGCCTACTAGTGTAATTAAATTTGACGCGACCACTGAAGGGCTAATTTACACTTTCATAAAAAAGTTAAAGCTCTTTAAAAAAACCTGCATAATCCCATTCATAGCCACACTTATGGCACCTACGTTATAGTTTTTTTATGGTTATATATTTTAATCTAGGTGTAGTTTTTGATAGTCCTGATGAAGTTGAGACAATTGATTACTAAAATCAATAAGTTTCATTTAATATCTTCACTGGAAAATCCCAGATGAAAAATAATATATATATATATATATATATATATATATATATATATATATATATATATATATATATATATATATATATATATATATATATATATATATATATATATATATCTTCAGCTATCCGCTATCAACAATTTGAGTTTTGTAATTTATATAATTATTATAATTAATTGTAATTTATATAATTATTGTTAGTACAATGGCAAAATAATTTGAGAAAAAAACCCTAATGATGATTTTAGTCGTTGAAACCATGACGTTCTTCAACATTATAGTTTCTGCTGCCAGTCGTATTCTGTTTGTAAATGCATTTTTAATTCTTACTATTGTTATTATCGTATCTTTGTCTGCTATCGCTATTACGATATCAATTCAATTCAAATAAAAGTAAATCAATTTAGCCTTTCAGTAGTCACGCGCGGCTTCGCACCGATTTTGTTTTGATAATAATTTCCATTACACTCTCCTCCAAGGGTTGTGCTTCTCAATACCTTCCGTGAAGAGCGTGTATTCGTAGGCGATTGAGTGAGTAAAGGAGTAGTGTCGGGCTTTGATGAATAATTCGAGATAAGGTATGTTTTTTTCGCTATTTTTTGTGGTCAGTGTTACGCAGTGTTACGCATTTTTATGCGTAGCGTTCTATGAAAAAGAACAAGAGCGGCTTAAGAAATTAACGGAACAATGTATCCAATTCTCTGATGAAGAGGAATTATCCGTTGATGAATGTCATGAAGAGAAAGAAGATGCCATTGAATATACATGAAATAGTGAACGTGATATTTTCAGATAATGGTGTTTTGCAAGAATCTGTTTGTCCATTTTCTATAGATAAAAATCAAATTATCAAATGGAGGAAAGATCCTCCATGATCTTTGATAATTTCTTCCAAAAAATGTGAGAACCCGATCAGAAAATTTACTTACCCATTTACCCGGTCCAAAATGAATTGTTAAAACACTAAAAACTCCTTCAATATGGCGTTAGTTCTTTCCAGAAAATTTTATACAAATTATTGTAGAGAATGCAAATAAACATGTCTAGGTTGCTCAAGATTCATATTCTCGAGAACATGATGCCAAAAAACTGGGACCGTTGAAATTCAAGCACTGTTTGGGCTCTTGTATTTGGCTGGGGTAATGAAAAGCAATGACTTGAACACTCGCGAAGCTAGAAAGTCTGTTGATATATTGGCAGCGATTGGAGATATATTTGAGATGTTTATAGAAAAATGTAAAACTGCATTTACACCTTTTCAACAGTTGAGGAAAAATTACAAGCATTTACGGGTAGATGTATTTTCCGTCAATATATACCCAATAAACCGAACAAATCTATATAAATAAAAATGAATGTTGCTAAGCCCAAAACTCGACGGTTCGACCAATTCGGCTATTTTTTTCGTATGTTCCTGAAGACACACGGAAAGTTTTAACATATAAAAAAAAGTTACGTGGACAATAGGAAAAACAACACTTTTCTTTTCACATAAAAACTAGCTAAAGTTGACGTAAATTGTCAACGTCAATCTAAACAAAACAAATGCGCGTTTGAACTATCTATGGTATACATTCAAGCTGATTAGACTGTATGAATATCAATTTATGCACGTGAAAAAAAAATTCAAAGACAATATTAAGGTAATGTTGTAATATAGTATATTATTATAATATTATAGTGATAGTGTAATTTAAAATTAACTCTTCTGTGCGTAGCGGTTCTTGGTTTTTTTTTATATTTTCACTTCTCTTGAAAACCAATAGTGTGATCCGTGTGGTTACGTTTAAACCCATGCCACCAAAACGTGGGTGCAGTAATTTGAATCGAAGAACTCGAAATGCTACAAACCAAGCAAACATTCAATCTAATCGGACTACAGAACAACGTGAAAAGCGAAATTAAATTAAAAGGATTAAGTTACGTGCAACGCTTCGCCTTCGAACTGCTTTAAATGTTTCACAAGCAACTTTCAGTTACGATGTTTCAATTGACTACAGTTCCTACGAATGCGTTGCTATTGGACCTATGAACTTAGTTAGCCTATATTGTAAGGTATTGAAATACAAAAATGAAGCAAATGGATTGTGTTGTGCAAATGGAAAAGTGAAATTAGTGCCATTGGTTCCACCAACAGAGCCATTGTACTCATTAGTTTCAGGCACTGGAACTGATTCCATACATTTCCTTACAAACATACAAAAATATAACAACTGCTTTTAAATAACTTCCTGAGGGGCAACAAATATAATTTGTAACAATTTCATGCCAACTTTTAAGGTAACACGACTTTTTTTTGGTCTTTGTCTACAAAATATAACTTTAGGTTTAATTTATGTTTTCGATTACAAGCTATAACTTTTTGGTTTAATTTAAAGATACATATAAGGACACATATATCACAAAGCAGGATATCTGTTGCCGGTGTCAGATGGCGACTACAAAATCTTGCAAATTTATTTCATGGGAAATTCAATAGAGGAAATTGATCAGCATTGTGCAAATAACAGATCAGTGAGAATGTCTGTTGTAGAAGAATTACAAAATTTGTTTCATCATTATAATCAGTTTGTTTTAAACTGCATTGGATCACATGCCATCTGATATCATAAAATTATAATCAGAGCTGATAAAACTCCTATAGGACAACATGCAAGATGTTTCAATGCACCAACAATTGATGAAGTTGCCATTGTAATGGTTCGAGAAAATCTGGAAGCTCGTGATATTGTTTTACATCGCCGAAATGATCAGTTACAGCGTGTATATGAAACATATCGCTCCTATGACGTGTTACAATATCCAATATTATTTTGGAAAGGTGAAGATAGTTATCATTTTTCAATCAAGATCATAAATCCCAATACAGGTAATTATAAATTTATGTTATTGGATTGTTTTTGTTTACAATTATGTTATTGTTGAATGACTGTCATCAAAACATTATTTTATTTACAGGAGCTGAAACTAATAAAAAAGTTAGTTCAATGAATTTTTACTCCTATCACCTGATGGTTCATGAAAATAAAGACAATTACATATTAAAATGTCGGTGATTATTTCATCAATATGATGTTGATACGTATGTCAAAATAGAAACAAAGAGATTGACATTCATCAGATTGAACCAGACCAAACTCCGTTCTGAAGAGTATATTCACCTTCAAGATGCAATTACTACCGATGGAAATCCAAACAATGTCGGCCGGATGACAATTTTTCCAGCAACATATATTGGAAGTCCTCGGCATATGTATGAATACGCTCAAGGTGTCATGACATATGTTCGTCATTATGGCACCGCAGATTTATTTATCACATTCACATGCAATCCTAAATGGATAGAAATCAAAAAGGAGTTATTGCCTGGCCAATCACCGATTGATCGCCATGATATTACTGCACGAGTCTTCCGACTAAAGTTGAAATCTATAATGGATTTAATTGTGAAACACAGTGTGTTTGGTGAGACGCGCTGCTGGATGTATTCTGTGGAGTGGCAGAAATGTGGGTCGCTTCATGCTCATATCTTGATTTGGTTAATTGAGAAAATAAGACCAAATGAAGTTGATCAAATCATATCTGCTGAAATTCCTGATGTACAAGTAGATCCAGGCTTGCATGAAGTTGTTATGGTATTCATGGCCCATGTTGAAATCTTAATCCAAATTCACCATGTATGGGAGATGGTAAATGTTCGAAACGGTATCCACGGGAATAAGTATCGGAAACAATTACCGGGAACGATGGCTATCCGCTATATCGTCGCCGAGCGAGTGCAGATAATGGAAGATCAACAGTTGTAAAAATAAATCAACAAAATATCTAAATTAATAATCGTTGGATTGTTCCCTATTCACCAATCCTATCAAAGATTTTCAAGGCCCACATCAATGTTGAATCTTGCCATTCCGTCAAATCTATATGATACATTTGCAAATATGTAACAAAAGGAAGTCATATGGCTGTGATTGGAGTTAGTGCTGAGAATTCCATTGTTGAAGTTAACCAATACCAAATGGGCCGTTATGTTAGCAGTAATGAAGCAATTTGGCGCATTTTTTCTTTTCCCATTCATGAAAGATACCCCACTGTAGTTCACTTAGAAGTCCACTTAGAAAATGGCCAAATAGTATATTTTACTGCACATAATGTACTATAATGAGTTATTCAACCACCATCTACAACCTTGACCAGTTTTTTTGATATATGTGTCAGAATGATGATTTTGCCCGAACACTGCTATACTCAGAAATGTCAAAGTATTATACTCGGAATCAATCCTCAAAAAATGTCAATGACGGAAACAAAGAAACCCAGTTCCAGGCTACCGCAATGTATATTCCACTGATGCCATTGGTCGAATTATTCAGTCCATTCAAGCAATAATAAGTGTTGCTATTTGCGATTACTGCTAGTCAATATTCCGGGCCCAACATCATTCCAACATTTAGGGACTGTAAATGGTGAATTATGTGGCTCTTACAGAGAAGCCAGTCAGCGTTTGCAACTGTTAGAAAATGATTCCCATTGGGATCAAACCTTAAAGGATGCTATAATTTCTTCAAAATCTCAGCAAATACGAACATTGTTTTCTATAATTATATCGACATGCTTCCCGTCAAAACTAATTGATTTATGGATCAAATACAAAGATGATATGTGTGACGATATCTGGCATCAAATGCCCACTACAACAGGGAATATACATTTACAATACATAGAAGAGATGTACAACGGGGCAATGATAATAATTGAAGACATGTGCTTGATGACGTCAAATGAAGTATTATCTCAATTAGGCATGGCCGTGCCTAATCTCCCAGTGCACGACGCTTTTAATCAAGAGTTGCGACGTGAAAAACGGTTTGATCTCGATGCTTTAAGGGAATCAGTTAGAATAAATGTTCCGCTATTGAACCAACAACAAAACTATGTCTTTAATTCACTTATGAAAGTTGTAAATGATGGAACTGGAGGAATTTAGTTTTTGGACGCTCCAGGTGGTACATGAAAGACTGTTTTCATTTCATTGATTTTAGCAAAAATTCGCTCACAAAATGAAATTGCACTCGCACTTGCTTTATCTGGTATTGCAGCCACATTATTGGAAGGCGGTCGAACAAACCCTTCAGCGCTAAAATTTCTATGGAATATTCAAAGCAATGAAACTCTGACCTGCAACATTTCGAAGAACTCAGCAATGGCAAAGGTTTTGTAACAATGTAAGTTGATAGTGTGGGATGAATGCACGATGGCACATTAAAAGTCTTTGGAGGCATTAGATAGAACTTTGAAAAATCTGCGAAACAATCAAAACCGATTTGGTGGAGCGATGATTTTATTAGCAAGAAATTTCCGTCAAACATCCACGTCAAATCCACGGTCAACGCCAGCGGATGAACTCAATGCATGTTTAAAGTCCTCCATTTTGTGGAAATACGTCAAAATACTAAATTTAAGTAAGAATATGCGTGTCGAATTGGAAAATGATCGATCTGGAGAAATATTTTCTAAACAACTCATTGGCGTTGGTAATGGCAAAATTCCTGTTGATGATTCGACTGGCTACATTACATTTCCTGTCGATTTTTGTTAGTTTACTGAAACAACAACCGAGCTCATACAAAAGGTGTTCTCAAACGTCGCTCAAAATTACAAAGATCATTTTAGGTTGAGCGAACGTGCTATATTAGCTGCCAAAAACACGGATGTAAATGTAATAATTCAATATTCAAAATGAAATTGCCGGTGAATTAAAGACATACAAATCAGTTGATTCTGCAACTAATCAAGATGATGTCGTCAACTATCCACCAGAATTTTTAAACTCATTGGATTTGCCAGGATTGCCACCCCATAATCGTCAATTGAAAGTAGGATCGGTAGTCATAATATTACGAAATATTAACCCACCGCGTCTTTGTAACGGCACACGGCTATCAGTGAAAAATTTACTTAACAATGTTATCGAAGCAACAATTCTAAAAGGAAAATATAAGGAAGAAGAAGTGTTGATATTCCGCATCCCAATAATACCAACTGACGTGCCATTTGAATTTAAACGACTGCAATTTCTAGTAAGGCTTGCTTTCGCAATGACCATAAATAAATCACAGGGTCAGTCTTTAAGTATCTGCGGCGTTAATATTGAAAAGCCATGCTTCTCTCATGGATAGTTGTTGTTGCCTGCTCTCGCATTGGGAAACGGTCAGCTTTATTTGTTTACGCGTCAAGTAACCAAACAAAAAATATTGTATACCATAAAGCATTAGAATGAACATCATCAAGTTTATAAACTATTGCAGTCTACGAAATAGAAAACTTATTTTTGTAAATAATCGTCGTTTATTGTTGAGATATAAATAACGTGATCACTCGGGAATACTTACTTAATTTTTAGTATTAACTTTTGACAGAACGAAGTCTGTCCGTGCAGCTAGTATGGAATAAAAATGTATGCTCTTTGTGACCCCATAGTTTTTTATAATTTTAACTTGGAAACTTAACTGCGGGTCCTTGGCAGGTAAATAATTTGCTAGATGCTGTTGTGAACAGGATGTGTGAACCCATAAGTGGAAGCGAAAAGAATGTAACTATTAATAATTGGTTTACCAGTTTTAAGTTGATAGATAACCTAAAAAAAAATTCCAGGATTATTCTCATAGAAACGGTTAGAAAAAATAAAACAGACCATCCTATTGAATTTACCGGCCCAATAAAACGACCTGAAAAGTCGTCATTGTTTACCTTTCACGAGAATTGCATGCTGTTATCTTACATTCCAAAAAAAAACGTAAAAATGTTTTACTTATGTCAAGTTTACGCCATGATGACACTATTGATAGTGAAACAAATAGGCCCAACATAGTAGTTACAATCAGACTAAATAGGAGTAGATACGGTGGACAAACTTTGTGCTGCTTATAATTGCGCACGTGCCACTCGAAGGTGGCCAGTAGTAATCTTTTACTCAATGTTAAACGTTGCAGGTATAAATTCTCCAGTTATTTACATGGTGAATGACATAGACAAAAAAAATAGACAGAGAATTTTTGCGAAAACTATCTTTTGAATTAATACGTGATTACATAACAATTCGCTCTACTGTATCGAATATACCAGGATCAATAAACCTAAGAATTAGGGAGATTCTTCAACTAGAAGTTACGGGGTAGCCTTGAAAACCTCCAGCAAATCAAAGAGGTCGATATGCTATGTGTGACAGGAAAAAAATCGTCCACCCGATATTTCTGCAAAAAATGTCACAATTATATAGGTTTGGAATACGCTCTAATAATTTGTCCAGAGTGTTTTAAAATAGAGCACGGTGAAACAATTTTACAATGGCTATTTTACACCATTTTCAAGTTATTTTTATGTTCTTTTTTATTGTATTTCTTAAATGTATGTATTAGAAGTTTTGCAAATTATTTTAAAAACATTGTTTGAATATATTTTTATGTACCTAAATAAATACGTATTATAATAATTTAAGTTTAATAGGTGTCTTTTTATTATATAATTGTCTATCTTAATCACTACGTAGCAAAAATACGACGTTCTCTAATGGCGAACTAGGAGTTCGCAGCGACCACTAATGTTCCAAAACTTAGTGCGACTACTGGAATAAGCCTATGTCATAATATGTAACTAGCATCATATATACAGTATTCGTATGTTATTTCTATGACATACACGTAATTTCTTTTTATTTAAAAAGTAAAAGTGTAGCTTGTTTCCTGACTTATTTAATTTTATTTTCTATCTAAATTCCATTTTACCCCTATAAGTATTATATATTATTTTTTTAATACCTGTCAGCAAAACGTTTAAATATAATTCTGATACAGTTGTCATAAAAAAATAACTATAAACAAAATTGAATCTCGTTTCGATTTATGTTAACCCAAAGCATGCACAAACCGCGGAATTTGTTTTAAAAAAACAAACCCGCCCAAAACAAAGCTTCAGTTATGCTCCGATTAAAAAAAATTGAATAAACCAAACGAAGGGTTCCAGGAAGGTTTTGTTTGAAGTAAAAAAATATTTAAAAAACACAACTACAAAAATATACAACAGAAATATTGCTGCATTAATTTACAGTTTTAAATAAATGCTGTAGAATAATGAAACCTATTTTTAACGATCGGTATGCGTATTTAAATTATTTATTTAAGACACACTAACAATGGTGATGGATAGAAACAGTGTTTATGACTTATGATATGTTCGATTTTAAGTCCCCCCTACCTATTGAAAAGGTTGGCTTGCTTTCAATGACGGCTAATGGACACATTCTGTTGACTGCGCGAGAGATCGCCATCAACGATTTTAACGTTGGCCACACGATGAGCTCCATATTTGCTAGGGATGAGATTCAATATGCGACCCATTCGTCATTTTATAAGAGATAGACATTTTCCCTTAACAACATCTGTGTCCTTGTTGCATTTGTGCATTGTTGCTGACACATTCAGTGGTCCACCGTTTCAAAAATTATTGAAACAAAGCTTCTAATTTTTGGAAATGCCAAAGTATCACTTAAATCAAAGGCGAAATATGATGCTAATTGGTTTGTAATGATGATTGATGGTGAAATATGATGCAATGATAGCTAATAGTTGGTCGGCGATGAGGAAATGCGAGGGAGTGAAAACTGATAAACAGTTTAGGCCAGAACTGATAATATATAAAAATCGGCAGTTTAATATCGCCTCCGCTTTGATTAATAATGATTGAATATCAGAACGAAATTGGATTTCATTTCCGAGGTTCGCTTTTAAGCTAATATTTCATAGTCTCTACTCCAGTGCCAGCTTATGCACCAATGGTTTACTCAAATGAAAATCTCTGCTTACAAAAATTAACCCATCAATTTGATGTGTTTATTTGTCTTGGTAAAGGTTGTTAGGCGATCTTAAAAGATTTCCTTTTGCTTACCATGTCTGCTTATAAAACGATTTAGAGCATTAAGAAATTCTTCCCGAGTTAATTATAAAACTAGTTCAAGATGAATATATCTTGAAGCACAACTAATCAATAAAACAATCCAACTTTTAACAAACTTTGATCCACGGCCTCTTGGAATTGCAACACTGGTTGAATTCAAGGCGAACTTACATGAGAAATTTCCATTAATGAATGCTAAAGTCGAAGAGATTTACCACTAAAGACCAAATCACATTTTTAAGCTTTTCGATGAACGTTTCACTAAACATGTTAGAATTTTTAGATTTTAATCTTAGATTAAATCATCTCCTGATGATGCTAACATGGTTAGCGAAACGTGCGTCGAGAAGTTTAAAAAAAGTGGTAAATCTAGTCGAAATCCTGTAGACTTTAGTGTTTCACACCGAAGGTTCCAATTTAAGAATTGATCATTAGTGAATGGTTTACTTAGGAGGAGGTTTATTTTACAAAGTTTTCAACCCATATTTTGATAGCATGTCCAGACGGTAGAGAATAATTACGATTAAAATTAACAATGGCAACGAAATAACAGTTGAGCTGTCACAATATGATTATTATTATTATTATTCTGCTCATCCTTAATGTAGAATCTCAGCTTATGCTGGTCGATATTCCAATGATAAGAATAAAAAAGCAATTCAGCCTAATCTCACCCTAACATAGTATTTTCGAACAACGTGACACGTCTGCAAGAGCTCGGCACGTTGTCCCACTATGGCAATCGATTTCGAGATACCCAGGCTCTCGAGGTTCTTTGAATATCTCTTACTTATCAGACCCTCGATGAATATAACAAAGGGCACTACATCTGCCTTACTCAGTTTCCACTGGTTCTTCAAATCGTATGCCAGATTTTCATACTTTGTGGATTTTTCCATTTCGGTTTTTCTAATGTTGTGAGAGAGCGGCACTGCGATGTCAATTATAAATGCTCTTTTCTCATTTTTGTTGAGTAGAGCAATATCTGGCCTGTTATAATCAACCGTTCGATCAGTAGTGATTGGTCTGTCCCAGTAGAGAATGTTATCGGATGATTCAAGTACCGGAGAAGGCGAGTACTAATAACATGGAAGTGCGCTTTTTAATAGTGAGAATTTTAGTACAATTTGCTGATGTATGCGTTTTTCCTGCTGATTATGCCGTCCTAAATAAGCATTAGAAGCACCGGCCGTGCAACCACCAAAAAGGTGCTCAACTGTTTCCCCCAGAATACCGCATTTCCTGCACTTATCTACCACGTCCAAGTGCAATATATGCCTTTCATAGTTCTTCGAGTGACTTAGGAAATCTTCCATGTAGTGTTTGTTCTTTCCATTCTCGAACGCAATCCGTGAGCGTTTTTCTACTATCAATACGGTTTTGTTTATTTAAGTTTAGTGGGGTGAAACCCCGGTCCTCATTTGCAACCAATTTCATTACCGCACTGTTCGAATCAATGAAGTGTTTTATCATTTTATTTTCTTGATTATTATTATTGACTTGGTTTCACTCTCTCAGCTCAAAGAGCTGGAAATCATAAACCGATTCCTCGCTCGCAATGTTGGAGTTCGGCTCAGAGCCTGAGGATAAATTTCATTATAACCCAGTATTCCGTTGGCATTAAGACAAAAATTTTCGAACTATGTGGCAGGTATGCAACAATATAGCCCGTTGTCCCACTTTTATAACATTTCTATTTAGGCCCCAATTATTATTATTATCTTTTCCTTGCTTGATTTAGCCTAAAGGCGTTCGCACTCCCTCTGAGGGGAACATTGACTTATCCCAGATATCCTAGATATCAGAAGGATTAAGCTCTGTGGGGGCCCTTTCCCTGTTATCGGGCCGCAAGGTGACATTAGAATTCTTTGACATTCCTGAGTTGTTCAAGAACTTCCGAATGGTTCTCGCTGTTCCCAATAGTGCTGTTTTCTGCATGGGCTTAAAACGTTGCTCGATTATTATTATTTTTTTTTTGTCACGGAATTTCCGGGTAGTACATTTATAACCCGGATAAATCTGTTCAAGATTACAAATGTTTTTATACATACCGTCGAACGATATGTACCCAATATAGCAGCTCTTTGAGTTGCCGCTGCTATGGATGTCGGTAGTTCTAGCAATTTTAAATTTGGTATGAACTGCCTTTGTACAAGCCCATTGCATGATACTATCTCCTCCAGTTGATACTGAAATGAATCTCCTTCAGTTGATAAATTCGTTGCAATTCATAACGCAGGTCTGTGTATTTGTTAATTTTTTCAAAATAAGTTCGCGCTACATTATCATCCAGAGGAACTACTATATCGATAATATAAGCCTTTTTCTTTATTTTATCTATAAGTATAATATCTGGCTTATTATGCAGAATGTAGTTGTCAGTAATCATTGGTGTATCCCAGTATATCTTCCACTTTTCATTTTCTATTACTGCCTTAGGTGAATACGTATAATAAGGTGTGGTAGTGCTCATGATGTTATTATTATTATTATTGTTATTATTATTATTAATTCCCATTTCTACACTGCGTCAAATCGACATTTTTGAAGGCTCCACTACACTGTTTCACATGTGCAATATTTTCAGTGCTTGGTACTGTTCTTGCCCCACCTTTAATTTGGGGCCTATCTCCAACTGATCCGATTCGCATAAATTCACGTTTAGTTGTAATAACAAATTTCTTTATATTAAAATTTATTCGTTCTTTTAGTTCATATTTACCAAATATGAAACCTGCACGGCTGCACTACACAACCGCCAAACCCAAATTTGGGTTTGGCCCCAACAAAAAAAAATATTGCGAAAAAAATGGTGCCAAAAGAAAATGGTAATGTGACATTTTTTCCACCCTTTATTAAAAAGATTATCAAGTAAAATACTTATAGATGCATATATAAGATATATAGCATTAATCAGTAAATAACAATAAAAAAGGGGGTGGGATTAATACCTTGGAAGGATGACCAACAATGGAAGAAGAACTCCAACGAATAAATGATATGATAACTTATTATTTATAGAAATAGATGATATGATAACTTATTATATTAAGTCTAGAGGAAACTCAAAAATAAAACATGCAGCTAACCTAATAATATAAGCCAAAAAAAGAAAAAGGAAAACATAATTAATACTAACTTTGTTCAATAAAGTGAAAATTTGTTATTTATTATGGTTTGTGGGCTTATTTCGTGTAACAACATATCATCCTAATGCATCTTATGATATGTTACAGACATATCAATAAGTTAATTGTCAAGGTAATGGTACAAATTTTGTAAGTATCACCTACAGTGTGAGCCCATCTACATGAACCTTTTGTACATGGTACCAACATACTAAAAGTGGGTGTCTTAATGCTTTCGGAGTAAGAGGTAGTTGTACATTAAATGAAAGTTTTAAGTTCATGAATCAATCTAGCACCTATTTTCTGTTTATATATTTTGTATTTCAGGAATATATTCAAATAAACTAAACAATATCCGGATAGTCAGAGTGCATTGCAAGGTGCATTGCAATGGATTCTATTCCTGCCATTTCACATAAAAGTATATATGTCGTTATGGTATATTAATATTTTGCTTTATCTTTTCTGTTTTGGTTATTTCCTCATCCCTATTAATCTCATTGATTTTTTTAATGCTGCATAATTTTTTTCCAAGATAATCATTTAGAAACTAATTTTATTTATGAAAAAATATACTAAGTCTATCACATTTCCAACATACTCATAGCTATTGCCTTCTTCGAAACCCATTTAGTGCATCAAATTGTATATGGTTATAAAGAGTTTTTGAGAGTTTTCAAAGAGCGTCAGAGCTTTAAAACGTAATAGCAACAATACTATTTGAAACGTATTTGTCACTTGTAAACTCAGGTATTCAGTGCGTTGTTTTTCATTCAGTTTCAGGTACAGAAAGTCACTCGGTTTTTGATGAAAGATAGGACGGAAGGACCGATAGGATCTATTTTTTTTTTAAGACGATGATTGAAATCGTTTTACTTGTGAACGTTACAGGAATCTGTTAAAAGAATATTATTGGCCTGGGTTGATAAAAATGTGGATATAAAAAAGGTTTTTTTTTTGGCCAAACGGTATAACTTGTCACACATCTCACCAGACAATTAATTTATTACAAGAAAAATTTTCCGAGCGTGTCATTTTGCGAAATGTTAATGTAAACTGGCCACCAAGATCGTGCGATGTCACGCCCATGGATTATTTTTTTTTGTGGGATTATGTTAAATTTCTGATTTACAGAAATAAACCCCTAACAATTCTTGACCATAAATGAAACATTGATATCATCATTAAATATATATCACGCGATATGTGAGGAAGAGTAACCTCTGAGTAATCACATAAAGCCGAAAACGAAACTTATGTCTAAGTTTTTTTTACACTCAATTAGTGCTGGAAAATATTTTTATAGCGTGCTTGGATATCAGTTTTTTTCCAATTTCAGTTTCTAGCTAGTAAGGTATACTATGTAATATATTATATTTAGAAATTTTAATTTGATTACCGTTTGTGAATATCTGGATATCAGTTAATCAATTAATTGAGGCATGGAAATATCTGAATTGAAAATGAAGTTAATGAATGAAGTCGTTCAATCAAAAATTTTCATCAAAAATTTAATATACAAAATATGTATTATGTAATAATATAAAAAAAATTGTATCACGCAATAATACCTGACAACAATGTATTCTCTAACATCTGAGTTTGTTACGTGTACTCAATTCACGAAGAAAAGTTGCGGACATGATAGAATAAAATTATTGAGGAGAAAGCTCTATTTGTTGAAAGTATAATTTATTTGTTCAAATATTTGGCTTTTCTTAGCAATTTTGCTGGCACTATATTTTTTTTGAAAATTACAGTAATCATAGTCCAGTCAATCTAGATATTCAAAGGTACATAACTTCCAACTTCCAACCCCAGTCTTTTGGGTCTAGCTGATAACCAAGCCACACTTGAACTTGGTAATATACCCGAAAAAGATGTTGATGACCAGCAACTAAAGTTGGAGGAAGACAAGCTAATTGCACTTATTTTTTATTTCGAGTGTTTTTAACATAACTTATTATAGCATTTTTAGCATATCGATATTTATCTAAGCAGGTAGTTTTCTTAGGAGCTCCGTACATAGAAAGAAGAAAGCGGATTCCGTTGGTGATAATTTCTTGTGGAGTTGAATTACTTTTTTTAAAAACTTTAGCACACTGAGTAAATCTTGTTTTTCAAACATTTTAAAGACTGTTGTTTTACCCCTCCTGTAAAATGCAGATGTCGTATCACAGCCAGTTATTGCGTGTAAAAATAATACATGATTTTGATACTTTGCAAAAGTTGATAAACTTTTTGATGAATATATTTCCGATTGATTTTGAGCTTTTCCTGGTTTTAAAAAGAAAATAGTTTTTTCAGTTGGAGTTCGAGTAGTGAGTAATACGAGTAAGTCTACATCTTCACCAACAACAATAGTTGTATTTGTCAAATTAAATTGCTCTGTTGCTGTTTCAATGATCAGTACATCGGCATGGTTATTAGCTTGTTTAACCAATATATTTTCAGCAGTAAACTTTTCTTTCACTATTGAAATGAACCGAGACTTGTAAGTATTTGCAAGAAATTGCTGTTGACTGGTAGGGACTGTCATAAGTTTCAAATTCATCAAATAAAATATCGGAAGATGAAGATGTTGCTAAAGTTCGACGAAGTTGTTCTACTGCTTTAATATTTGTCGTGCAATCATTATAGCCATCAAATACAACAGTAACTATGGGACCAAAATGGCGACGTACATACTGAACGTATTTATCAAAAATAACCTTGAATGTTTCTTCGCTATCCCACACAACACGGTGTAGTAAGTATCCTCCGTCTATGATGTATGTCGCATTAGTATTGTTATCAGTATTAACCTTTTCAAAACAGTCGACATAAAGTAGGTATACCACCCTAGCCACGCACACAATTGAACAGAGAGACAGATGTTGTCTCAAGGTTACACTGGTGTATAAATTAAGTTTCATTTTACCTGATATTCTCATAGTTATACTTATGTATATTTTATATTTTAAATGTAAGTTACAATCACCGATACAAAAATATTGCAACTTTTTAAATCGTTATATATCAAGAACGGTGGCTCTTAGGAAAAAAAATATTAATGCCTTTTTTATAGATAATTTTATGATCTACAATTTTGGTCTAAGTAATTTTACGATAAAACTTGCTGTTTTGATGAAAATCGCGAAAAACCCATTTCAGCAAACTGCTTCAAGATATATTTTTTGTATAGATTTATCATGTTAAGAGAAATTAATCCATATGTGACGTAATGTCAAAACTTTTGTTATATCACTGTCTTGGAAAATAATTGTAATTGTTCACCAGACAATTTCATGATTAAAAAAAAATACAGCCTATTTTTGTTATATTTTAATGTTAGTTAACATACTTTAAATATTGACTTATTTTTCTATTTTACCGTTTCTCTGTGATCGGATATATATTAATATTTCATTGTCTATTAGTAATCTGTTCAAATAAAAACCAGATACCACTAAAAATAAAATTGATCAAATACAAAATTCAAACAACATTCCATATCTGTTGCCACAAAGTCCACACTAAACCGCAGGATTTATTAAAAAAAAAACAGAAATCTGTCAAAAACAAAGGTTCGATTTCGCTCCAATTAAACAAGGGATATCAACAAAACAGACTATCCCTGAAAGATTTTGTTTGCAGTATAATATGAAAAATTGACAAATAAAATTTAAGGAAATATTACTAGTTGATTATGTAAATCTGGATTATTTCTATAGAATTAAAAAGTGCACTTCTGAAGTCTATATTGATATTGGATGGGGGCAAAATGAGCATATTTAAAGTAATTAATTCGAAATAATGTATTGTTGCTTATATTAATATCATTGTATGTCTCTTTTTTTATCAAATAGAAGTTCCTGTTTAGTAAATATACACAGTGTAATTATACAACGATTCTTCATATCTTTTGAAAGAAAGAAGTTCCCTACAACAAAAGTTTCGGTGAACAAAAATGGAAATATATTAAATTGCCAATTGAAAGGCTGTGATAAAGGTTACACAGGCAAACAGTTATTTTAGTGCCGGAATATTTGCCCTGAATTTAAATGGCATTAATTTTTGCCTAGGAGCTCAATTTTATAAGATATAACATTTTAGTGAAATATACATTAAATCCATGCATCAGATAAAAAAAACTAAACACGGAATTTTTATTATTATATTATACAAATATTATTATATACAAAGATAGAGGAAAAAGTCATCGATGAAACCAACTAGTCAGTGAACACTTCAGAATCTTCTTTTCTGTGACATTCTTGTATTGTGGAATAGTCCCTTTTTAAATTCCAGAAGTAATCTGCCATTATGTGCGTATCCCATATTTCTTGGTAGCGGTCCTCCATAGTTTTAATTTTCTGATATATATAATTATATATATATATATATATATATATATATATATATATATATATATATATATATATATATATATATATTTCATCTTGTTCCTCAGTTGGGTCTCCTAAGTTTTTAGGAAAACAGTTAAGTGAGTGTGTAAATAGTGCACCTTAATGCTCATGTTACATCCAAGGGATATGAAACTGTCAAGCATCTTGTTTACGAGGTCAACATAGTTTTCAGCTTTGCGTTTTCCCAGAAAGTTTCCGACAACTGCAACAAATGAAGTCCAGGCTTTTCGCCTGGACAGCCTCATTCATCGAATACGACGGCAGGATCACTAATGAGTTATCCTATTTGTGGACCGTCAAATGTTCCTGCTTTAATATTTTCCGTACTCAACTGAGGCAATTTTTCCCTATATATGCACATGATTGATTCTTGTGGTAACGTAGCGTTCGATTTGGCAATAATGTTTTCCTCCGCTTTGGAAGGGGAAGGAGATCAGCACCCAGTGGCTATATAGATGATTCTGTTTACAGGTTCTACTATTCTTTTACAGTACGTGAAGAATAAATCCAACCCAGTTGGATTACCAAAAATTGTTCTAATGATACCTCAAAGGTTAGTTCTAGATTTTATTGTATATCAAGGAGCAAAAACATGGCCTAGATCTCCTGAACCAAAGTTGGGTGTTAAAAATTTGTTGGGAGGCACGGTTGTTAAAAATTTAACAAATAATTTAGCAGCAGGGCATACTGTGTACATTGATCGTTGCTTCACTACTCTGAAACTTTTAGATTTCCTATACGAAAAAAAAGTTATTGAATCGAAACTATACTTAGTTCAAGATTACCTTCAAATCTGAAAAGCAAACTTCAGACTGATAAAGAGTTGTCCAAAAAAAAAGGACGGGAAAGCTTTCAAGAGTTAATAAGAGAAGATAGAAAATTATCTGTTACTAAATGGTTTGACAACAGATCTGTCTTGGTAGCTTCATCTTCCGAGAGTTCAATTATAAGAGTTAGAGGATGGTATAAAACAACTTCCTATATTTACGTATCCTGTCCTTACACAATTACCTGTTACAACAAATTGATGGGAGGTGTTGATCTATGTGACATATTTATTGCATATTATAGAATTGCTGCAAAAAACAAGTAAGTGGCCGATTAGATTCTTTATACATTTCATAGACCTTGCAATTGCAAATTCATGGGTAGAATATCGGTTGGACTAAATGGAAATGAATGTCTTGCAGGAGCTGCTTCTATTTCACACTCAGAGCATGAAGAAAATTAACCTCCAAAGAAAGACCTTCCGGAACGATTCCTCCAGTCGAAGTTAGAAAAAGTGGAAACAAGCATCTTCCCATGTGTGCAGTCTGTTTTACAGTTGCTACAGTTCATGTTTATCCAGGTTAGGCAAAGACCAATATTTTCAAAAAATTACTGGAGATGAAAAGTGTCACTTTATCTATTCGAAAACCATGTCTTCATTTAAAAAGTGTTACTGTCAGTATGGTGGGATTTTACAGGAATTATTCATTATGATGTTTTGAATTCTAATGAAACCATAAGTGCTCAATATTAATGTGCTCAATTGTTAGCTTAGAATATCTTTGATTCAAAAACGTCCAAGACTAATTCATCGAAAATGTAATTCTAGAGCAATGCGACAATGCCATAACTCATGGTGAGAGAACTATCCAAGAAAAAATCAAGGAGTTAGATTCGGAGGTAATTTATTACCCACCATATTCTCTCGATGTTGCACTGCCAGTTTATCATCTTTTGCAATCTATGGAACAATTTTACTTGACAATTATTTTACTTAAAAATTATCCTTATTTAAAAAAAAAATGAAATAGAAAATTTGTGAGAGAGATTGACGAATACTGTTAATAACGATGGAGATTATATATTATATTAAAACTCCATTAACTCGTAAATAAAATAACATTTTATAACTTATTAATTTTTTTTACAGAATTAAAAAACAATATTATTTATGGGTACACCTATCATATAGGCCAATTAATTTTTTTTTCTTGAATGATGACTTGATATAATTTATATATTATCGGAATAGCTATAGCAATCTTATACCCTTTTGTTTACCCTCCTGAAAAGTAGCTTTTTTACGACCGGTACTAAATTCTTTCTATTTCATTTTTTCATTTTTTTCTTACAAGCATACGAGCGTCCCACATATTTATGACTATTTACATCGTCAAAAACTGCTAGGTATTTTAAGTTGCCTAGTTATCTTATAAAAAGAAGGTACCTCAAAAAACATAAAAAAGTAATATGGAAAAAGATCCCAACTTTTGAGGCTTTATTTATGAACGTAAAGGCCTGAAAGTTTTCATTCACAATAAAATTTTAAATGTATAAAGAGGTGCTTTTTGTTTTTTCTTACGGTTTTTATGCGGATTTTTATGTTAAGTTAAGGGGTCTACAGGGACAGGTTTATAAAAATAGGGTAATAAAATATTGACAATATTTATTTGTTGCTTGCCTCTATTGTAATCGCAGATAATGAAAACGATTTTTATTAAAAATATAACTGGATTTCAACTTCTTTTCTAAATTTGAAATAAAAGTTTTTTGATTCATATTACTGTGTTAACCATCATCAATAATAACATTATTAGTAGATGACTTTGATGTTGTAAAGGTGATGAGGGTGATGAGGGTGATGTTGTAAAGGTGATAGGAATAAAATTAATTACGGTGTTACCAGAATTGGTGCAAGTAAGCCTTACAAGCTGAGGTTGAAACTTAAGGAATTACAAGTTCAGCTGCAAGGTAGATTTAGCAATGGCTCTACTGACCTTTCCATCAAGTTTATGAAAGGAGCACCAAAAATAGTCATGAAAGGCCAGTCTGATCAAAAAAATGAGTTGGGTGGGGTAATATGGAAATTAAAGTGCATATCAGAATGTAGGAGGGGTGAGAACCAAGCTGAGCGATTTATCTATTAGTGTGGTTGGGGTGGAGTATAATGTTATTGTTTTGACTGAAACTTGGATGTCGAAGGATATCAGGGATTCAGAATTGGATATGGTTGATTATGCTGTTTACAGGTGTAAGAAAACAAGTTTAAGGCTGAGAGGTAGGGGAATCCTGGTTGCCGTACGCGATAGTTTAAGTTCAAGGTTGATTCCGATACAGGAGGTCGGTGTGGATCAGTTATTGGTGTTTGTGCGAGGTTTATGATTGTGAGTGTGAGGTTTATAATTTATTGAGTGAAAATTCTGATGCCAAACTGTATTTGTTTGGCGATTATCATTTACCCGGTGTAACATGGATGAATGACGATCTTGGTACTGGTGTGATGGATGAGATTAAGGAATCGGTGAAAATATTGTGCGACTGTTTTGCTTTTTATCAATTATTTCAGATTAATATGACATGCAACGCTAATTATATGATGCTTGATTTCATTTTCGCACACGATAAATGGTGTTTGTCAATGATGAGGCATTGCTTCCTTTTGATTCTCATCGTCCTGCTCTTTTGGTTGGCATTTCTCTGAAAAATCTTTTGGTTCTACTTCAGATCAGTAAGTTCAGTTAGGTTATTACGCACACATTTTTTTATATCGATTTACGCCCACACACACACACACACATCTCGCTCTCTTTTCCTTATAATTTTGTTTTTTTCCAGGGTATGGTTTAAAGTGTTCTGCGTTTTACGATTTTTTCAATTGGAGTATTCACGGTAAGTTTCGCACTCTTATTATTATATTTATTGGCGTCTGTTTAAAGATTTCATATAAAAGATATTTCGGTTAACAATGTCGATTTTGCTAAGAGATGGCGTACTAATATTAGTATTGGTATAGACTAATGACGTCTATGGCGTTTTGGAGGGTAAATATACGCCATCAAAAACCAGTTCGTCATTAATTGTTATTGGGCAAAAAACATAGTTTTTCTTAGCTTTGAATATGTTGAATTATTTACCAGAAAAATACGTTTTGAGGGGAAATTTAATAACCTTCTTTCATGTGAAGAAAATGGCTGCTGAAAGTTACCGATTGTTGGTTGAAGCTTATTTTAAACATGTTCTAATCCAAAAAACTTGTGAACGATGGTTTAAACGCTTTAAAAGTGGTCATTTTGATATAAAAGATAAGGAGCATCTAGTACTGCCGAAAAAGTTTGAAGATGCAGATTTGCAAGCGTTATTGGATGAAGACTCAACTCATACGCTGAAACAATAAACAGAAGCATTAAATGTTACCTAGTTAAGAATTTCTGAATATCTACATGCATTGGGAAAGATCTAGAAGGAAGGAAAATTGGTTCCATATGAATTGAAGGAAAGAGACATTGAAAGGTCGAAAAACAACTTGTTAAATTTCACTCTCCAGACAGAAAAGAAAAGGTTTTTTTACATCTAGTTGTTACAGTTGCTGAAAAGTTAATCTATTTTGACAATCCAAAGCGCAAAAAATCATGGGTGAACCCAGGTCAACCTTTAATATCACAACCAGTGCCCAATATACATATAAATAAAGAAGGCTTTGCTTCATATGTGGTGGGATAGGAGGGGGGCTGCATATTACGCACTGGTGAATCCTGTTTAAACGATTACTGGCGATCGACACCGGCAACAATTAATAAAATTGAACTGAGCAATAAAGAAAAACGATCAGAATACACCCAGATACGATAAGGTAATTTTTAAAATGACAATGTTCGGTCCCGTGATGCAAAATGTGTAAAAAATTATTTGGGAAATGTTAAATGGGACGTCCTACCTAATCCGGCGTATTAACCGGACTTAGCCTATTCGGGCTACTGCTTATTTCAATCGATGCAGCACGGACTTTCAGAACAACACTTACATTTTTATGAAGGAGTGAAATGGCTTGATGGATGATTGGCCTCAAAAACCCAAAATTTCTTTTGGCGCGGAATCCATTCTTTGACAGAAAGATGGGAAAAAGTAGCTAATCTAATAGCTCTCTAATAGCTAACGATGGCCGATAGTTTCATTATTAAGGTAATTTATTATTATCGAAATAAACGCTCAAATTTTCGGAAAAAATCTACATTATTAACCGAAACACCTATTATTTTTCTGTTTGATCTTTTCTTCTATCCATTTATCCCATTTATATATAGCATACTTATTAATCTGAACACCAACATAATTTAAAAAAAAGGCCTCACTCCACTAATGAATTAATAAAGCAATATACCCATTTATCATAGATACATTCATTAAGTTACTAATAATATAATTATTTAACAATTTCAAGCAACGGTGCGCTATCAAGTTTTATTTCAGACTTGGACACAGTGTTACGGATACCTTCAAAACGTCAAAATGTTTTATCAAGTGCCCAGTTTTTCAGGTGATTTAAGGCATTCTCAGAAGGTCGAAATTTGACTGAAGATGAACCTCATCGGATCGAACCTCATCGGAAAAATTTTCCAACAGGAGGGAAACATGTCTCGACTTTTTGGAGCGGATTAAAAATATCCCTGGAACGCATTATTATTTTCTGGAAAGTATTATTGGTGACAGGTTGATAGCGCATCGCCGCTTGAAATTTTTGTCATTTTCAGAACGCACTAAAATCCATTCTGCGAAAAAAATTGTTATGGACCACCAAGTGACCCTAGATAGTTTAAATTCGAATTAAAGACGCATCAGATGTTGATATATATCTTCTAAAAAGAAAAGTGCAAGTGTTGCCAGATCGGATGCTACGCCACTAGTCTTATTACTTTAGTTACACACTTGGTATATCCAAAATTTGTGAAGCAGTAAAAGAAAAACAAAGGAGATATTGATCCTAAGCGTTATGTTTACTTTAATAATTGTTATAGACAACACTGGATGAAAACATTGACAGCAGGCTTTCGTTTTAACTGTAGAGACGGAAACTAAATGCTTCGGTATAACAACAAAGTATTATAATCCATTACAATCAAACCCAATCGCTCATTTTTATGATTTTACACATATGTATTTAGTGTACTTTCTTAAAACATAAAATTTCAATTAAATAATCTTATTGCATGGACATTCTCAATATAGTACGAGGGTTGTCTGTAAAATAAGGTCTCCAAGGCGCCCGAGTCGCGAGGAATGCTTAAATCAAGCTCCGGAAGCACTGGCGTGTGCCGCTTGGTTTCCCGCCTACAAATCCCCAGCACTGTGGAGCTGTCTGCCATGCTCAGTCTTTGTTTGGGAGCCGTTCGCGATGGATTCCGTCGTTCGCCAGATGTGAGTTACGTTCTATGATACGTTTGCGTGCTAGGGGCACTACGCCTATAAAAATTCATCATCAATCATGTGAAGGGTTATGGACAACAATGTATGAACATCAAAAACTTGCGAAAATGGTGCATGGAGTTGAAAAATGGACATACAGACATCCATGATGAACAGCGTGCCGGACGGGCATCGGTTTCAGACGAAACGATTGCAATAGTGGAGAGAGTAATACTTGAAGATCGACGGGTGATGATTTGGGAGCTGTGCGAATTAATCCCTAATGTCAGTAAGACTACTATTGACAGAACATTTACATTATCACAAAGTGTGCGCTGGTGGCTCCCGAGAATGCTCACCGAAGATCACCAACGGCAACGGGTTCAAGCGGCCAGCGAATTCATTTATTGCTAAGCAAAATAGGGCGAGGAATTCTTGGATTCAATTGTCACTGGGGACGAAATCTGGGTATATTACGCGACACCATAGACAAAAGAACAGTCTCGTTAGTAGCGGCATTCAGGATCACCGAAGCCACGAAAGTAAAAAAAAAAACATTGTCTGCCGGCTAAGTTATGGCGTCTGAGTTTTGGGATAGGAAGGGGATTGGTGTGCGAGTTCATGTCTCTTCTTTGAAAGAAGAGGTCATACGCTATCTGCGCGCCGCATCAGAGAGTTCTATGATAATGCTACACCGTTCTATGATAATGCTACACCGAATGAAATAAATTATATTTAAAAAAAAACTAAAAAACACGCTTTAATGGTAAACCGAACTAAAAAGTAAAAAATCATGTTTAGTATAAGAATAAAGTGATGAACAAGAAAATTATATATTATTGTGAAAAAAGCGTGGGGTACTCGATGTCAGTTGTTATAAATATTCCATCAGTACCGTTTCCATAAGTAGACTTAGAGTGAAAATATGGTATAAAGCACTACACGTTGTTTTGCAATGACACATTAATTTTCTCGTTTAATTTATTCTTATACTAAAAATTAACTTTTTTACTTTTTACTTTGTAGTTCGGTTTACCATTAAAGCGTGTTTTTTAGTTTTTTTAAACTATAATTTATTTTTCATTTTTTAGTTTGATCTGCTATAAAAGCGTGTTTTTTTTTTGTTTTTTAAACTATTATTTAGTTTTCCTCATTACCTGCCCGTGGCGGGAGTGGCTAATTTGCGAGCCTACTGCCTTCCTTGGGCGTTATAACTGTGTCTCAGGCTCTCTCTCTGAAAGCAAATCCTTGATCCTGATGATCCTGTTCAGGATAATGGGATAAACTTAATAAATTATTGTATTGCCATCGGTCCTTGATCAGTGTGCAGTTTCAATTTAATCTGATGTTTTGAAGTCGATGAAAAGGACGTTCAAATATTCTGTTACATAGATAGATATGTGTCCAGGCTTTCCAACGATGTATAATGTATTGCAAATAAATGTGATTTTCTTTGTAAAAAAAAATTGGAGACCTTATTTTACGGACAACTATCGTATATAAAAGGTTGTCCAGTAAGAGTGTCACAATTTTAAAGTGGTGTATAATTTTTATTTTATTTTGGCATTATGAATTATGAATTTGGTTTTGAAAATAATGTCAATCAAATGTCCTTCTCGGCGGATGAATGCATTCTGAAGACCAATTTTCGATTACTCTTTTACATATATCGCGCGGTATCTTTTTATTGGTGGCCTGAATAATTCGTTTAAAGTTAATTTCTGTATACCAGAGATTTAGATCTAATCCTACAAAAATAATTTAAGGGCCTGAGATACCGTGATCTTGGTGACCAGCGGACATTACCATTTCGCGAAATAACGAATGCAGTATTATTGTTGGAATAAATCGATTGTCTGGCGAGATATGTAAAAAGTCGCAGTATCTTGTTGAAAGAAAATATTGTTTATATCCACATTTATCATTTCAAGTGAAATGTATTTTGTTAGTATATTCCTATATCGTCCATCATTATGAGTAAAAAGATTTCAAAATTGCTTTCAATTTAAAAAAAATTTCAACATTTTCAATAAAGTCACATGACTCCTTCAGCCCTAGAACCGCACGAAACAGTAACTTTCTAAAGATGATAAAGTGACTCCTGAATCACTTGAGGATTTTCATCAGTCCAAGTCCTGCAGTTATCATTATTCAGAAGAGCACTTTGTCGAAAAAGGCTATTTTTTCCCCAAAGTGGGGGTCGCTTTCCAACTTCCAATTGCTACGCGATATTGAATCATGTGTATTTCTATTATTGTTTTTTCCATTGTTGTTTCCATTGTTGTTCACTCTTAATGGAAAACTTTATCGTTGATATACGTATATAGTTGATATACAAATATCAGTTATAATCGCATATTCAAAATCTATATAGATTTAGGTTCAACCAACATCCATCATAAAGAATCGATAGAAAACCTTTTCATAGCATAGCGTTTATAATCATATTTCATTTAGATCTTACTTATAACTGCAAAGTCGGCCAACAGCGACATAACCTGCACTAAATTGATCCGACACAATTTATCGACATACACATAATGCCTTTGGAATTCGTATGAGAGTTCTAATAATAAATCTTTTGTATATTAAGTTGCGAACTATAATCCAAATCGCATATTGGAACGTATTGCCAGGACAGTCAGGAGAAATAGATTGCTGCTGTTGCGATTTTTGCCAATAATGCCAGACATGTAACAATAATATTTTAATCCTGCAGTAAACAAGTTATAAACTTTTTACAAATGGAAAACCAAAACTGTTTTACAGCATCTAAATCATTGAACGAAATTAATTTTGAACCTGTTAACATGTTCCGCATTTTTATTAAAATCCTTGTATTCTTAATCGATATTAAATAATAGTCTTTATCAAACCTAGCCTCTTGAAGTTGTAGATATCAACAGCTGGATGTAATCGACCTTTCCAACTGCGATTCACAAAGACATGACGTCTATTATAGCTGAAAGTTATAGTATGCAACTGGGCCGTATACACACATATGTACATTAAAAATAAAATTTAATGTACTAAACGTACATATTTACCGAATATTGTATATGTATATATAATCGAAAATTGGTCTTCAGAATGCATTCATCCGCCGAGAAGGACATTTGATTGACATTATTTTCAAAACCAAATTCATAATTCATAATGCCAAAATAAAATAAAAATTATACACCACTTTAAAATTGTGACACTCTTACTGGACAACCTTTTATATACGATGGTTGTCCGTAAAATAAGGTCTCCAATTTTTTTTTACAAAGAAAATCACATTTATTTGTAATACATTATATATCGTTGGAAAGCCTGGACACATATCTATCTATGTAACAGAATATTTGAACGTCCTTTTCATCGACTTCAAAACATCAGATTAAATTGAAACTGCACACTGATCAAGGACCGATGGCAATACAATAATTTATTAAGTTTATCCCATTATCCTGAACAGGATCATCAGGATCAAGGATTTGCTTTCAGAGAGAGAGCCTGAGACACAGTTATAACGCCCAAGGAAGGCAGTGGGCTCGCAAATTAGCCACTCCCGCCACGGGCAGGTAATGAGGAAAACTAAATAATAATTTAAAAAACAAAAAAAACACGCTTTTATAGCAGATCAAACTAAAAAATGAAAAATAAATTATAGTTTAAAAAAACTAAAAAACACGCTTTAATGGTAAACCGAACTAAAAAGTCTACTTATGGAAACGGTACTGATGGAATATTTATAACAACTGACATCGAGTACCCCACGCTTTTTTCACAATAACATATAATTTTCTTGTTCATCACTTTATTCTTATACTAAACATGATTTTTTACTTTTTAGTTCTATATTTAGTTCTATATATATATATATATATATATATATATATATATATATATATATATATATATATATATATATATATATATATATATATATATATAACCGAACCGAAACCAAACTGCTCGTCCGGCAGAATGTTCTTGTCGGCAAGAACACCGTTCAGAGCATGTAAAATAGCTCTTTCGGCGATCTTGCCAAGTGCGCTAAGCAAGCTGATCGGCCTGTAGCTACTTGGCTCCTGTGGGCTTTTTCCTTTATTACGATTATTTGGGCATGTTTCTATAGAGATGGAAGGTCGGGAGTCTGAAAATTGCGTTGACTATGTTAGTCAACTGGGCAATTTGCTTGTTGGGTAGTCGTTTCAGCTGCATTGGAGAGATGCGGTAGCGACCAGAAACTTTTCTGACTTTCAAACCTCGGATAATATCGTGTATTATCTTCGGCGAGACAATTTGGCTGCTTGTTGTACCCACCATGAATTCGGCTGTTTTCCATAACGATCGATCAGCCGTGTCGATTGACGCCTGAAATCATCCCACCTGTCGTCTCTAAACTCCTGAAGAGAGTTTGCACGAAGCCGGAGTTCAGGGTCGCCAGTCAGGTGATAGCGTCTGTAAAGCCGGTATTTTATTCGAATCTTCTCATTTACCTCGAACGGGATGTCCAGGATAGTCCGAGTTGATTTAGGAGAGGTTTTAGTAGCCGCTTGCGTGGCTTCTATTATGTCATGGGTTAATGTTTCCACCTCATCCTCAAGCTGCTGAACGTTACCAATACGCGGGTTTGGCCCGCTGTCCTGCAAATGATGCTGAAAAATGCTCCAACAGATATTAGTCTTCTTTCTCGGCGGGAAGGTATCCACCTTGGTGCCGATTATTAGCACTACCGGATAGTGATCCGAGGTAAGCTCATGGACAACCTGGGCTTTGTATTGATTCGTTAGATTCTTTATGATAAAGAAATCTAAGAAGCTGCGGAAGCGGGATGGTTCGTCTGGAACAAGGAGGTTCAGCCCGTATCTTTCCGCCAAAGATAGCAGGTCAGTTCCTTTCCTGTTTGTGAGATCCGAACCCCACGATCGATTATGGGCGTTGTAATATCCTCCAATGATGAATGGAGCGTTTTAATTCAGGAGCCTGCCAACTTCACCTGAATCGAAGTCGTGACAAGCTCTCTGGTACCATGAAAATAAGTTGACAAGATTACCTTTCAGAGCCACCTGCACAAACATGACTTCCGAGGAAGCAAGACCCGTCGGAGGCAGCAGGTTATGTCTGATTCCTCTGTTGACGAGAATCATCAAACCACTCCCCGCTCCGCCGAGCCTGTCCTCCCAGAACAGAAGAAGTTCCTCATACCGAACTGTTCGCTCGGTTTAAGGAAAGTCTCCTGAATCAGAGCCACGTCTATGCAATCAATATAACTGTGAAAAACCGTTGGTGACGTCACAATCACGCCACCAAGTAGCCTGGTGTAGTTCAGTGTAGATAACCAATGGGAGCTCTTGAAAAACACGTCTGTACTGTACGAGTGCTCTGATTGGACTGCTGTCTGAAGACTGACAGCTGGGTGCTTTTTATTGGTTCTGGTGTTGGTCCCGCCCCCTCGGACATTGTTTGGGATGTCACAGTGGTAGTCAGTTGCTCTCCCGACTGCCGCCGGTGAACTTCGGTCTGTCGGTTGATCACTGGTTTCCACGTGGCAGATTAAGGGTATCATCTCTTCTGTTTAGGCGTCCGATTTTTTCTATTTCTATTGTTTCTCAGATGGTTCTTAGTTTGTAATTCGGGATATTTGCGATTTGTTGGCAACTGTCGAAATCGATTTTGTGTCCTGTTTGTAGATGCTGTTGGAACAGAGCCGATGTGGTTTGTTTATTATTAACCGCCAATTTGTGTTCTTCGAGCAGGGCTGTTATTCTTCTAAGGTTTGTCCTACGTATGTCATGTTACAAGTGCCGCACGATATGCTGTATACACAATTCCAGATTTTCTAGAATGATGTGACCTTTGGAACTTGGGCTGATTTATATATATATATATATATATATATATATATATATATATATATATATATATATATATATATATATATATATATATATGTATATATATATATATATATATATATATATATATATATATATATATATATATATATATATATATATATGACGTTTTTAAACGCTGTGCTGGATATCGATAGTGAACTGACAAGAATTTCAAGATAACTTTAGTGCAAGGCCTCATTTTAAGGAAGATATTACCAAGAAAACAACACTAAAATGCAATATTCAAATCGTTAATATACCATTGGATGTTCATAAAGAGTTGGCAACCGCTAATCCACCACATCCAAATCCACCATATGAAATGACAAACACACAAAATTATTAAAAGTAAAATTTGTCTTGCAGTAATTGCTGAATATGGGAATAGATTTCATACAATATTTCAAATGTGAAGAGGAGGTGTCAAGGAAAATGGAATTATGCGATATTGCTGGATTATTCTAAGAGCTGCTATAGTAATGACATACAAGAAACTAACTACGAAGCACAAGATAAGTGTTTCAAATAATGATTAAAATATTGCATCCAATCCTTTCTTTTTTAATAAAATAGATCTAGTTATAGATTTATGTACTCTGAATACTCTTTGGTTGGTAAGGATTCTTATCCTTATAACTGTTACAATACTCCCAGCTGAAGCTCCCTCCTTTAACTGTTCATTCATTCGTATTCGCTTAAAAACTGGAGGAATTAATTGACCAGATGCACTAGCACAAACAATCATTGTGAAATTTACACCTTTTTCAACGCTAGTTAAAGCACCCACTTGTTTTTTCTCTTTGCCACCTATAACTTTTTGAGGTTTCTTCTGTACTGTTTGATGTCTGAAATCCGCTTTCATCAACATTAAATATTTTGTTAGAAGTCAGTTTATTTCTTTTAACAATATTTTCACATATATCAAAAAAGCGATTCAAATTTTCCCTGTTAAATCCTTTGGCTCTATGTAAGGAGGTAGCTTCAGGTTTTATTCTTCTCAACGATTTTAAAGGGCAGCCTTCTAACATCGTTGATTGTCAATACGAACATGTGTTGTTCTAACTTCAGAGTATGATTTTGTAGAATATCTTCAAACTTATTGCTAAGAATAGTCGGCCTTCCTTTTTTTATTTCTATGGATTCACTTGTATCACTTATGTCTAAATGCCTCTTTAAAGTGGCTTTTGGAATGTTATGAAATCTTGTGCATTTATTTAGGACCAATCCCCTCACTTCTGTAATCTTGTATGGCATTTTGCAAATCTTCTTGTGACCATTTACAATACTTTTTATTAGTCCTGTGTAATAAGAAAGAATGGGTTCGGCAAAATGGACGGTACGATACGGTATTGGACGGTATGGTAAATTGGATCCATTTTATCCAGCTGCTTGCGGTCCATTTTAACCAACAGTGTGGATACGTCATAAAAGCAAATCTAATAAGATATAACCTACAAATGCCGGCAATCATTTCGCTTATTTTGATTGTAGATAAATTTCGCTTCTAAACTACAAATTACAAACACTGTATGCTTACCTTTAACTTAACTAGTCTTAGCACGGATCAATGGAATTTACATTAAAAATAGATTTTTTAAAACAAAACACAAACGTTCAATGAAAACAATATGGCCGATATGCAATGAAGTTAGATGCACATCGCTTGGAGTTGCGAATATTGAAATTGAAAAATTACTTTTTGAGACATGAAAGTGGTCCAATTTAGTTACCGATCCAAGATACTTTCCCCTATATATATTTTGGATATAATATAAAGTCTTTATAAAAATATTTTAGTCCCTTATACTCAAAACCCTCCTCTCAATTATATTTAAATTTTCTTTTAATGATTAAATCTCGTATTTCACAATTTTTTGTGACCTTTTTCGTAAGATATATGGATGCCTTAATATGTTGTAACTTCAATTTTCGGTGTCATTTTTTATCAGACCATTTTCGGAGGTAATAAGCTTTGTTACCGCAGGATCTCCGTGAAATCGCAAACCGATCGACTTCCTCGGAATATACCGTTCTCTCAGAAATCCTGACACGCACGATTTACTTCCTGTTAGAGGATCCGTGGAGCGGCGTCAAAGTCGAAAATATTCCTACGTATAGGGGAGTTGTAGCACGTTAGCATGGGCACCAAACCACGCCGATCAAATATCAGAAGGCGTATTCAATAAGGTAAAGCAATAATCCCCAGACTTTTACGAAAATTTTATTAAATATTGATTATTTTAATAAAAAGAAATATTTCTAAATTATTTATATATAGGTTAGGAGGTTAGTTAAGTTATATATAGTTAGTACTACTATATATAGGTTAGTTAAATTTAAGAGCAGAACTGAAGAAACTCAGAAGTTTGGTGTTAGAAAAACATCAATTTCATTTGGAAAATACCGACATTTTATATAGGCTATGCAGAAATAAGCAGATGTGATTTAAGTTTTTATGAAAAACTAAATTTTATGTAAAAACTTTTAATGCTGGCAGATGAGGCATTGTTGCTGAAAATGTTTTATCTGAAAAGGTTTAGTTAGCTTAGGTGCACTAATTTTAGGGTTTTTATGTACTTGTTTTTTTAAAACAAGTTATGTTATAAAGCGTTGGTCTCTTTTATTTAATGATTTCGGACGGCCTGTTTGCTTCTTCGAACAAATTCTATCATTTTTGTAACGTTGCACGATTTTTCCAATCGTACTTTTACTTAACTGAAACATTTGCCCAATATTTCTGTAGGAATTTCTTCTTTTATAATGAAATAGTACTAATTACCTATTTCCAGAACTAATATTTTTTTATTTGGTAATTTGGTGCCAATTAATATTTGTAGCAAACAAAATTCGAAGATTACCACTTATCTTGATTACCACTTAATTCGGATTCATTTTTTATTTGTGTAACCGAATATTTTTGAGATATATAAAAACAATATTAAGTTTTTTTCTTAAAATTTTAAAATTAAACCGATGATTTCGGAACTTTGTTATACAAGAAGGAAGTAAGGACAATAAAATATATGGGAAGAATTTTTTTTTGCGTAAATTGGAACTGCTAGAATGATTTTTTAAATAGGGTGTCCGAATATTTTTGGAATCCACTGTCCATAGTTTGTAGACTACTTTAATATTCACTTTTTTCAAAATCTTATCTAGGCCTCATGTTAACTGCTGTTGTTGTATAGTTATTAAATCAGCAAGCGAAAAGGTATGATAAGAATTAACATTTTAAACAAATATGTGAAAAAAAATTCAAAAGTTCAAGAATATAGGCGGCAGCGAGAAATCGGTCTTAGAAGTGACAAATTTTACGTCTTATTGAATAGGATTCTACCGAAAGTAGTCAAAGTATTGCACGACAAACTACAGTTTTCCATTGGATTGTACATAGAACCACACAAACCACATCATGTACAAAGAGTCAAGCACTCTTATCCACTAATTTTTCACACATATTGTTGTGATTGGTCAAAACCAAACGAATCCAATTTTTTTGTTCAATGTTTTATTAACCGACGAAGTTTTTTTCGCGAAGAATGGGCTGGTGTACATTTTAAATATTAATTTAATAAAACAATACATTATGCGTTTCTTAATGTTATGTGAATCGTTTCAAACGTATTATGTGTGAAACTTTAATACTAGTAATTTCAATTTTGACAGTAAATGATAATAATGAGTAAGTTTTCGATTTTTTTTTGTAACAAAACAAACCAAATTTACTTGGAAACGTATGAAATCAATGATTAAAAATTATTTTGTTTTCAAATAATAATTCAAAGGGGAAATCTCTTTAGAGGCTTCAAAATGAGTCATTTTTCAGAAGTTTTTTTAAAGGTGATAAAATAATTGTTTCATTTTAAAGTTTTAACAATATTTTAGTTGATCTTTAAATAGTATAAATTTATTATTATATTTTTTTACAAAAAAGCAGCTCAATAATTTTTTTTCGGGCGTCTTTGGCGGGTAGTTCAAAAGTGCTGTACTCGTCACTCTTTTTTTATTCATCTGAAACAAAAAAAAATGCAATCTATTTCTAATATATGCACGGAAAGGATGAACCTAAAAAATAATAGAAAAGTATTAAATTAAAAATTAAATAAGCTTAAAAAAATGTTCAAATTTTGTACTATTTTTTCGACATTTATCTATAAAAAAGTCGTTTATTTACACGAAATCTTTAAAACTTTAGGTTTATCCTTCCAATAATGATATAAAGAAAAGCCTCCTACAATTTCAGCCAAATCCATCAATAACTTCTTGAGTTACAGAACGAGCAGTTTTTGAAAACACAGTTTCGAGATAATCGCGTTTAAAATTTTAATACGATAAAACTTTTAGTGACTTACCGACTGACTTACTGACTTACTGACTACTGAAGCAGCGATCCCTGGCGCATATAATAGACCTTCAGTCTCTTCGAAAAGCTGTTTTTTTCAACCTGTCGTTGTTTTCGGACTGTACGAGCTGCTTTTGCCTCGGAAAGGCTCCTCCGGTTGTCTGGCTAATTACGCCTCATAGGTGGTTTTAGCGAAAATTTTGGCATAGGTGCCAATAAAGCACTACAATGTCTACAAATCGTATTAAAAACAATCATTTTATAGATATAAATAATGTTAAATTATTATATTCAGAAAAGAAAAAAGAAAAGTTAAAAATCAGACCTACTAGAAATATAGGAAATAAAAATATCCAAAAAATGGTCGTATAATAATCACGAATGATCAGCAAAATTTCTAAAACACCCCGGTAATAGGTTAGATCATATTTTAATTGAATAGGCCTGTTTTTACCTGCCAATATTTACAGCTCAGCATCTATGGTTTGGATACACTGTAGCCTAACGGCCTAACGCCTCAGAGCTCATCGAAGCAGTGCTGTCATCGTGATAACATCGGTTAAGTACTGTATATTCGCAAAACTCTTCGTTTTTTGTCTCTGTTAGACAGTGACCCACCCACTCTTTTGTTAGCGCATCTCAGAGGCCAAGATGCTGATTAAGCCCTCTGGGTCGCGATATGCGGGCTCAGGCGCGCTCGACTAGATGTGCCATAACTCCGTAAATATTTAATATATTTATTTTTGCTCTTGCCAGTATACTCTCAATATATTTTCGAAATATAAAAAAAATCGACTTTTTGAAATTTCTAAAGCGATTTCTCCCCTTAAAAGACCAATGCAACAAAAACTGAATTCCAACAGATCGAAATAAACAAGGCAAAAATATACGTTGCAATTGTTAAGGAAATTTAACTTATTTTCAGAGTCATTTTCCGCAAGAATGGCAAAAATGGAATTTTGTATACATCTTTTAAGGAAACTTTTTGTTCAAAAAATGTTAAAAAAACGTTAATAAATAAAAAATTTAAGTCATTCACAAGTATTATTGATAAGATAAATCGTTTAATGACTTGATAATTATATTATATATGATACGATATATTGATGTATTTAAAAATATCAGAATAATGTTGTATAATGCTTGATAATAAATTAAAAATAAAAAAAAAATTACAATGTGAAAAATGCTATCGGAAACAATATACCGGTTGCTCCAACTGGTGATAAAGGAAAATTGACCTATTTTATACGAACTGAATTATTTTATTACACGTTTCTATTAAATCTGTTTGTATTTCTATCGTTCTCGGAATTGTATTTGAAGCTTCACACTTTGTACTTTCTCTAATTACACTTATTTTCGAAGGCAACAATTACAAGTATTGTTATCGATTACATCGTTAATCTCTTCTTTATCCATCAATGTCTATGGCAAAAACATTTTTTTTATTAAATTCAATGATTATGAATAATGAAGCAATATTATGAATACTTTTCGTAAGAGATCCATTTGCTTCCATTGCTTTCCCAATAAACTTTACCGTTTAGTTTAACCACCTATAAAATGTCTTAAAGGTTAGTTTCGTTTCGAAACCTTATTTTCGTTGTATAATAATAATAGTAAAAATTACCTTATTGTTTGAATTATCATTTTTTTAAAATTCTTGTTAGTTGAGGGATTTGGATTTTAATCAGATCACATGCTTTTTCAATTTATATACAAATCAATAGAAAGTAAATGTTAGGTTGACACAATAAACTGATTTTTCGAAAGCACTCGACAAACTTAACCATGGACTCCAAAAGATTAGCAGATTGGGCTTTGATGGCAGTACAATTTCGTTCTTTAAATCTTACATTGCGAACAAGCCTGCTAAGCTCTGCCGTAGCTTGATTGATTGTGATCAACTCCTCAGTGAGATCCGGTTTTATGTCCCTCGAATTAACAGCCGAGTTCGAAATACTTACTCCTATACATACTACTCACCATACGTACTCCTAGCACCAACTGGGCCTCTAACGCACCGCTCTTTAATGCATGCTGAGACCATAACAGATATGTCGTTAGTAGGAACGCTTATGTCCTTGAAGGAATATATTTAATCCCTGCTTACTCAGTATAAATCAGCTTTTGAGAGAGTGCCAAAAGCTCGTGCGGTACTTTGGAAATAATTTTCGTAATAGTCTTACAATTAATTTTTACTTTTTATATAAATATTTTTATACCATTTTTAGGTGAAGTTAAAATTATTTTTATTATATCTATTTGTGTTTTGAATTGTCTTTTAATTGGACAGTAGTCTGTTAGACAATAAAGCATCATTCACTTATCATTCATTTATTCATTTATGATTTAATATATAGTTTGCATGATGATTTAACCATCTTTTTATGTTATTGAAGACAAGGTTACTAAAAGTTTATAAAATAGAATTTCCTACCTTTAAAGGATTTATATCGCATATCAGTCTTACATACTCCATAACAACCCCGTTTTGTTGTACCTTTTTGTACGGATAACTTAATTATATTGACTAAACAGTTTCATTTTTCTCAACTAGACCACTTATAAATAATAAGTTATTAATAATCGGTTTTTGAAAATAAAAATACTGAATTTTTTATTTTTTTATTATTATAATTTATATTTGGGTACTTTAACACGTTTGTTAAAAAAAACTACGAAAAAGATGGTTGACACTGACTGACGCGCTCTAAATATTATTTCGATGAAAAGGCCTATTGTATTAAAAAAAGTATTAAATCCCCAACAAGGTAAATTGGTAATTATGAAAAGGAAACAACTAATTTTCTTAAAACCTGTCATACATATATATGTTCTCAGTTTTTATAAATAATATTTTCCTTTGAATTACATACACAGTTTAGAGCTAATAACGAAATAAACTAAACATTTGCCCAGTCCACCATTATTTTGAAGGTAATGTAAAAAAATATTTCTTAATAATAATGTCTCAAGAGGTGCTCTCAAGAGGTGGTCTCAAGAGGTGGAAAAACGTCTTAAGCTGGGTCGACACCAACAAAATTTTGCATGTGTGTTGAGTTCACTGGAACAATTTATTTGAATTATCTGGTGGAAAACAGATGGTTCGTGTGCATGCTGTGCAACGACAATATTTGTATGTGATATTGTATGTCAGAGCTTCTAAATTGCCATACACGCACTCCTCATACAACACATACAGTGATGTGGACCCAGCTTTACACTTGCTTTATTACATCACATTGTGACCTATATTTTCTCCTTTGAGAACAAAATTAGAAAATACAGATCACAGCGACGGCAGTTGTTTGCCGGGAGCACCGGGAAGCAGGTTCACGTCAGAATGAAGCTGCGATACAAAATAAGCGCCACCCGGTTCGTTAATTTATCTGATATTTAGACCCTGGAACCGGGAGGGGGTCTAAGTTAAATAAAACTGTTTAATAGATTTTACACATGAATTTCACAAAAAAAAACGACACAAAGCACATTAAATAAAATGGAAAAATTAAAACTACCAGATCAGGACACAGGAAGGTTTACGGAAGGTGGTTCACTAAACCATACCGTGAAAAAAATCAAAAATGAAACAAATCGCTCTAGATTACACCAGCTGGTCGCTAAGTCTCTATACTTATATATTAGAGGTATATCAAGGGTAACCAAACATGGTCAGACGGCAGTTAGATAATAAAAAAATAAATGGGAACTGTGATATTTATCAGTATATGAAAATATGGTAAAAATATATTTAAAAAAAAAATGGTAACTGTAATCTTTATCACTACATGCAAATATAATAAAAATGTATTTATCTGACCTTATTTCCTTACTCCTCCGTACTGGGAGCCCGTGGTCGTACGCCCCTGCGTACAACCACGGGCAATCAAATATCCCTATGCGGGGATCCAAAAATAATCTCGATCTGACTAACCGGTTACTGTGCCATGTGGACCCAAAAAGAGTAAGGTTTCCACAATGGTCGGGCTCTGAAATAGGCGGTCTTTCAATGGCCTGGTCTCTGTTGATCGGATTCTCTACTGCCGGATCGTAAAACCCTCTCTGTCGGACGGGTAAGGCGCGAAAATGTCCGCTCACCTGGAGATTTGGAGTTAGACTGACTTGGCCTTGTCCTAACGATACAGGAGCTCTTTCAGTAAAAATTTCGCCCGAAACAAACCTACCAGTAGCAATCAAGAATTTTTAAATGCTACATTGCCTCCCTCTAAAAAGAAAATTAAAGACTGCGAGAGGAGGCTTTAATTTTGATCGGTCTATAGCGGAGATTATCCTGAAGCGTATCCCTATGGAATGGAGCACTGGAACACGGAACAGTGGTAAGGAAATACCCAATATATTCCAAAAGAAAATAACAAAAAAGGAAATACCCTCTCGTATACCAAATACGAAAAGAGAATATAAACACAACGTGCGCACTCTGGAGTACATACCAAACACAACACCAACTAAATTTTGGAAGATGACTCATCTACCCAGAAAGTCGTCCAGGAATCCAGGGCTGTGGCACAACGGATGTCATGCTGATCAAGCTGGTTAGAGCATAACGGCTAGGTGGGCGACGGTAACTCAGTTGGCATTGTGTGTCCTTACCGAAAACTGAAAGCAAAGGCACCTCGTTTACCAACCTAAGCTGAACAACACAACACTCGCAGCCACGCCTCTAGATCTTCCTTAAAACGATCGGAGAACGAGTGAGCTTCCAAAAGGTAGAAAATATGTAACAATAACCCCTACATCCACCACAATAAGGAAGTGAAATATAGTTTTCACCAAATTAAAATTTACAAAAGAACCAAACGAAATTAAGTGATAATCTACAAGGTGAACCGTAAAACACACACTGCCATAGGCCTTCCGGAACACATTCTGAGGGAGCTTAGACGCCACCCAGTAGTGGCACCCAATCACGAGGCGAAGTCGCAACCAGATAATCACCCCCCGGAGTGTGTCCTTCCCTGAGAATTATCCAAGGACGGTATTAAAAATGGAAAAATACTCAGTGATCTTCACAGAAGTAAAAAAAGCAACTCTAAAGCCTACGTGATAGTGAACTAAGATGCGAGGTAAAATAAAGAAAACCGAACATGGTCGAATCTAGAAATAGGACTAAGATAATACGAGTAGCAGAATAAGTAAAAGCGAGCGCTTGTGAAAAACAGAAACGTGGTTGTCACTAGGTTTAGTCTTGATAACTTTCGCGTATCATGCGTCCCTAGAGGAAGTCACAATCAGTAGGTCAAATTCGGTAGGTCATAATTTGGTAGAAGTCGTAATTCGGTATGGGTGGTCACTAAACCAGAAAACTAAACAAGCTTGTCGCCGAGACAAAATAACGCAACTCCCTCGTAACATTCAATCGTATCTATTTAAAAATCTAGACAAGGAAAAATCTATTGGTTGAAGGCTACAGTTGTTGGTTATGAGAAATGCCTTAAATCCAATCATAAATACATTTATATTTGCTTATATCCTTCCCACGGCTTGTGCCGAAAGGTAGAACCAACATACTCACCGTCAAACCTGGGCCAAAGGCCAACGACACCGAATGGAAGCTCTATTAATCCTGAGGTTATGAGTCTCAATTGCAACTCGGAACCAAAGGCGGAAAGCACTACCAAAGGTCGAGAAAATTTTGCTTTGGCGGATCACGCCAATGCAAAACGTAACGCAGCATCACTACGAGGAGCTCGCAGAAGCAACTCTAGATTCACTTCTCAAGCGAATGCAACTGAGTTAACTAAAGTCTGCGACACCAAACTGAAACGCTACCTAATCGTAAGGTTACGTGTCTAAAACCCTACTTGAGCTCGGCAGAACCAAAGGTGGACAGCTTTGTCAAGTTTCGACCAAAGAAAACGATAACGTGGTGAATCACACCAACACGGAATGTAACGCATAATTATAACGCAGATATAGTCTCACGATTAACTTCTCAAGTAAATCTACACAATCTGGCTAAGGCCAGCGGCACGGTATGGAAACGCTATCAGATCCTAAGGTTACGAGTTCAATCGCAACTCGGGCACAGTGAAACCAAAGAGTGTTTCTCTTTGGTGGCACGTGGCACGGCCACGTGTCAACAAAAGAAAATATTTTCCGTAGCAATTCACGCCAACGCGAAACTTAATGCAGAATGACCGCGAAAAATTCGCACAGTCAATCTATGACTTACTTCCCAAGTAAATCTTGTAGCTGTTCCTAAGGTTACGAGCTCACTCCCCACTCGGGCAAAACAGAACCAAAGCAGACATCAACGTCCAGTGCCGACAAAACAAAAACGTTTCCGTGGCAATTTACGCCAACGCGAAACTTAAACAGAACGTAACTTGGCTAAAGCCAGTAACATGCAATGGAAGTACAAGTGCAAAGGTGGACAGCACTGCCATATGTCGACAAAACGAAGTAAGGCCTTACTTTACTTAAGCAAAACCTAGATTTACTCTCCAAGTAAATCTAGACAAACTCAAAATGGAGGAACAAAGATTTCTCCTTGAAAATATGATGCGCCTAGCGCAAACTCGACAACGTAACTCAGACTTTTTCTTACTGAACAAATCTGGAAAAAGTACAAAAGGAAAAGAAAAAGAAAAGTGAAAAGTGACCTTTCCAAAAAGAACTAAAAAGGCTGAGCGAGGCTGTACCTAAAACTCGCCAGCTTAAAACAAAATTAAATCAAAAACGTCACTGAGTCTAACTATGGCCAAGCCCGGGAACATCGGAAGATTCTGCATAGGGTAATAAATTTTTAACGTGCCATTTCCCTGCACATAACCCATCCATATTGTTTAGTTCATAAACTAAAGGAGACAACTTCTTAAAAACAACGGAAATAATGTGTTTGGGGCTAAGTGTCGATGCGAACTTATCGGGAGCACTCAACAACTTGTTAGGACGCCAAACTCTATCACCCACATTAAAACTTACATCCCGTTTCCGGAGGTTATACGATTTTGAATTCCTCTCATATGCGGAGTGAAGTTTCCGACGTACCTCAACAAACAAATTACGAAACTCTTTCAAGTTCTCTGCATAAGTGCCCGTGTTACCAGGTACGACTTCAATAGATTGGTGGGGGAAAAGGAAGTTATAATATTCTCCAGATAAAGGAACATGCCTTCCGAACATCAGGTCTAACGGCGGGAAACCGGTTACTTCATGGACCGCGGTATTGATGGCCTGTCTGATTTCCGGAATATGCAAATCCCAGTCCTCGTGTCTATCTATGTAACATCTGATAGCTGTCGTAATGGTTTAATTATTACGTTCCACGAAGTTACACTGAGGAGAATAAAACGGAGTGAACCATTGTTTAACTTTATACCTGTCAAGTAATTCCTTCATGCACTTGCTCTTGAAATTCGGAGCGTTATCACAAATCAGGATTAGGGGGACTCTAACCGAAAGGAATATGTGATTCTCTATATGGTCCATAACCGCAGGGCATTTGACATTTCTCAACGGAAAAATGAACGTGTATTTACTTAAGTTTGAGTGTTTTTGAGCGCCACAAATCAAACACTTTCTTACAAATCTCAAAATAACTGACCTCATCTTAGACCAATAATACATCTCCTGTACTCGGAACAAAGTTTTTCGAAAACCAAAATAGCCACTAGTGGGAGCAATATGACACGACTCGATAATTTTTGCTCTCTGAGGTTTAGGGACTAAAGTTTTCCATTCTCGAATATTAAAAGTATGATTCTGCTTACAAGGAATACATTTTTGAAAGTAGTGGTTCTCAATTCGCCATTGAGGAAATTTGTCCGGGCTGTTTACGATCTTTTCACGGAGTGCAATATATCAGGGGTCAAGAGAATTTACTTCGATTGGGATGGATGAAACTTGCAAGCACATATTCTCGGAATTTGCTAAAAGGCTACTATCTGCCTCAGGATGCGGTATTCTACTCAGCTCATCAGGAACCAAGTGCATCGAACCTTTTCTATGCTGTAGGTCAGAAGTTTGTTGTCTTAACCTCAGTAACCAACGACTAAGTTCACCTGACGGAGTGTTTAAATTAAAAAGCCACAGGAGACTAAAATGATCAGTGATGACCGTAAAACGAGAACCTTCAATACAAGGCCTAAACTTTTCAATACAGAATATAACGGCTAAACATTCGGGCTCTGTCACTGAATAACTGCGAACGAAAAATTTCTGAGTAAAATCAGGCTGAGCCAAGATTGGTGCAGTTATAAGTTTCTGCTTGATGGCTAAAAACGAAGTCTCCGCTCTCTCATTCTATTTTATGGCTTGTTTTTTCTTCTTGCCTTTAAGAAGGTCATTCAAGGGACTAACGAGAGAAGAAAAGTCCTTAATGAACCTACGGTACCATGAACATATACCAACGTTTCAAACGTTTCACCTCGGTAGAAGTACGGGGACGCGCATAGTAATAACCTTTGACGGGTCAGTAGCTAGAAAATTGTTACCGACTATAAACCCTAAATACTTTAAAGGATTCCTAAAAAATTGACATTTTTTCAAATGAACAGTAAGACCAGCTTCCTTAAGTAGGTTCTTCCTTAAGCGGTCTTTAAAAGTTCCACATGGTATTCCCAGGTAGGGTAGAGGAGGGAATATGTCATCCAGATACAAAAAATATGGGGTTCGTATTTAGGTCCAAATATCGAATCAACCAACCTCTGTTGTTTTTGTGCCGCATTGCACAGGCCAAAGGGAACGACTGTAAACTGAAATTGTCCACGACCGATAACCGAAAAAGCGGTTATTTCTTTAGAAGCGTCATCATGTGGTATTTGCCAAAATACCTTTCTCAAGTCAATGGAGGAAATGTATTTGGCATTTCGTAAGTTACTGACTATTCTATCTACCTGGGGTAAAGAAAACTATCGTGTTTCGTCAAAGCGTTCAAAAACCTTCCGTCAAAACAAAATCTATATTCACCCGTGGGCTTCCTTACCAAAAGCGTTGGAGAGCACCATGGACTATGAGATTCCTCGACTACGCCCAACTGGATCATAGAATCTAACTCTTTATTCAGAATTTCTTGCATATAGGGAGATACTAAGTAAGATTTCTTTTTGAAACGTTGGTTATCGCCCGTATCTTATAGAGAGTTTAATCTAATCGGTCCGTCCCAACTTATCCTTTCTGTAACTAAATGTAACAGTACTAGAGCCTCCGCCCTTTGGATAACGGAATGATCGTCAATGGAAAAAAGTTTGGATACTGGAGGGTTATCAGAATCTTTTTGTACTGCACCTAACACGAAATCATCATTGTGAATCGACCAATCATTATTCTTAAAATTCATTACGAGATTAAAACTCCTAGCAAAATCGATACCAAATATAAAAGCATGTGTTACGGAGGGTACTATATGGATTTTAATGATTTGATAACAACCGTTAATAAAAATCAGTAGGTCAGCAAGACCAGCAACCTTCTGTCGAGTTCCATCGGCAGTAAACACACTAGAGTTAATACTTAGACGAATTTTAATCTTGAGTATCCTTAAGATCTTAACTCTGCTAGCACCAACTATAGAGGTGTTGGCTCCAGAATCTAAAAAAACAATGATTTTCTGATCATAAAGTTTGACAGAAATATATGGACGATTATCATTAACCTTTTTGAGAAACAATGGTAAAACTTCCGAATCACGGGAATAAGTCTTATAAAAATTAGATACGTGTTCTAACCATTTGTTCCAACCAGACCTATTAACGTGCGACCTTGCGGTTTGCCTTCCATCAGGGTACCGACCGCATGCGACACCTGATGACCTAACTAGTTTTTTGAGCACTTAGGACAACAACCAAGCTTAACTTTAGGTTCACCAAAACAGAAGCAGAAAAATTTTCTCTTCTCGGTACATGAACGAAAGGTGTGATTGACTCCCTTACAGTTGAAACACACAACCTTAGGTTTCGGGCTATTTGTCTAATCTCCCTTGCACACAACCGCAGGACGTCTACTAGAATCTGTACCCAAACGACGAATATTCGTATCACGAGAACAATTTGGCTCACGGTGAAGTGGATTTTCCTCAGAAACATCAGCATTCTCTCTCTTTTCCCGACGTGACGAGCCACTCTTATGAGGGTCATCGAAAACAAACAACCAAGAGGGTTTTCTAGAAGTAGAATGTAGAATATCCTCCAACTTCCTATACAAAGCAGATAGTTCGGTGACAGTAACAGTATCGTGTAACGCCAACTGCGCTACATATTCATGCAACAAGTTCTTCCGGATGTACTTGACTCTGGTAACTTCAGCAGGGGTCACGAACAACCGAGAGAATAAATTCTTCATCTTAGCCACATACATAATAACTGTTTCTGCGTGTTTCTGTTTCTTCTGCTGGATTTGTTCCCAGACATCATAGTCAGCATGAGGAGACAAAAAATCTCTCCTCAACCTTGAAACAAGACCTGACCAATCTGACACAACACCCTTAACACTTCGGAACCACACAAACGCCACACAAAATATTACGAGACTGGGATAAGTCTGAAACTCGCTCCAGGAAACTGAAAACATTTTTCGAATTCGAAATCGAAAAATCAACACTATAAATACTGAGCGAATTTTTTCTAACTAATAGTCCAGTTTATAGTGTAATAAATTATTAACTTTAAATCTTTCGTCACCTATCATGATTCAATAAAATTTAAAAACCAACAATTTAATAATAAAAATAAAGTTTACCAAAAAAGTTTTCGTTCCCAATTTTTTTTAAAGACACCCGATATAAAATTCAGAAAACTTAAACAATTCTCCCGGTATCCCAGTATATAATATAATACAGTATAAAAGACAGTAATAGAGAATCGATTATCTCTATATCAAATTCATAAATTATAAATATGCAAAGTCATTGTACATTATTCAAAATTAAAAATATAAAATAAAACTGTAAAATAAAATAGAAAGAACGCTATCGAAGGCGAATTTTGTTTTCTCAAAAAAAAATTAACGAACTGATAAGAAAATTCCTTCCTTCTCGCAAATATATTTATTTCGGATAATTAATTATTTTAATTTGACCTTGACATTTAAAATTTCCAAACTGCTGTATCTTTCTCTGGTACACCTAAGGAATGTTCTCGGCTATCTTGATGTTTTTTTTTTGAAAAAATTATTTAGAAATGTGTTTCCGTCTAAAACTAGCAATTTTATTGACTTTAAATGTTCCTATTGATTAATAAATTTATAATTTTTCTGTACTTGTGCTTTCTTTTCTGAGATTGTGCTTAAAACGCTAGCATCAAGCTGTCCCTGAAATCAAGCCCCCCATCGTTGGGCGTCAAATTTATGTGATCTATTTTTGGTCCTTTGAGAACAAAATTAGAAAATACAGATCACAGCGACGGCAGCTGTTCAGGGAAGCAGGTTCAGGACAGAAGGAAGCTGCGATACAAAATGAGCGCCACCCGGTTCGTTAATTTATTTGATATTTAGAAAGGACCCTGGAATCCGGCAGGGGGTCTATCTTAAATTAAACTGTTTAATAGATTTTACACATGTATTTCACAAAAAAAACACACTCACAAAAAACGACACAAAGCACATTAAAAAAAATGGAAAAAATAAAACTCCCAAATCAAGATACAGGAAGGTTTAGATAAGGTGGTTTACTAAACCTTACCATGAAAGAAATCAAAAATGAAACAAATCGCTCTAGATTACCCCAGCTGGTCTCTGAGGCCCTCTACTTATATATTAGAGGTTATAACCTCTATTCGGACAATAGTAAAAAGAAATATATATATATATATATATATATATATATATATATATATATATATATATATATATATATATATATATATATATATATATATATATATATATATATATATATATAACTCAAGGGTAACCAAACATGGTCAGACGGCAATTAGATAATAAAAAAATAAATGGTAACTGTGATCTTTATCAGTACATGCAAATATAATAAAAATGTGTTTATCTGGCCTTATTTCATTATGTTCTTCTTCTTGCCTATTCCGTACTGGGTGTCCAAAAATCCTGCGTACGACTACAGGCAATCAGGTATCCCTATATGGGGGTTCAAAAATAATCTCGATCTGACTAACCGGTTACTGTGCCATGTGGACCCAAAAAGAGTAAGGTTTCCACAATGGTCGGGCTCTGAAATAGGTGGTCTTTCAACGGCCTGGTCTCTGTTGATCGGATTTTCTACTGCCGGGTCGTAAAACCCTCTCTGTCGGTACGGTAAGGCGCGAAAACGTCCGCCCACTTGGAGATTTGGAGTTAGACTGTCTTGGCCTTGTCCTAACGATACAGGAGATCTTTCAGTTAAAATTTCGCCTGAAGCCAACCTACCAGTATCGATCAAGAATTTTTGAACGCTAGAGTTTTGAACATTAATACCGGCGAAGAAATCTAAATTACGGATCTATGGAAAAATGTTAGTTATATTTTTGGTAACAAATGATAACACCTTCAAATATAAAATATATAAAAAAGGCGATATAAAAAAGTTCTTGAATTTAAATATATAACTAGTCAGGTATTTTATAAGATTAAATGAAGGCTCTGAACAAAACGTTTATATTTTTGTATCTACTCTCGTACAAAATGTTATACATATAAAAAGTCAGTTCAAATAAGATGACTGTTTGAATGTTGGATAAATACACGTGTGATTTAATGATACAATTACTTTTTCCACAATAAATGTTCATCGATATTTTGTATAGTCGTAATATCATAAACGTGACAATAATTTTAATACTCACTAAAGTATTTGTTGAAAAAAATATCTGATTTGGCTCTGCATGACTTTTGACTATTCCTAAACCTAAATCTCCTACAAAAAGCGCTTCGACAAAATATCGAACATTTAGCAACGAGGCTTTGGAGGCCAGTACCAAAAGGGCTTGAAAAATATTAGAGCAACTTCCATCGTTGATTCCAAATTTTCCCAAATATTTCCGAAACTGTTTACAATAAAATTATGAAATTTGGTGACTGTTGACTTCGGGCGCCGAAACGAACCGTGTATTTACAATTTTAAGGATGTGGCATAATAAGGGATCCAAGGTAAAAATAGTTCAATTTTTTTTGTACATATTTTTTTTTTTTAATTACAGATAATGAAAACCCTGACTTTTTACGTAAAAGAGGTACTGTTAATTTGCCTCGTGTCATGATTGCTATAATTCAAATAATAAAACATTAGAACGCCATGCCAAAATTACATTTATTTGTTCCGCAATTCCCTTTTTTGGATGTTCTTAATTTGCAAAGTGTGTAGGGTATTAGTAAAACACCATTATGTTTATGTTTAGTAATGTGGTATATGCCGATATTTATTTTATCCCGATATAAGACCGCAGTGCGCGAATCTTACAGATGACTTCCTAATAGAGGGATGACCTCCTAATAGAACTTTAGAAACTTTGGTCTTAAAAGCGATTAGCGAAATGAAGTAAGGTAAAATGATAGATTTAGAAACCAAATTTTGGCTGAATTCATCAACAATGATAAATTAAGCGTTAAAAGAGTCCAACAGCTGCGCGTTCAAGCTATTCAAGTTTTTTAAAATTAAATTTTCCGAGTTTTTGAAGAAGGACCACAGGAAACATTTCCATATACAATCAATGCAAAATCATAAATCATGTGATACTGAAAGGCGAATTAATTTTTGTAAATGGGTTTTAAACGCTATGGAGAAAGATCCTAATTTTAAAAATAAAATCATTTTGACCGACGAAGCTGTGCTGCTTTACCCGCAATGGATCGGCAAACTTTCCAAAGTTAAGAAATTAATAAGTGGTGCGGTGTCATTAACGAGACTCTTCGTGGGCTTCACAGTTTTCCCACCGATCCACTTTTTCTAAAAATCATATGTGGCTAAATAATAATTTTCCCGAACGATGGGTCGGTCGGTTAGAGCCAGGACCATAGCCCGTTCACTGGACCTAACTCATCGCTTTTTGTCTAAGGATATTTAAAGGATAAAGTCTAGGTAGCCCCGCTAAATACCAGAGAGAAGATAATTCAAAGACTTCAAGACGCGTGTGAAGATCTGTTATGCGAAGGTGTCGAAAATGTGTTGAAGTTGAAGAAATACACTTTGAACAATACTTGTAATTTGTAATTTATCTTAGATAAAAAATGTCTGTAGTAAAAATAAATTACATTTTAACTTATAACATTTTTTTTTGTTTGGAAGCGTTTTATAATGTTGCTCATGAAAAGTTTAAGAGCGATTTACTCAGAAATGGTGCATCTTACCGAAGCGAATTAAGAGTACCTCTTTTACTTAAAAAAATCACAGTTTTCATAATCTGGTATGAAAATTAAAAAAACATACGCAAAAAAAATTGAGGAATTATTACCGTGATCCCCTTATTATGTTACGCCTTGATTGAAATGTTTAAATTAAATATACATAGTTTGTTTCGACGCCCAAAGTTTACAACACTCACCAAATTTCATAATTTTATTGTGAACGGTTTCGGAAATGTTTGTTAAAAGCGGTATTCAGGATGGTTTATTTAAATAAGATTTATATGATAAAGTACCATTATTTCGGGACACTTGCGGGGTTGTTGCGCTCGCTATTATAGGCAGCCAGCGATTGCGTAAATGGCATCGGAGTAGTTTGGAGCTGTTGGCTCCACTTCCGACTGTCCTTTTACTGATTTTTCGTCATCGCCACGATGCAGTGTTTGTGTTTTCTTCATAAGCGATTTCCATATTTTTAGAATGTTGCGAGCGTCGTTTTGCGTTATTTAGCTCATTCCTTTCTTCAATTTCAAGAGTTTCTCTGATTGGTCGGAACTTGCAGTTTTCAATATTTGCTATTTCTTTGGCTCCTTCAAAATTGATTTTATGTCCTGTTGTAGATGGCGCTGGAACAGGGCAGAAGTGTTTTTTTTTGTTTTTGTAGCCGAGATTCGTCTGATTGTTATATATGTATATATATATATATATATATATATATATATATATATATATATATATATATATATATATATATATATATATATATATGTATATATATATATATATAGAAAAGTCAAATGGCAAAGTGAGGTTAAAACACTAACTTTACACCTGATGTTGAGTGTCATGTACATATACGTTACTTATGTGTTCTATTACTTATATTTACGCTGAAGTAGGTGAACTCTAATCTTGTTTATGGACGACATAAATGAGTTAAACGACTTGTAGATCAAATTTTTCAACAGGATAGTGTGCGGTCATTTATTGCCAAGCTTTCTAGAGGTGCATGTTAAGCTGATGCGATAACCAGCTTATCAGTTATTTTACTTACTATATTTAGAGACTATTTTTAGATATTTCTTATTTGAGTAGTAATTAGTAAAGTCTAGTAAATTTACCTTACCACCATGATCTTTAACCAGGCTTTAAAACATGAATTACAAGTAGCTTGATATAAAGGCTAAGGTATTAGAGTTAGAGGCACATCAGCAACTACGGCTATTTAGCGACTGGACCTATAGCTTAACGTGGGTTCCGAACCACGCTTATCAGCCGACAACCGACAACCCAGGCCAGCAACCCCCTTCAGGCTATCAATCCTTGGTTATGTACTTACCCATAAATATATCAGAAAGCCTACCGACTGGCGAGTGGCCAACATAAAACACTTCTCAGAAGGCATCCGGCCTTACCCAGGTTTTAACTGGCGTGACTGAGGGGTAATTCGTAGTCGGGTTTTACACTCTTGCCTAGAAACAATCACAGACATTTAGGTGTGATATGTATGTGCGTGTGTGTGTCTATGTAAGTGTATATATGTGTGCGCGAGGGGTAGGAAGTAAGACGAACAGAATAATTAAAGAAAAACAACCATCCGAGCCCTGGAATCGAACCAACTACCACGCCAATGCGGTTTCGGCACAGAAGCGGCAGACCGCCGCTCTTATCATCCGCATCAAGCGACAGGCAGCTTGATATCCTATATCTCAAAATCGGAAATAGACCGCCTCGTTTAATTATAAAATGTAGATAATTTAGATGCACAAACACATTACGAGTATTAAGAAAATCAATAATAACTTGATAAACCAACGGAATTTTTTTCAAAAATGTTATTTATTGACTACTGGCAATAAAAATTATATTGTTAAAAAAATATTTAAATCGAACAAGTAATAACAGGATTTCTAGAACCATTTTTAAATAAAATTTAAATTTATCAATTAATTTTCATTTAAATCTAATATAAATATTTGTATTATTTTAAATATAGTTATAATATACCTACAATTATATGAAGCACATTTATGATGTATTTCAACTGTTTATTTTTTATAGGTTTTGGATTTAATATTCAAAAACAGTTTTCAAATATGTTCCTTTTGCGAATACTCTCCAGGATCTACGACATTGGATTATATCGATAAAAGACCAGCAAAAGGTATCGTACAAGGAAACTGTCTTGAAACATCATGTCGCAGCATGTATCTCAATATCTTAAGGGAATAGAAAATCTCCTTTGTTCCTGTCGAGGGAAACAAAAGCAACATAACCGTTTTGGAATAAGAATGCTATTTTGAGATGCTAGATTGAAGTCGGGATAAGCCCTTGTTAAACTATTCTTTCTTCATTCTGTGGTACGTGATACTTTTAGAGTTTTAGCAAGTGTATTATGAATATTGAGAACGTTTACATGAACATATTTGATCAAGCAAGTACAAGTTTAATAGATTTGAGCAATGATACATGATTTTTTGAGTGAACCATAATAAAATTTAAAACAATGAATAATCAAAACGGATATTATAAAAATGGGATTAGAATTTCAAATTGTCACTTACTACAAATTATTACTTAATATAAAGGAATATTGCATTGATTTAAATATGCAAATTTATTTTATATTTTAGAAATAAACCTAAGTACCTTTAAAGAACAAACATTTTCGTGAGAGAAGCTATGATGTAAATAAGACATAATATGAAGTTAATTTATTCTTAATAACATAATCTTAATCATCACACCATTGAATTATAACAGAGTGAAAAGGAAAAAAAAATATATGCAAGGGTAATGATCGTTGATGACCCAGGTTGGCCGAACAGTTTTCCGCGTGAGATATGCCAAAACATTTTTGTAAATTATACGATTTTTTTTATTTTCAACATCACCTTACAATTGAATACATTTAGATCAATGATCTTGCAACTTTTTAATACCGTCAGGGAAATACGATTTGTAAAAATCTGCAAAATAGGCAGCTTTGATATCAATATTTGAAGTCATTCATTTGAATCTTCGTCCAGCGAGCCATTTCTTTAGGTTTGGCAGGAACAAGTAGTCGCTGGGAACCAAATCTATTGAAACAGTACATGTGGATGCAGTTCGAAGTGTAGTTCATGAAATTGTGCTGCATTATCTCTGGATGTGTGTGCAGGATCATAATCGCGATAAAAGAGCATTTTTAAACAGATTTATGCGTTTAATCTGAACAAAATCCTTCAATTTGTCCAGTAGTGATGAATGATACTCCCTGATAATGATTCTGTAATCTTAAGAGTACGATTCTACAAGGATTAGAATATCCTAGCCGTAATTTGTTCTGCATATGGAACCATTTTCGTCTTCTATGGCACAATATCATCTGGCCTCATTGACATTTTGAATTGCAATTGACAAACGCAGCATCCATAAAGCGAAAACCTTTTTCATATACAAATCATGTGGATGGTCATAGTGGATATGGTCGATTGAGATGTTTTCAACCTCAGCAAGCTCGCGACCTTCAGTCGGCGATCATTTCATACAACATTGTGGATTTTTGTAACGATTTTGTAGGTCGTTACGGTTTGGGCGCCGCGAGAATTCATTGTATTCATGTATGTACGGTCACGTTTAAATTCAACCGACTACTATTTTTTAAGAATCCTTTAAAATAAAATTTAACTCTGCACGTCTATATAGGTTGAACTTCTTAAATATAAATTACTTTAAAACAGCTCGAATTTCAACTCTTCAGAACGTATCAATACTTGTTTGCTTTACACAATCGCCACAAATAAACAATTAAATGCATATGCCTAAAATATTTGCGAAACATCATAATCATTTGGCCATACTGATTGGCGAGTGATTTTTTTAATGTAGTGTATGTTTAGTGTAAGCGCCTCTGGTGTCAAAATTATTTAGCATCGCCTGGCAAATTATCAGGGAACGCTTAAGAGCATATATATATATATATATATATATATATATATATATATATATATATATATATATATATATATATATATATATATATATATATATATATATATATATATATATATATATATAAAAGCTAAGCAAGTTCACCCGTGCTTCACGTCGTGCATTGTCATTCCTTCATCCGCCATCCAAAGCGCCAGCAAGCTCCCAAGACCGGTTTCTGGCCTTAGGCCGTTATCAGTTTATCAGTTTATTTATGGCCTTAAGCCGTTATCAGCCAAGACCATTTAAAATGGCCATGTCGAATGGAGGCTGCAATCACATGCAGCCACGCTATTCTGCGGTAAACGGTCGCAGCATTCAGACTGTGCGAAACCATTTGTGACCCGTCTAGCCTCGAGTAAGTACTAGCTGTGATAGAAAAATTGTGAACTGGGCCCGTGGAGAAAAGTATTAATAAGCTAAGGAAGTTCACCCGTGCTCCACGTCGTGTTTTGTCATTCCTTCATCCGCCATCCAAAGCGCCAGCAAGCGTCTCCAAACACCGGTGAAAAAATTTTCAGCTTGAGCCCAACTGATGATGGCTTAAGGCCAAAAAACGGTCTTGGGAGACGCTTGCTGGCGCTTTGGATGGCGCATAAAGGAATGGCAAAGCACGGGTGAACTTCCTTAGCTCTTTAATACTTTTCTCCACGAACCCAGTTTACAATTTTTCAATATACCAGTTCACAATATATATATATATATATATATATATATATATATATATATATATATATATATATATATATATATATATATATATATATATTTATATATATATATATATATATATATATTTATATATATATATATATATATATATATATATATATATATATATATATATATATATATATATATATATATACATATATATATATATATATATATATATATATATATATATATATATATATATATATATATATATATATATATATAAATATATAAATATATATATATATATATATATATATATATATATATATATATAAATATATATATATATATATATATATATATATATATATATATATATATATATATATATTATTGTTATTATATTATTATAATCACAAATATGATTCATCGATCATCTCAGCCTAGGCTGGTCGGGTTTACAATGCCAAGAAGAGAAAATAGTTCCGCTCCTCCTATTCAACTTATTATTATTATTATTCACGTATGGGCCCTGCTGGACCACACGAAGTATAGTTAGAGGCGTTTGTTGTTGTTAGCCTTCCTTTGCGCCCATACTGATTTCATTCTTTCACTATGAGCTTTTTTCCTTTCGTCAGACCAAGTTGTTCCGGTCTTCCTACATTTTTCTCTATGGCCAACCTCCCAAACGTTAACATTGTGTCTGAAACAATTTCTATCCTGAATTTCACTTCGTATAATATTTGCTGATCTTAATCCTCTTTAATTGCAGTAATCCATTTAATTATTTCTACTGTAACTCTACTCCTATTTTCATAAAATTGAACTATTTGTTTAGTTAGCCTACTCGGATTCTTCCGTTTTATGTGTCCGTAAAACTTAAATATTCTTTTCTCATATCGCTATGTATGTCTATGTATTGTTTAATTTCTTGGTTTTCTCGAAGTCGGTATGTTGTGCTATTTATTTATTTTGGGCCTAAGATTTTTCTTTCTTTCTTTTCAATCTCCTCGATGTCTTTCTTTTTATTCAAAATGTGTATTTCTGAGCCATATAACCATTCTGGCTTAATAATTGTAATGTCTCAGTTTTGTGTTTTTAAATATGTATTTTTTATATAAGTCTCAATGCAGTTTCCATTTTTTGACATCTACCCTTATTGGCCGCTTTTTCCAAATCATTTTCCATGATTATTTCACCAAAATATTTGAATTGAGAGACTCGTCCGAAGTTAACATATTTTGTTTTTAAAACTGGTGTTCTTAGTCTGTTGCAGATCATGTATTGTGTCTTTTCAAAGGAAATTTGGAGTCCTACCTACCTTTTCTGCGGTTTCTTTTAGGATTTCAATCTGTTTTTGTGCAGTTAATATATCTTGAGCGAAAATTGGTAGTTCATCAGCAAACGCCAGACAATCAATTTTGATGTTAGTTCTCGCCAGTTTAACGGGCTGGTCAATATTCAGAGCCGATTTTTTTACACGCTATTCCTGTATTACTTTTTCTAGAACATAGTTAAATAACAGTGGCGAGAGTCCATCCCCTAGTCTCACTCCAGTTTTAATTTCGAAGGGCTCTGAGATTTTACCCATGAATTTACCTTTTGATCCTGTGTTAGTTAGTGTTGCTTTAATAATCGCCAGCATTTTCAGATATAATCCTTGTTCTTTCAAGATTTGGAATAAAGATTCGTGGTCAATAGAATCATATGAATTTTGAAATCCACAAATGAACAGACCAGATTTTTATTGTTTTTGACGTCTTAGGATCAAATAGAATATGATCAAGATAGAATTTTGTAACAAACTGGAAAAGAGATATTTCTCTGCAGTTGTTTACATCCTTTCTATCACCTGTCTTATGTAGTGGATAGATTAGAGCATCTTTCCAATCTTCCGCAATCCGTTCAGTTCTCCAAACTTTTTGTAGAATTTTGGTTATTTCCTTGATTGTACCTGGACCAGCGGATTTCAAAAGTTCAGCAGTGATTCCATCTTCACCGGAAGCTTTGTTATTTTTAAGCCGCTTGATTTGCCTAATTATATCATCTTCATTTGGTGGTCATGGATCTGAGTTTGTTTATTTAGGGTTTAGTGTTGGTAATGTGTTTAAAGGCTCAGGACAAGTTCTTTGTAATTGTCTTAGTTATTTAGAGCTAATTGTCCGTTTTCCTTTTGGAAGCAAAGATTTTGGGTTGATAGCCTGTTAATTTAGTTTTAAATGTTTTGTAAAAAATTCGGGTGGGTAGCTAATTCTAATTAGCTTCGATTTTTTTTTTCTTACTTCCAAAAAGATGTTATAGTTTATTTTGCTTTTTTGACTGTCCCATCTTTTGGATTTTTTATTTCGGCTTAATACTGCTTGCTCGCAAAGTTCATCCCACCACGGATGTTTCCTACGTTTTTGTAAAGGGACCAACTTTAGGGCTGTTTTAATAATTTTTTGTTTCATTTCTTACCAGTTATGTGCTGGTTGTTTACCAAGCTTTTGTTAGGGTTGGTTTTATTTTCCTCGGGTCGGGTCTTTGGGATTAGCAGTCTCTTTTGAATAAGATTTCCAGGTTTTAGGCTAAGTTTGATTCTAGTCAAATATTGATCCGTGTCTATGTTAGCTCCTTTCCTGACTTGATCATTCAAAATCTCTTTATCATCGGGGTACGAAATGGCAACATGGTCAATTTGAAATTCACCCATGTATGTTGGGTACCTCCAGGTCTTTTGTTTTCTGATTTTCTTCTTAAAATGGGTTGACATTATTTTTAGATTAAACTGTGAACATGGTTCAACCAATCTTCTGCCATTGTTGTTAGTCCATTTATGAGCAGGAAAACTGCCGACTATTTTTCTGTACTTTCTTTCTTTCCCTAATTGGGCGTTGAAATCACCCAATAGAATTTTTACATGGTTAGAGGGAATTTTAGAAATACTTATTTTTATTTTGTTATTTTTAATTCGTTTTATTTGCCTAATTATTTCATCTTCATTTGATGGTAATGAATCTGGCTTTATTTGTTTAGTGTTTATCGTTGGTCGGGGAAACTGCCGACTGTTTTTCTGTACTTTCTTTCTTTCGCTAGTTGAGCGTTGAAATCACCCAATAGAATTTTTACATGGTTAGAGGGAATTTTAGAAATATTCTTTTCCAGAATTTCCCAGGACTTATTTACTTTTTCAGGATTAGATTAATTTTCTTCGTTAACTGGGATTAATTAATGTTAACTGTATTGATTAATGTATAGTTTTTGTTAGCACACTTGAGGAATAGTGTCATAAGTCGATTAATTTTTTTTTAGTTTTACTGGCTAGGCATTAGTTATAGAATCAAGAATGGTTTTTGAGATAACGAAAGCAACACCGAGATGTGGTGTATTTTAGACTATTCTTTGGGAGAGAGATGATATTTATCGTTCCAATGAAAGTTTTGTTTTCGGTTTCAGACGTTGGCCAGAGGCCTTCGACTCCCTCTGAAAGATTTTGCATTTAAGCATGGACGCCCCAGAATCCAAAGGTCCGGTTATACCAGCAATGCTGGCCAAGGATTGTTTACCTCCTGGTGTAATTTTGTAATTACTAGAACGTTTCATCTTGTACTTTGTATGAAAGGTTGAACCATGACGGTTAAGAAAGTTCAAGACTGTTGGGATTAGTTCCGGAATTTAAATCTTAGCCGCACCACTGTTGAATAGACGCTGACACTTCAACCCCTTGATACAAGTCAGACGCTAAGTGGATTTACTTTTTGCCTTGGTTTGGAGCTGCTTGTTTTGAGATATTCGGAGCTGTCCATTAATATCTAATGGAACTTTCACTATCCACCACTCGTGACCCGTCTAGTACCTTAGACGAGGTATACTGGATATATAATTTAGGCAGTAGTACTTTTCTTCAGGTATATAATGGTTTGAGAACCCGATTATAAGCGTTTATAACCTCCAAAAGCTAGACAGACTCTGTTAGATTTTTATTTAATTAATTATCAATTATAGATATAAACAATATATTTTAACTTAGCGTTGCTTATATTTTCTAAGAGTTCTAGTCTTGTACAAGTTTTTTCAAATCAAAATGCCAGCACTCAACAGCATTTAATTTTTGTCACCATTTGTTCACCGTTTACCTGCTGTTTGTCGTAATTGTTCTTTCCATCTTATAGGTGGGCTTTCTACTTTATTCTCTGCCTATAATCTCGCTTCGTTTACTTGCCACGCTGTTATTGAGTCAATTGTTCTATTGATGTGTCATAACCAATGAAGTTGTCTTATAGTTATTCTTCTTAGTGGTTTTATATTTTTCATTTCTGATTTTCTCTAAGCGTATGAATCGTTGGATTTTATTTTCCCGTGCTTGTTGTCATCATTGGTTTTAATTTCTCCTTATTAATTTCTTGAAATATTTCTTCTGACTTATATATTAGTTCCATATATTCTGCTAACAAAATTTCTTATAAGGTTACTTGTTTCATTTTTCAGTTTCCATTTATTGTTCTTCTATATTATTGTCTACATCTTTCTATGGTTTTCTCAATAATTACTGATAAACTGATAATAGTAGAGGGCTAAGTACACGTACCTGCTTTAGACCAATTTTTATTTGGAATTCTATGGTTTCCTCATGAGTTTTAACCGTATTCCTATTATCTCTGTATGTTCAATTGTCTTCTTCAATTTTTCGATTCTTCCCAGCTTTTCTAAGTCTATACAGGAAATATGCAACTGCCCACCTTTCTTCATTCATTTTTGCCATAGTTCTCTAACTATAAATATTAAAAATTGTGTGTATTAATATTTTCCTTATTGTATATAAATATTTTCCTTATTGTATTATACTTGACAGTCTAATTCCTCGATAGTTTGTCCAGTCTTTAATGTTTTCCAAGTGGCAATAATATGCCCATATTCCAGTTCCTAAGAATTTGTCTTCCATCTATAATATCATTTAGTAAATGACGCTATTTGTCTTTTGCTTTGCCTCATATATTTTAGCATTTCTGTCGTGAACATAGACCATAAAAAAATCAGACCACAAGCACATTGATTATTTAGAACTTTGGTGTTTAAGAACCACCTCGAACATCTGGACAGACCAAATTAAAGATCTTACTGGTTTATCTTGCTAACATGCAACCAAGGAGGAGAGAAATAGAAAACGCCGCGGAGAACTAGTTCGAAAAATACGCAACTATTCTCTAAAGAAAAATACGAAGAAGAAGAAGAAAGTGTCGTGATTAGATCTTCACTAGACACATATACAAATGCTATAAATCAGGAAGGATTAAGGCACCGAATTAATGTGTACTCTTAACACACACATTTTCTGTAATGGATAAATATATTAAATATGACGACAAATCCAAACTTGCATCTCCTCAAGCACATAAACGAAAATAGACCAAGGAAAAAACGATCACCTTGGTTGCAGCCGGAAGAGGGTTGAAATAAAGAAACATAGAAGAAAATAGCTTAAAATAGTATTCGAGGATAAAAATAAGTGTTTGCCGAATCGGATTGAATTAACTCTAAGCGAGTTTTGCTAATCAAATGAGCATCATCAGAACATGATTAAACCTAAATAGTATCCTATTTTCTTTGCAGTTTATACCTAAATATAATACGGTAAATAGTATCAAATTTACTATGATAGTATAGAATTTTCTCTTTCTTCTTATATAAATTATTTTTAAATTTGGCTTTGTTGATACTTTCCTACCCGTCTAGTAACCTCCTATTGGTAACCTAAAATTAGAAAATAAAATAAAATTAACTACCCATTACGGAACAGTTTTGAATTGGGTTTATTGTTTGTTTTTCACTAATAATTTCAACACAGTAAGATTTTTCGTGGTTTACATGAGCTATCTTGTGGTTTTAGAGCACTTTTGTGTCATTTTATTCAGTCAACTCTATTTACCTTAACAAATATAACGTAAGTCACAACAAAAGTTTCTGAAATCGTATTTTCTTCTTTTATTTAATTTTAGACAAAATAAAAAAGAAAGGATAACTAGAATATCTAGAGGCCACACGAACAAAGACTCGAACTAACAGGCAGTCTGTTTTCATGAGGCTATGTTTTTCTTTTAGGTATCTCTCTCTTAAAGATACCACACCTTTTATCTCTCCTATTTCTTTTTACTATTTCTACTTATAAGTACATTTTGAACGTCTTTTAGATGTCGCTTTGTCCGTCTGTAATGAGTTTTCTGTCCTCTTTGTCATGTTCTTGGTAACAATCTAAAATTCCAGGTAAAAGAAGTGACGATATTTTTCAAGAGAAGATAACCTAGTTTTATACTTAATTAAATAATAAAATTAAAAAAACGGTTATATTTTTGAATATTTTTTCTTAACCTAAATTGAGTAACATATTTTTCATATATTTTAGCAGGTTTTCAAAAAATACCAATATATCAGGATTTGATTTGATTTGAGAAACCCGTAGATTACTATGGTTTGATAATCACTTATTGGTTGATGCAAAACTCTCTATAAATAATTGTATTTTACTTTAAATAATATATAAGGTTAATGTATATACGTATAATATTAATTAAACTTTTAATTATTTATAATTTTAAAAATTTAATAAAACAAATTTGTGCTTTTGTAAGAGTTTATAATGTTATTTTGTATTTTGCGCTTGTATCAAATAGGCGTGTTGTGTTTACTAAACTATTGTCACAAAATAAAAATAAGTGATAAATAATAAAGTAAAAATGTGTTTTATTTAATTTGAAAAATCAACTCTCACAAAGTAACGGACAATTTAATCCATTATATTTTTAGTATTAAATATATTTTATTTAATATATGTTAAATTGTATAATTAGGATACTAGGGTGTAACAAAAATATTTGCATTTTTGCCGTTTTTTATAAATATAGGATAATAGTTACTACTCAGATGTTTAATCATACGTCACTACACAGATGTTAATACAATTTCAATGTTATACTCCGACAAATAAAAATTCGTTCTTCAGTTATAAAATGATTCAATGAAAATACACAGTGGGCATGTGGAGAATATTAAAAATATTCAAAAAACAAGAAAAACATTTTTTCCGTGCTCCACATAAAATTCTCAATCCTTCAGTCACCATCAAACGCCAACAAGCATCTTCCGAGACCAGTTTCTGGCCTTAAGTCATCATCAGTCGGGCTTAGAGTTGTACGTTCGAAAGCAACTGTAGGATTGATCCGGGTCCTACCATATTCATCGGCCAAAGCGGCTGAAAGCAGCACAGAAATGCAGCTTACGCCATCCGGTGGTTCGTAACAGTACTACTGTCCGAAACCGTTTGGACCTAAACACAGGCCTTATATTTATTATGTAGGCCTTATATTATCTTCCGAGACTAAAGCTCGACTGATGACGGCTTAAGACCAGAAACCGGTCTCGGGAGATGCTTGTTGGCGACTGAAGAATTGAGAATTTTACGTGGAGCACAGGAAATCTTTTTTCCTTGTTTTTTAAATATTTTTAATATTCTCCACTTGCCCACTGTATATTTTCATGCATATCTGGTACTTGAATATAGGGCCGGGGTTTGGGTCCGAACGGTTTCGGACAGTAGTACTGTTACGAACCAACCTGGCTTAAGGCCAGAAATCGATCTCGGGAGATGCTTGTTGGCGTTTGATGGCGACTGAACGATTGAGAATTTTATTACGTGGAGCACAGGAAAAATTTTTTCCTTGTTTTTTTGAATATTTTTAAAGTGATTCAACTCCAAAATATTCACCCGAGGGCGTTTAACAAAAACGTTAAAATGAGTAAAATAAGTTGGTATCTCGATGTCGACGTTAGAAGAATAGAGTTACTGGCGCAAAGATTATTGAGGGGTCATCGAAAATCACAGTTTATATTTCGAGGAATAACCTCCAAGTTATTTATACATTTTTTAAATAGTGAATAACTAATAAGTACCTCAAAAACACAAATATCTTTGGTATATCCTAGTATTTGCCTTGCCGTTTTTAAAACAAGAAACTTAAATGACATTAACAGTTACTGCGGCTTTACAGAAATTATATTTTTTTTAAGCCTAGGGCTTTTAACTGAAGCATTGAAATATATATGCATATTCGTACATTGTGTTTTAGTATACATATATTTCGTGATAGACAAAAACGAACAGTAAGCGATAACGAGACATTTCCGCAAGTACAAAGACGATAACTAACAGGCCGTCTCTTTTCACGATATCGTATTTTCCTTTTAAGATCCCCCTCCTAACGACAACTATCCCTTTTACCTCGCCTGTTATTTTTTGCTCGTTCTCTTTTGAAGTGTACTTCGAACGTCTTTTTGTACGCCGCCTTCCCGCCGTGTAATGATTTTCCCATCTCCCTTACCTTGTTCTTTGGGATGGCGATCTAAACTTACATGCAAAAGGATTTACACTATTTTTATAAATAAAGTCAAGTGACCGTTGAATGGTTGCTGTATTTCGTCATATGCAGAATGATGTTAATGTTTATTCCTTTGATTTATTTGAAAATATTATCTAACTCCTTAAATTTATGATATGACTTAATTAATCGAAATCCATATACTAGTCCGTATAATAGTCTATCAAATTAATTAATTCATTCATTCACATTCAAGAAAATAGGCCAGATATAACCGGGAGGTTGTCATCTCCTGTAATCCTGCGACTTGAAGGTAGAATTACAGCGACGTATGTTCCAGCTAGTACTTAAAGGCTGACCCTCAGATTTACGTACTGCATTTCAACAAGCAAAATTAAATTAATAATTTTTAAATACAAAATAAAACACTATATATATATAATATATATATATATATATATATATATATATATATATATATATATATATATATATATATATATATATATATATATATATATATATATATATATATATATATTCAATAATTGATACAACTAAAATATGAAATGTGATTGCCATATTGGGGGTTCGTGGTTGAATATAAGTATGGATCGGACAATTGTTACATAATTGAATAGAAATTTGTTTAGGCTACCAATGAATGTATTCTAAAAGTCAGTAACTAAGAAACACTTAGAATAAGCAAATATTGAAGGGACAATCTTAATCAGCAATCAACAAGTCAGATGTGCAATGAAGTACAGGTAGCCCTCAGTTTACACCGGCTCAATTTACGCCGATTCACAATAACGCCGCTTTATGCATTACGTCGTTTACTTTATCCCTATGCTAGACTGATTTTCATTGTTGACGTATTTACTGAGCTGCGACGTTGTACATTCGTTAAAACAAAGATTTTTATTGAATATATTTATTTTTTCTGTTTAATATTGTTGGGTATATATATATATATATATATATATATATATATATATATATATATATATATATATATATATATATATATATACATTCACATTAAATTAATATTAAAATAAATAATAATATTAAAATACTAAATGTTTAGGTCCCATCTCTCCAGCATTGTCCAAATGATTCATTTGGCCAGCGCGCTTGGATGAAGCTGGCTAGAAGAATTGCTACAAAATCATTAAATCTCTTATTTACACTTGTTGTAGTTACGTTTCACTAACCATTGGAGAAGCATCAGGAAATTGTCAAATTACCCAAATTTATGAAATATTGAATAATGATATATAAAAGTTTGTTAATTATGCCAATTTAAATAAGTTGCAGAAATTTGGCTATGCAAAATCTAACTTAAAAGGGCCGCTCACATTGGTGCGATTCCTAAGACGATGAACAAATGAAATGTCGGCCTAAGGTGGCGGAAAGTTTGAATCCTTCTTACGGTGTGGATATTTGTACTTTGTTTAATTGTTTGGCGGCGTATGGATAACCCAAACCTCTACATCCAGTAGGGTAGAAGATGTAGAGACTAAGTAGTTTAATTGTTTGTGGACGTTTCTTGGCAACAGTAAAAATTTCAACTAGCAATGGCCTCTCAGCCACACTAGGTTTTATTAAATCTTATAAGTAACACATTGGTCAATAAGTCCCCGGTCTGACAAATAAAACATACTTTTTTTGCAAATTTCGACTTTATTCATCAATATATTATTCCATTGGTTTTCTAACATTTCTGCACCTTTTTTATAGAATTATATCTCTTTGCCTTTAAAATTCAGTATCAGCAATTACTTCTTCATTGCAGCCAATTTTTTTTCCCAGCGAGCATTTCTATGCGACTGACAACAGGAAACAGGCGTTCAAGGTGAGATTTGAGATTGACCGCCAACGATTTGTTGGACCATTTGGAGTCATTTTTTACGATCTCGTCCTTCAAACGCACCAATAACGCTATGTAGTATTTGCTTTAGACGGTTTTCACCGGCGGCTATCCTCTCAGCTGACTGCCGATTGGACTCCTGAGTGTAGTGATGAATCCAATTTACCATTCCCAAGTGCTCATGCAAAATGGCGTAAAGACTTCATTTCGATATCTTCATGATATTAGCTGTCTCCTGCAGTCCCTGCAGTCCCGGGGACTTATTAACCGATGTGTTATAAGCAACAATCCCAAATATATTTTATCAACTTATGCAGTAGTAATTTAAAAACTTTAACTATTTTTGATGGTTGTTTTTGATTTTCAGGCCTTTAAATTATATTTCTGAAATTATACCTTTAAAGTTAATTTTCAGAAATACATTTAAACAGTGTTAACCACTGCTACACTCATAAAGTAACGATTTTCGCCTGAAAAGTCAAACATATTACAGAATCATCGAACCCTACAAGCTCGTGAAATTTACTATGTGAAACCTATATTTTGTGTTAAAATAAATGGCAATCGATAGCGAATAAGGTGAAAAAACGAACAGTGAAAAAGATATAGTTTGTTTACACGACGACGTATTTTCGTTTTAGAATCTCCCGCCCAATGAAAACTATTCCCTTTACACTGTTAGTAATTTATTTTTTCTTGTTTTTTTTTCGTTTTCCTTTGAAGTATACTTCATTTGTCTTTTACGTCACCATGTTCGTTGAGTAATGAATTTTCTATATCCTTGTTCTTCTCCATAATGTTTCAAAATTATACGTAAAAAGAACAATGATATCTTTACAATATAAATACACAAATCTTAATATTTAAGATGGCGTAAACTGTGAGATTAATTCCTGAAATCATTATTATTATTAAAAAAAATAATTTATGAATATTAAAACATGGGGTTTATTTGAGGTATGTTTGCTCATAAACCTATTATGACAGAAGCGCGCTTCGTTGGAAAAGATTATTTATTCCTTAAAGTGGGAACCACCTTTAAACTAATTTAAAGCCGAATGTTTAATGGAGATTATGATCAGCTGGCTTCAGATGTTCAGTTAATTAAACTTGTGATAATCCTTATAACGAAGATCACGATGCAAAATTCTCCACGTAGTCGTTTGAGAAAGATTACGTTCCTGAGAACAACGTAGAGTAGGTAAATTCAGATCTTCTCTTACACTCTGTCTCGGTGCAAGCAGCGATGTCTTACTGCATTCCAAAACGAGATCTCTGCGCTAAAAAGAGGTTACCGTCAGTATGGTCGGATTTTACTGCAATTATTTCCTATGACGTTCTGAATCCTGATGAAACCATAAATGCTGAAGATTATTATGCTCAGCTTGACAGACTAAACAGGGCTTTGATTCAGAAACGTTCTAGACTGATTAATTGAAATTTTTTTATCCTACAGCATGTCAACGCAAGGCCGCATAGTGCCAAAATCACCTACCTAAGAATCAAAGAATTAGGCTGGGAAGTACTTCTTTACCCTTCTTGTTCTTCTGATGCTGCATAATCAGATTACCATCTTTTCAGATCTATAGAACATTTTCTTCGTGGAAAAAAAATTCTATTGCCATAGCAATGAAAAACGGCACTCGAAGAATATTTCACTTCGAAATCACCCTCATTTTACAAAAAGAAGATAGAAAGTTTGCCTGAGAGATGGGCGGAAATTATCAATGACGATCAAGATTATATCGTCGATAAAAACTCTATTAACTCTCAAATAAGTTATAATTTTATACAGTTCCAAAAAAATTACAGTACTTATGGGTACCCTAATAAGTGGGGTCATTTAATTTAATTCCATTATGTTCGATTTTGTAGCTCTTTTATATCTTGAATGAGTTGGTAAACAGTTTTTATTAGTGCATACGTAGTCCTATGAAATATATGGGGCATTGCACATCAAATCGACCACTTATACACCTGACCCCTTTTGATTTCGCTAAAACTTTTGTATCCTTTTCTACACCCCCCTCCCCACCACCAAGAATTTTTATATTTTTTTTACTCAACCCAAAAAAAGTTATGGCTTTTTGAAAAAAATGGTTCTTTTTTTGTAGTAAATTCAAATACTATTTATTTCAGCTCCAAATATCTTATAAAATATTTGAATGGGAATTAAAGAACGCAAAATCATTGACTGAAATTAATTTTACTGTATAAACAAAGTTTTTAAAATAGAGAAAGTGAAAGAGTTTGAAAAATAAAAAAAAACAATTAAATAACAAAAAAATAGAAGGAAAACCCAACGAAAATTGACCCACTCCCCTTTGCACGGGAATATTTACCGAAAAAAGCAAAGTTTTTTTGAAAGAAAAAAAAATAAAAATGTCGGACTTGATTTCTGAAATTTTTTTCTAAAAAGTGCATTTAAAAACAAAAATTAAATAAAAACGTTCTTCTGAACAGGTCAATTTCTCTTGAACAGGTCAATATTTAAAAAAAAGCCATTTTTTTCAAAAACCCATAACTTTTTCGGGGTTGGGTAAAAACTTCTGAGAAACGTCTTTCGGTCTTTTTCGGTAGAAAAGAACATAAAAATTTCAGCGAACTCGGAAGGGATCGGGTTCAAAAGTGACCGATTTGGCATGGAATATATATATATATATATATATATATATATATATATATATATATATATATATATATATATATATATATATATATATATATATATATATATATATATATATATATATATACATACATACAAGGTGTATCTCACGGACAAAAAGGATTTTTTCAAAAAAAAAAACGGAAATATTTATTTTTTTAAAATAATCTTTTTGCGCGTCAATACAATGTTTTGTACGGTCAATTAGGTTGACGAATTAGTTTTTGAGATTGATCAAAAAATATGTCCGTCAGGGCGGCCGGTCGACGCACTTTGAATGGCTTCAATGTCAGCATAACGCTATCCTTTCATCGGCAAATGACGTTTTTCGAAGAGATAGAAATTGCAGGGAGCCAAATCAGGCGAGTATTGAATGATTGATGGTTAAAATGGCATTTTTGATCAAAAAAACCAGTAATGAGCGTCGAGCGGTGGGACGGCGCACTCTCGTGCAACAAGCTCTAGCTGCCTTGTTGACGGTATCGCGGCAGCAGACGACGAACATGCGACAACATACGCTTCATAACACCAAGATCAGATGGAATGGAATCTTTGTGCACAATTCCTTCCGAATCGTAGAAACAAATCAATATTGTTTAAATTTTTGACTTCTCGAGACGGCTTTTCTTCGGATTTGGCTCGCTCGGGAGCTTTCATTCGGTACTTTGACGCTTGGTTTCTAGACTATATTAAAAAGACCATGGCTTATCGCCAGTAACAATGCTGTACTTGAAGTTTTAGCCCTTTTTCGACTCTTTAATCAAGTCCTTGCAATGTTGGATTCGGATCAATTTTTGGTCGTCAGTCAATTTGTGTGGAACGAAGCATGTACAAACCTTCCGAAGTCCCAAATCATCGGCCAAAATGCGACGAATTGAATTTTTGTGTTCATTGCCATTTCCATATATAGCGATGAAAATTTGGGCTGATTGTTTATAAATTAATCCACAATTTCAATGTTACTTTGAGTAACCACAGAATTTTTTGACCAGGATGTTCGTCTTGCTTGATGTCTTCCCGACCTTCTTTATATCGTTTAAACCACTCGTGGACTCTTCCACGGCACGGGCATAGCCAGGATTTAGTTTTTTTTAGGGGGAGGGGGTTAGTTTGAAGTAAATAAAACAATAAAACTATACTTACATAAAATTTAATATTCAAATGAAATGGTTAAATTAATTTCGTTCCTCTGCGCTAAATCTAAAACCATTAAAGAAGAAATCTTCGGCTTTTTCTATTAAATATTTCCACTACTTCATCTGCATGAATTTCTGTTCCATAGTGAATGTTCATGAGAGCCAAACCATTAAGTCTGTTTTCACTTGTAATGTTTCGTAATTAGTTTTTCAGTCTCCTTAGGCTCGAGAAAGGCCTTTCTGGGGTAGCAGTGGATACAGGAATGGTAGCCAAGATTTATAGTAATGTGTAAATATTAGGGTAAAGGTTTTTATCGCACATATCTAGGCATTCCAAACTAGATTTCGGGGTAGGCGAGATACTTGTCATCACTGTTTTCCATACTTCAAGTTCTGCTTTAACCACTGATATGTTGCTTTCGGGAAGCAGTGACGAGTACATGGAAATTGCTTCTTCAATTTCAGAACTGGCAGTAAAATTTGAAGGTAGCACACCAGATAATGTTGATACTACTTTACGATGTTTGGTAAACCTTTCAACCAATTGTTGAATTGTATGATCAAGAAGTGGAATTAACAAATTAATTTTGTAATACGTGCATCTATTTAATTGTCTTCCGAGGACGCGTGGCATTTGCAGTATACCACCATTTTCTTCCAGTAAAACTTTTACGTCTTCATAGAGATGAAGATATTCGACGTCAGTGTTGTTTCTCAGGAGTTGTAAGACATTAATAACATCATCTACATGTTTGAATGCCGTGATAAGATCGATGTCATTTGTCTGTAATTGTTTTGATAGCGACAATGTATAGCTCATAACTTTTTGAAGAATCACTAAACACATCACAAAATCCGAAGATCGAAGCGTACTTAGCAATTGGGCGGCTTGTTGCGATGTTTTCTTATTGTGATTAAATTGGAGTTCTTCGAGAGCATTCACAATCGCTAAATAAATTTCCCTGAATCTTATAATAGCTTCATGTATGTGGACCCACCGTATTTCACACATTGAGAGCAAACTTTTTTGGTTACCGACGGGTAGTAGCTCTTGAATTTTTTCTTTCAACAAAGCAGTGCGTTGAGCAGAATGTCGAAAGTAGGAACCAACAGACTACACAATACCAATGCAATTTCGGACATTTGCTAATGAACATGAATCAGCAAAAGCAAGGTTGAGAGAGTGTGCACTACAGTGTACATAAAGAGCAAGAGGACATTCTTGGCGAACATAAGCTTGGGCACCGTGCAAATACCCACTCATAGCTGCAGCCCCATCGTAACCTTGACCAACCACATGAGAACATTCAAGTCCATGCTTTTTCAGAGCTGTAATAATAAGATTTGCGAGACCGGATTCTAAAACATCGACCGTTGGAATGTACTCAAGGAACATCTCTTTAAGAATTTGGTGTTTATTATCTGTAAAATCAACATATCGAAGACATAACGAGACTTGTTCTACACGTCCGATGTCGGTGGTTTCGTCAGCCAGAATCGCAAATAGTTTGACTTTCTTTACTTCTTCAATAATTTTATGTTGAATTAATTCACCACAAATGTCAATTATTTCATTTTGGATCTGAGGGCTTGTCTACAGGGCATTCTTCTGTGAAGTATTCAATTGCTCAGCCAGATCTTTATCTCCAGACTCAGCCGCAAACCGCAACAGGGCTCTAAAATTACCATCATTCTGTAGTAGTTGTTCAGGTTCTGGTGATTATGGTGTAATTTGTATGCGCCCCGAATCGATTTTACCTCTCAAGGAGATGCCTTGTTTGCCGCAAAAAATTATTGCTTTTACGATAGGGATTAGTTTCTTTCGATTCTCCTCTTGTTGTCTCTTTCTTTCAGAAGACAGCTGTTCAGTGACCGAAAAAGCCTGCGAAAACATTACTTTTAGAAAGTTATCTGCAAGTTCTGAATTTCGCTTGTGGTATCCCGATTTCGCATGAGCTTCAAATATTTCTAGGGCATTTTTCCACTTACAAAAAGGTTCGGTTACCAACTGGCCGATGCTTTGATGACCGCCTTTACCTTCATCAAGCGAACGTCCCATTACCACGCAAACTCTGCAGTATGCTCCACTTTTATATTACGAATATGACAACCAGGGGAATCTCTCCAACCATTTCAATTGAAAGCGCAAGTTTCGTTTTGTGGAAATAGGAAACTTATAATCTCTGGGTGGGTTCCATGGCGTTTTTAAAATTTGGACTTTAAAATATTCATCCAAGATTTTTTCTTGATTCGCGTAAAAACCAACATCCAACTTAGCTACAGTTATAAAAGATGAGGTAACAGGCAAGCTGGCCTGTTGCAGACTAGATGTAGATTCGGCAGTTGAAGGTATCGAACAGGACACCAGCGACATGGCATCGATTTCGACATTCGGTATTGTGATTGAGGTCGAGATCTAGGGCCCGCTTGTCATCACAGTCTTCTTATCAGCATGCAAGATAGCTGAAGCTTTGATAGCTAAATCCAAATTTGTTTCTTTATTAGAAACCCCTTAACTACACCACTTTTTCCAGTAGTCCATACCTTTAAGTTTATCACCCTTCCTTTTTTCGACAGTAATAATGATTCACGTATCTATCCTTAACAAGGTCACCGAATAATACTGCCCTAAAATTACTCACTTACACGGTACACTTAATTCTCTTCACTATTTGTTCACCACTTTTCACTTATATTCGCTTCGAGTTCGCATGGAACAATATTCCATAAGCGCGGTCACGCGCCGCTTATATAGCAGCCCAGTAGTAGCCGTTTAGAAACTACCACAAACTTCCACAAAGCTCCGCTCATTCCGACCGAGGGGCGTGGCGAATAATCGAGAAACAACGCAAAGTTTCCATACGATACAAAATAGTTCGAGTACTGGACAAGAGATGGCGGTACTGTGCGCAACGTCCACTAGTTCGGATATATATTCAATTCAAATGTAATAATTTAACTCTCTTCACTCCTCGTATTTTTTCGGTATAATATATTAGGTAACATTTGGCTTATTTCGGGGGGGTTTGAACGCCCAACCCCCCCCCCCCCCCCCCTTGGCTACGCCCGTGTTCCACGGGATAAAAAATCCTCAGCTTATACTTGTTTCATTACTTGAAACGTTTCGGTGAATGTTTTATCAAGTTTAAAACAAAACTTAATATTCACTCTTTTGTTCGATGTTCATTTTTTGACCGACGATATAAACATAATGACACACACAATATATATATATATATATATATATATATATATATATATATATATATATATATATATATATATATAAATATATAAAATCGACAATATTTTTTCCTTAAATGTATCGAAGATATTGTTAGAAATGACGAAAAAAAAAAGTGTGAGAGTTAGAGCTCTTAATATTAATATTAGGAGGTGCCGCATCGCAAATTTCAATTTCTAATTTAAATAACATAGCAAGTAATTTTCAGTTGAAAAATAGAATAATTTTAATTTTATAATCCATTATAAACAATAAAAATTCGATTATTTAGAAAACATCAAATTTCAATTTAAATAACTTACGGTCCTTACCGAGTTTCGAAAAATGTATTAATGAAAATATATAGGAAATGGAATGACAAAAAAGGTTGAAAAACATTTTTCGATTAAATTTATAGTTTCGTCGAAAAATTGAAAAAATATAAAAATATATTATTCATTCAACTGTAGCCTCGAATAAGTTTTGAAAAAGTAAATTCGAAAATTTACAATTTTATTAAGTATTACTTTACAAAAAGGTCTCTACGTTTTTTGAAGAACCTATAAAGAACCTATATATATTTTCAATTTCCTATAAAGATAAGATTAGTAATAGTTTTGTCCACAGTAATGTTCCGCTGAAGAGCTCTAAAATTCCAAAATTAAAAAAAAATCCTATGTTATTTAAATTGGAAATTCAAAATTGCGATGCGACACTTCTTAATATTAATATTAAGAGCTCTAACTGTACTAACTAACTAGTAAGGAACTCTAACTAAGCATTTTTTTTCGTAATTTCTAACAATATTTTCGATACCTTAACATCTCCTCCCAACGATACGGAACATCTCCTCCTAAACACAAAAATAGCAGTTAACAGACGATAGGTTCTCAGGACGTGGCATTTAATTTTTTTATATTTTCTATGTTTTCCTTTAATGTGTAATATACCAGGTGTCCTATAAGAAAGTTTCTATTTTATTGGCTCACTGCGCAAACGCTACAACTGGGACGGCGCGGATCGCGTGTCATTCGATAGCCCCGAATTTAACAATTTAGTCGATAGTGTCTCTCGGGAGCAGACCATGCGTTATGTGTGCGGGAATTTTACAAAAAAATTATTCGGTAATTGTAGCGCAGAGAAAGTTCTGCAGTCATTGTGGTCTACGTATAATTAAAAGGATACGCCAAGTATTCCTCTCATCAGAAAATGGGTTAAGAAGTTTGAAGAAACCGGTTCAACTATGAATAAACGTAAGTACGAGCGACCAAGGTCATCACGAAGTGACGGAAATGTGGAAATGGTAAATCATTCTATTCGTCAAATCACTTTTTTTTTAACTTCTTGACGCACGTTTCGCTAACCATGTTAGCATCATCAGGAGATGATTTATTTATAAAGATGATTAAATGATCATAACCATGATTAATGATTATAATCATGTTAGCATCATCAGGAGACATGGTTAGCGACATGCTATGCGACATGCTATGCGACATGGTTAGCGAAATGTGCGTCGAGAAGTTCAAAAAAAGTGATTTGGTGTTTAGTTGTAAATCTCTTTAAGTTTAGTGTTTTATACGAAAGGTTCCAATAGAAGAATTGAGCAGTCCATTCGTGCCAATCCGGACCATTAAATGTGCTTCAATCATCATTACACCGCATTCGCGCAAGGACTTAAAACTACACCCACACATAATTCGACTGGTTCAAGACTTAAAGCTCCAAGTTGTCGGTCAGAAGCTTAAATTCCTTAATTAGGTAACTGAACGTTTTGCAACATCCAACGACATATTGTTTTCGGATGAGGCTCATTTTAATCTGAACGGTGATGTAAATAAGCAGAACTGTCGTTACTGGAATGCAACGAACTCGAAATACAAGTATCAAAAACCCTTACATTAGCCTAAAGTCACTGTGTGGGCTGCAATGTCAGCGCGAGGAATAATCGGCACGTACTTTTTTGAAGACGGCATGGGACGCGCAGTTACCGTCAATCCAAAGCGTTATATAGAAATGTTGGACAATTTTTTGGTCCCTGAACTGCAAAACTTTGCTGGTTATAATCAAAAAACATGGTTTCAGCAACGTCACACATTTTCAACACATCTCTGCCACGAGTTCGCGAAATTTTTCAAAACAAATTGATCAGCAGGAGAGGCGACATAAATTGGTCTGTACGTAGTCTTTATTCGGGTCCTATGGACTTTTTCTTGCGGAACTATCTATAATCGAAAGCTTACGTTAATAAATCGAGTTTTTTGTGCAGTTAAAAGAAAATATATGACACGAAATGGCAGCCATTCTAGAGATTATGTGCCGTGATCGTAAAGGTTTACATTTGAATGGCATTATTTTTAAAAAATAATTTCCTAAAATGTTTATTTCAATAATTTATAAAAGTTTTTTTGATGGACGTCCCTCTTTTATTTATATCGCTATATGAAACAGAAACTTCTTTTGGGATACCTTGTATATTAAGAGCATCGTTTTAAGTCACTTTGATCGTCATGTAAATGTTGTCGTCCTTGTTCCATTGTCCATTTCTGACAGTGGTGACCTGAAGTTCCAAAAGAAAGTCAGGAGATATCTTTAGCATAAGTTGTAGTATATTAAAATTTACTACTGTTGATAAATGTTTGTTTTGCATGGCCTATGTATTGATACATAAATTCATTTGGCAGTCATGAAAACAGTACTTTATTGTATTTTTACTATTTATTATTTATATATTATATATTATTATATTATAGTTCAGTACTTATGTCTATTTTATTTAGCAGCTACAGTCGGTGAAGGTTTGATCTCCGGTCACGGTGTGAGATGCCTATACTTTATTTTTGTGTTTGCGTATTCTCTATAGTCAGTTTCATAACATGCAACAAATAATCGCGTCTCAATTACATCAACAACTAAGGTGAGTAAGGCCGCATGCCTTACCTCTCAAAGTACTGAAATGACCTTGATACTCGCCAGTCTGTAGAATTTTCAAAAGAACGCATATAGTAAGGTTTAATAATCTGTTGGAATGCAGGTGGAAGTTAAGCGATAGCTGATATAGTGATTCACAGCCTAAAAGTACTTAAGTTCTTAGTCTTAAGTTACTTTTTTTACTGTTTTATAAATTATGACCTATGATATAATATTATATGACGAAAGACACATGACAAAATGATAGACATATGATGAAATATTACTTAAAAATTTTATACTGAGTTTTCCATTCCCACCATATCGCATTAGAACTCGGCGTGCGTTTCGCTAACCAAGTTGTCTTGATCGGGAGATGCCTAAAACTAAAGCTTAAGAGATTGGTCCATTATCTTTATTTAGACTACTTTTACATATAGGCCTTTCTATACTTTCGGATGTAGGTAATTCTGCCATGCCACTCATTTCAATTTGCTTAAATCGACATTGTGGTTAGATTCATAAATTCCTAAATTCTATTCTGTCTTTGCAGAGCAAATTGCCTTTAATCTTGTTTCTATTGCCATTTTTGTTTAACCAACAAAATCCCCGGCGAGATCCAAGGGATATACAAAATGTCATGCAGATATTCTAGGATCAACCAATGGATGGATAGCCGTTTGACTCGAACACAGACGGACTGTCTGCAAAAACAACCGAGATGGCCTTGAAACAGCCCTGTTTCAAGGCCATCTCGAAACAGAACACAAAATCAAATTCAATAGCTGTAAACAAATAGCACATACAAAGTACCACGACACAAGAATCGTGCGAGAGGCAATTGAAATTGAGCATCGTGTATGACATTTAAACACGAAAGACATCAAAATCTATCATCTGTCAAATAACCACCTCTTACACCTCCATAGATGTGCACTCTTTTGTCAAAATGTTGGATGACATTTTGGCGTAACCGTGGCTTTATCTCACCAATGACTGGAATAATTTCATTCTTTAATTCAGAAATCGATTGTAGATTGTTCTTATAGATCTAGCTTTTCACGTAACCCGAAAGAAAATAGTCCAACGGTGTCAAATCACGTGATCTTGGCGGCCAATTAACATCACCGTTTCCTGCAATAACTCGTCCAGGAAATTTTTCTCTCAATAAATCAATTGTTTCATTAGCAGAGTGAGGTGTAGCGCCATCCTGTTGGAACCACATATCCTCCAGATCAAAAATCTTCAATTCAGCCCATAAAATACAGTTATTATCCCACGATATCGAACACCATTAAAAGTTACAGCTTCACTAGCAGCATAATACGGCCCAATAATACTCACCTACATAATGCAAACTAAACATTGACTCGTTTTGGATGTAAAGGTTTCTCATGAATCAATCGTGGATTTTCCTCACCCTAAATGCTTCATCAGAAAAGATGATTTTTTGAGAAAAATCATCTGTTTGTTCTTTGATCCATTTGACAAATGCGACGATTATATGACTTCAGAACTAAATCTTTTCGTAAAATACGCCATATTGTGGATTTACTGAGTTCAAATTGTTGTGAATATCGACTAATGAAAATTTCTGGGTCTTCAGCAACACTTTCAAGTACCAAATTAATATGCTCTTGTAAACGATCACTACAACTATATATATTGCCCTTCTTTTATCTTTCACCCAACCAGTTTCTTAAAATATTTGAACAATTCGAATGATAGTGCTTTTAGATGGACGGTTATATGAACCGTAAATATTACGTAATTTTCTTAAAACATTTTTCGACCATGCCCGACCTGACGTATAGATGGCAGTTGTTGTTTGGAAAGAATGACTATGGTAGACAGTACAAATCTTATAAAGCTTAAGTTTGACGACGCTATGTTATTTAATTTTTGTTTGGCAGCCATTAATAATGAACGCTCTCGGTGAATTTGTAAACATGGAAAAAATTGGCCATCGTTATGTGATACAATACTTTTATTTGACAGGTCTCAGTCCAACCGATATCCTAGCTATTTAACTAGCGGAACTAAATCCTACTCTAGGGAGTGTGCTCCTTCGTTTAGAATAGTAAAATATTAGGCGTCAGAGGTTAAACGAGGCCGTACGAGCTGCCAAGACGAACATCGCAGTGGTCGACCAAATGAGGTGATCACCACCAGAAATGGTGAAGAAAATCCACAAAATGGTATTGGATGACCGTCGACTGAAACTCCGCGAGCTAGCAGACATGACAGGCATTTCAAATAGTGCTGTACATCGCATATTGACTGAAAATTTGAACATAAAAAGTTGTGCGCAAGATTGATGTCACGATAACCCACAATGGAATAAAAACAGAGGCATGAGGACATTTCAATCGAGTGTTTGGCGAAGTTTCACATGAATAAAGCGTCTTTTTACGTCGATTTATAATCATGAATGAAGCATCCATTACTTCACATCTGAGACGAACGAACAGTCAAAACATTTGACTGAAACGGGAGAATCAGCTCCAAAAAAGGCGAAGACAATTCCACCTGCAGGTAAGGTCATGGCGTCAGTTTTTTGGAATGCGCGTGGGATAATTTTCATTGGTTATCTTCAGAAAGGAAAAAATAATCAACTGCGAGTATTCACATATCCGTTATCGCGATGGCCAAAATCAATGAGTTAAAGTTTGAATTGTTTCCTCACGCACCCTATTCGCCAAATTTCACCCCCTCAAATTATTTTCTGTTTCCAAACTTGAAAAAATGGCTCGGTGGTAAAAGATTTACTAACAATGACCAGGTTGAGTCTGCTGTTGATGGCTATTTTGAGGAGCTCGACGATTCTCACTATAAACAAGGAATCGAAGCTATTGAATATCGCTGAGAAAAATGCATCGAGCTAAAAGGAGACTATGTAGAGAAATAAAGATATTTTTCCCAAATTTATTATGTTATATTTGTTAGGTCGTGTACTTCTGGGACTACCCTCGTATATTGGGTACGACTCCATTTTTATAAATGTCATACATTACGCTTCTAAAATGAGACTAGACCTAGGCAAATTCATAACGCCATTAAGAATTAGAAAACCGCTCAATGTGAAAGGCTCGTTACAATGTGGAAAACCGTGTTTTCAAACAAGAGCGTATTCAAACAAACAACCAGAAACAAAACTCCAGTCACTCGTGGACACACCGAAACACTAACGGACAACACTGTCGATAAAATCTTTTAATACGTGAAGATTTTTATGTAGTTCCGTTGATCTGATGGTAAGTTAACTAAACCTTAGAATAAACCTAAATAATATTGCAACATTGTCATGATATTTCCTTCGCAGAACTGACATATTTAACAAAGAAACCTGAATCAATTACTGCAACATCGCAACAAGAATTCATGCCTTAAACTTGAAACGTATTACATTGAAACAGTATATGCAGATTCGTGAATTTTGTTTTGCCATACCTACATTTCGTGTTAAACAAAAAGGAATAATGAGCGATAACAAATATCTCCGCAAGCACAAAGACGAAAACTAACAGTCGCCCTGTTTTCACAACGTTATATTTTCTCTTTAGAACATTTTACTTAACGACAACTATCCCCTTTATCTTGCTTGTTGTTTTTAGTCGCTTTTCTTTATAGTGTATTTTAAACGCCTCTTGTATGTCGCATTCACCGTCGTGCAATGAATTTCGGTCTTCTTTCTTTTGTTTTTCTCAATGATGACCTGACGTTGCAGTCTAGAAACCCGGAATGATTTTTATCTAATTGAGTTAAAAATATTTGGTATTCGCTCAGTTTTAAAATAGAATGAAATATAATTTCTTGAATAATAATAATTATTGGCAAATAAAGAATGTATTGATCGGTCTATTGACCAAGATTTTGAAGTTCACAGAATAGTACCGTCGAACATTGGAATAGAATAGTTGAACGGTGGTATGTTTGGTAAATATGAAGGATGGGGATTAAATCTCGCATCGAAGATTTGATCAAATTTCCTTCACATGATTAAAGAAATTTGGCGTCTGTATGAGATAACATGTTTTTATATTTCCACCACAAGCAGAACATCATTTTATTGGGGTATAATTCTGCTTTACAAGTTGTCGTTACTGATCCTACAAGATCTTTATATCTTCCGATGTATGATAATACTGGAATTTATAACTGCGCCAGGAGATACAAGAGTAATTTTAAGTATGATTGTGTGAGAACATCTTATCCAAAAACTTAAGTTCATGCATTCTAATTCGAGTGTTTAGTGTAAAATTAGAGCTTTACCTCAAAAATCACAGAAAACAAATTATTATTAAAAGTACGATGAAATATATACAGTCATATAGGGTTTATATTCAATCTAAATATTTAAAAAGCTAAACATATAAGAATATTTTATATGGTTGCATGGCATGAATGTAATAAGTATGATGATTTCTTTATATTGTTTTTGACTAGGTTTCAGAACATGTATCAACACTATCAAGAAGTAAAAAAAATATGAAATCACCATTATTCATTCATGTCATAGAAATATGTTCAGTTTTCCATATTTTATATTTATTCTATGTATATTAGATAAGGTATCTAAAATACTAAGTAAAAAAAACAAAGATTAATATACAAGGTCGCTAGTATGTATGGAAACGGCCAAATATCTCGAGAACGTTTTGAGATTTCTTGATGGTACTTTCTACATGAACATCAGAAAATGTTTGCTACTTTTTGGGTATATCTTCATTTCTTTTCCTTGTACATCTTAAATCCACGACCAATTTGATTCTTAAAAAAAATAACAGTACTTGAATTTGACATCGTTGGAAAGAGCATTTTTTTCTGAATTCAACGATGTAAATATTGTATGGTTTTTTTTTCAACATACATTTTAAAAAATCAGATAAAAAAAATATATCAATTTTTTTTCTTATTAAAAAACTGTTTACAAAAGGCATTTAAAGTGTCCACCATTAACTTCCTGTCAGTAATGGATAGGTCGGACGAAGCCTTGAATTGCGTTTTCCCACCATATAAGAGGTGTATCGGCAATTTCTTGTCTAATTCGTAATTTGAGATATATGAGATTTTCTGGCCTATTAACGTAAAACCAACTTTTTAAATAACCCCACAAAAAAATCGGTTTGGGAAAGTAGTGTTAAGAAAATTTAGAACGTTAATGCCATAGTGTACTGGTGCTTTACCTTGCTGTAACTATATCTCCTGCTTTTTGATTAATTAAATTTGAAAACAGACGTAAAAGTTGAGGGATGATATTTTCTTTTTACGACCAGTTACGCGTAAGCGCGTCCACTAAAAAGGTGCTAATGTGAAAGTTTCGGGCACTTTTTATAAATATGGCGGGACAACAAGGATCATTACCCTTATTATCAGTGCAATTAAATGAAAAATTAATTGATGGTACTTCATTGGTGCATCCCACAATAGAAGCATATAAATTGTATTCAAAAACGACGATGGTTAAAATAGCTATGGGCGTCCCCAAAGTGGAAATAAAAAAGAACTTGTTGAAAGGTCAGGATGTCAATTATATTAATATTAGGTTTACATTAATTAATATATTAATAATTAATAAATTGAGGTCAATATTTCGTAAGTAGAAATTATTATTAGTTAATTTATGACTTAACCCGGATGTTGAAGTCGCATCGCCTACGTCCGTCATCAATGATCAAATTTTGAACATCTTCGCAATCCATATTTTCTGCAGGGTAGTTTAGATATTCAATATCTTGGTTTATATCCTAAAACATTATATTTATTTTTATATTAAGTTTGAAGCAAATTTTAATTTTTATTTATTTTAATACTTTTATACTGTTCCATAGGAGCACTTTTTTAAATAATTAACTTACGCCATAAGTTTGTTTATATTTTTAGCCAACAGGTCCTTGCTACTTTACCAAACCTAACCTACAAAAAACATTGATTATTTGAGGTTATAGCATGAGCTATTACATTAGAAATTAAATGGATTAAAATTACCTGATTACATGATTTTTTTACGCAACTGATGAGGTCAGGATGTTGGACCACTTTCCCTTTCGAAATAAAGTGAACAAATATACGCATATTTGTTAATATAGTCAAGCAGTTGAACCATCGGTCAGATCGACCATCACCTCTCATTTAGCACACTTTGGACAAATTTACATATATTTTTTGGTGCGTTGATTTAATAAGTTTTCAACAATATTCGAAACAAGGCTTTGGAAAATTAATAAAGCAATATAAATACTCCGAAAAGGATTTACTAGGCGTATAGCTGCGACACATCCCATAACAACGTTTTCTAACTTCTTCTTTTTATTGATTACAGCTATAAACGTATAAAGTGCCTAAAAAACCTAGCGTAAGTTGAAGCATGCACAGAAAAAATTTCAACGATGAAAAGGCCGATAGATCTAAATACTCATCTGCTGTAAAGTTGTCATCAAAAAGTAATATTCTTTCCACTAAATCCCATCCAAACGTTTAACTTTTGACGATAGTGTTTATGAATCTGCTCCATCCATTGAGGATTAGTATCAGCACAGTATCTACAGTTGTGTGATATTTAAACAGAATGTTGCTTCAACAGTGAAAATACTATTTGAAACAAAATTTGGATTGGTATTTCTTTTTTTCATTATAACTTCGAAAAATTCAACTCTTCAAAATTATTTTGTAAGGAAAACATTTTTTTTTATTTTGTTATTATATATTATTAGATGTTATAATTTAAAGTTAATTGTTACATGGAGAGCTAAAACATTCAACGAATTTGCGTCATTGAAACCTTTGGTATAAAACACTAAACTTAAAGAGATTTACCATTTAACACCAAATTTCCTTTTTTGAACTGCTCAACGCACGTTTCGTTAACTATGTTAGCATCATCAGGAGATGATTTAATCTCAGAAATCTAGATTAAATCATCTGCTGATGATGCTAACATGGTTAGCGAAACGTGTGTCGAGCAATTCAAAAAACTGATTTGGTGTTTAGCCGTAAATCTCTTCAAGTTTAGTTTTTGTTTTGTAATTCCAGACGATTTTTGTATGCTGCCAAAACAAGTATCGATTCAAATCTCAACTGCTGACTCAGGTTCCCGCGCCCAACGTTAGATTCCGAACACCTGGCATATCTATTCCATGCTTTCGTTAGCAGGACCCACAACAACAACGCCTATCCCACGGTCCACCACCAAGCACCTATACTTTTGATGACTTCGCAAGTCTCATCCATATATAAGGATAGACCGGGCGAAGCCAAGTCAGTTATCGACTAGTTGTTGACGAATAGTTATCAACAGCTAAACAATATTCATAAAAGCTAAACAAATACAGAATTATACTGATTTCATACTTTCACTATGAGCTTTTTTCCTTTCATCTGACGAAGTTATTCCGGTCTTCCTACATTTTTCTCTTTGGCCAACCTTCCAAATGTTAACCTTGTGCCTGAAACAGTTTCTATCCTGAATTTCACTTTGTGTAATATTTGCTGATCTTAAGTCCTCTTTAATTGCAGCAATCCGTTTAATTATTTCTACTTTAGCTCTACTCCTATTTTCATAAAAATCAACTATTTGTCTAGTCAGCCTACTCGGATTCATTCGTTTTCTGTATCCGTAAAACTTAAGGTTTTTTTTTCTCCATTCATATCATCGCTATGACTATCTGTGTATTGTTTGATTTCTTGCTTTTCTCGAAGTCGGTATGTTGTGCTATTTATTTGTTTGAGGCCTAAGACTTTTCTTATGATTTTGTTTCTTTCTTTTCAATCTCCTCGATGTCTTTCTATCTATTCAAAATGAGCGTTTCTGCGCCATATAGACATTCTGGCTTAATCACTGTGTTGTAATGTCTCAGTTTTCGGTTTTTATCTGTACATTTTTGTTGAAAATATTTTGTGTAAGTCTCAATGCAGTTTCCAATTTTTTGACATCCATTCTTATAGGCCGCTTTTCCCAACCCGTTTTCCATGATTATTTCACCCAAATATTTGAATTGTTAGACTCGTCTGATGTTACCATATTTTGTTTTTAGAAATTGTGTTCTTAGTCTGTTGCAGATCATCTATTGTGTCTTTCCAAAGAAAATTTGGAGTCCTACCTTTTCTACTGTTTAGGATTTCAATCTGTTTTTGTGCCGTTAATAAACCTTGAACTAAAATTGCTAGATTATCAGAAAACGCCAGACAATCTATTTTAATGTTGGTTCTCCCCAGTTTAAAGGGCTGCTCAATATTCAAGGCCATTTTTTTTTACTCCACTCCTGTATTACTTTTTCTAGAACACAGTTAAATAAGAGTGGCAAGAGTCCATCCCCTTGTCACTCCAGTTTTAATATCGATGGGCTCTGAGATGTCACCCATGAATTTAAACAAGTATATGCTGCGCTTAATATACGGACAGTGAAAATGGATGCCCGACTGCATGAAATGTTGATCGATCTTGACAACAACTATCAACTATCTTGATACAACTGGTCACATACTCTATACTCGGGATACGGAGAATGGACGATATGGTGAAATTGGATTCCTCATCTATTCTTCTTCAGAAAATTTTATTTGCAGTTATATGAAGATCAGAACCAGGCAAACACAAGAATACTTAAGGAAGAACAAATGCCAGATATCCTAAAGCTATAGAATCGATGATAAACGCCAAGGCTCCAGGTAAGCACAGTGCAACGGTTGAAATGCTAAAAGCTGGTGGTCCAACTTTACGTAAAACATTGGCAAAATTATGCTCAAAATGGCCCAAACAACAAAAAGTAACTTATTTATGGAAAAATGCACAAGTAATTATTTTACATAAAACAGGAGCACATGGATATTTAAGGAGCTACCGTCAAATAAGTCTCCATTCATCCAGCATCAGCAATGTACAAAGTTTTTACCAAGATCATATTTAAAAGAATATTTAGAAACCTAACTGATGCACTACCAAGAAAGCAAGTTTCACAATAAGAAACAGAGATGATTAAATGTTTTAGTAATTTAAATGTTCACAATGTCCATCATTTTGCTTACCATTAAATTGTTGTTATTGCAATTAGCCATTTACAATAATTCTCTAGCAGTTCATTAAATAAATTTTAAATTACACTATCTTAAGAACATTTTTAATTCGTTAATACAAAAACACAATTAAATTTGATGGTAAAATCGATTTAATCAAAATAGGGTAAAGGAGTAAAGTACACTTCACGTAAATAATTTTGCGAAAAATGTTATGGTATTTATCCTAGTCTTTTATTCTAACGAGTATTTACAAGATCTTTCGTACGTCGTCAGCGATTTAATGAGTTTGTCACGTATTTTCCTCCTTCTTCTCAATATTAACTTGAAGCTTGTGAAAGGAATTTGGTGAAATTTACAGGGAGGGTAGATCGTTAAGTTTGTATTATAGGAAAGTATACACATTGTTTAAACTCCTTCAAAATGTATTTATTATTTGGATACTGATATGAAACTTCTGAAACTCTTACATTTAGTTTGACATTAAATTTTTTTTGTGTTACAATAAAACTGACATCATAATTTCTGAGTGTGAGAAATAGAGGCAGAAAAATAGTTTTTAAGGTTTTTTTATATTGTAACTGCAGTTTGTATTTAAAGAAGAAGCCGTATGCCTGAATGATCAAATTGTTACTGATTACGAACATTATCATGACATACATCAAGCATTACACTTAAAAAATTTCTTACTGGAAAGTGTATCACTGTGGAGTCAACATTGAAAGAAAAGTTATGGTCCCAGATGAACAAAATGTTATCAACAAACTATTGAACTCGAAGAGATTTACCATTAAATCCAAATTACTTCTCGATGCGCGTTTTGCTAATCATGTTAGCATCATCAGGAGATGATTCAATTCAATCCTAAATGCTCTTCCTAAATATCTTCGAGTTTAGTCTTTCACACTTCTAATAGAAGAATTGAAGAGAAAAGTGGTTGAAAGAGACGAAATAATCTTTCCATTCTTAGATATCAAGTTTAGACTCATGAAGCAATTTGTAAAAGTTTTGAACATAGATTGCCTTCTTTGGCAACTTATCACTGGTTTTCTTATATTATTAGTATCTAAAATTCATACTTTACCAGATCAATGAACAAAATCGCATCTAATGTCTGTTTTGCGTTTGTTCAATTGGTCCAACAATTTTTCTGAGAAACATAGACCAGATAATATCTTGTAATTAAGGGATGCTTTCCCATTTTGGTAATTCGGCTGTAATGAGTATTAAAATGCACTCTCTCGATAATCATAATCTTGGGTTAGATTTCTATTTTTTTGCAGACCGATATAGTAACAGAGCTGAATATATCTTAACTCTAAAATTTGATTTAATAAATTGATCTTGACGCCATTAAGCAATGTTATATATGTTATATCTGTTATAACAATGTTATATATATATATTTATAATATTGAATCCATTAAAATATATATATGACTAGTTTCTCAATTTTAGTGAATAATATTTTTACCAACAAGAAACTTACTGTTTAATTATTTCCAACTTCATCGTTACCCTGCTTTAATCCCTGTTAAAATCCTTTAAAACCATAATGCTAGCTAGTGTTAATAATCTTTAATGCATCATCAGATCCTGTAGTTCTAGAAACTTAAAATTTAATAATTCCGTGAGTTAAACTGCTTTTTCAACAACAAAGGAATCTTGATTTTCCCATACATTAATAGAAGCAGTAAAAACTACTCTTTTTAAATAAGGATTTAAAGAAAACTCATATTTATTATGCTTTCATTTCAAGATCTTCAGTTATTCTAAATTAAGTACACATTGTATACATAATTAGTTTCTTCTGGAGTTAATAAGATGATAACATCATCGATAAGCTGGTGACTCGGAGGTAGAAATACAACACCTCTTATTACGGTTAGTATTTGGTTGTAAGGGCATAAGTGAATAAACTAGATCGATTCAGTCACTGCCGGAATCAAATTGAAATTGGACGGATTTCTTTTAGAAAATATTTTAGTCATATGTTCAATAGCTAAATAATAATCATCATCAACATTAGCTCAACAACACTAGATGGGCCTCAGCATGTTCAAGGAGTGAGCGCCATTCGTTCTTATCTCTTGCTTTGCCCTTTCATTTTCTCACGTTTCGTTCTCTTCGATTTTTCTCTACCTGATCTTTTAGTCTAGTGCTTGCCTTTCCTCTAGGTCTGTTGCCCACTGATAGTTGGTAATAAATAATATATATATATATATATATATATATATATATATATATATATATATATATATATATATATATATATATATATATATATAAGATACAGATTACATTCTCGAAAGATCACAGAGAGAATGTCCAACGTAGCAGCGGACATAAGAAAAAGAAGTTTGAAATTCTATGGACATATCAGTAGACTCCCACCGACAAGACTCACCAACAGAATTCTTACATACATACAAGGAGTCAAGTCAACAATACCACGAATCACACAAGTCAGAGCTGATCTGAAAAAATCACAAATGGGTCCGACAGAGATTGAGGATAGAAAAACGTACAGAAACAAAATACATATGTGGAACGTTGCATCAGAGAGCGAGGTTTCGAGGCTCTTTCTTCCTCTTGTCTCTATATGCCCTATCCTACTTAGCCTGTATGTTTTTAATTTTTTACAATATCAGGCTTATTGTACGGCTGATTGTAAGTTATACACAGTGCATCTACTGAAACACTATATTGAAACAATACTGCACAATTGAAAGAATATATGATCTGAAAGCTCCCCTACGCCTTAAATGAGGACCGTGGCTGTTCGTGAATTTTTAGCGAAAAAACAAGTCCGTGTGTTTAAAGACCCTTCGTATTCACCTGATTTATCTCCGTGTGGGTATTTCCTGTTCCCAAAACTCAATCTGGACATGACAGGAACGTCTTATGACCGAACTTAACAGAACTTAATAGAACTTGTTATACAAATTCAAGGATACGTGACTAAGTTCATTGAGGTGATTCCGAAAATGACATAAAAATCTATGCTAGTATTAGTTGAACGTGCCCAGCGGTGTATTGATGCGGAAAGGATGTATTTGGAATAAAAATAAATACTTTTGGTTAACTAATTGTGAACAAAATAACTTGTTTTTTTTCCGACCTACTGTGTACAGTTTAAAATTGTAGCGCTTGTGCCAAACACAGTCTTCTAAAACATCCTTATATACATGTGTCAGTATCTTCCTCTCGAAGCATCCTTAGAGTTTCAAGCGGTACTTCCTCAACGTCCAGGTTTCTGATGAGTGCATACTAGTATCAACTGTACAAATAGTATATACTATACAAATAATGCATTTTGTTTTGCTTGATTCAACATCTGATGTTAAATGTTTCATTAGTTCGTCGAAAGCTTTGTTTGCCTGGAATATTATTTATCTACTTTTAGACTTGATGTCATTTATGTTATTTACATATAAGCTAAGATATATGAATTTCTTTACATGTTCAATCCTGTCTGTTCCTATATGGTAACCTGATTTTCGAGATGCCAATTGGGAGTTTTGTTTGTGACTGTCATGTATTTAGATTTTTCCACATTAATCTGTAGCCTCATTTTTTCAGAGGCTTTTTTAAGTGCTTTGTATGCCTGTGTGTAGTCTCGCTTTGATCTAGCTATAACATCCCAATTATCAGCATGCATAAGTCTTGTGGCCTTATTGTTCTTGAAACATTCCTGCACTATTTTTTTTGACTTCCTCATAAAATACTCCTTTTTTTATTCTTCTCTTCTTCAGATTCAGTTGATGCGTACACGTTGATTATTGAATAGTTGAAGAATTTACCTTTTATTCTTATCTTACATATTCTTCCGCTCACCAGCTTGAAATTAATTATTAGTGTTTGCACTCCATTACCGACAATAAAGCATTTCGCTAATTAGTGTCCATTAGCTATTTTTTTCCATATTTTTCTACCAGTCTGTCTAACTTCCTTCAATGCTACTATATCAACCTTTTATTTTTCCAGTACCTTTAACAAAATTTATAATGACCTTTTAAAATATTCTTGCTTTATTGCCAGGCTGTTAACTAGGATTCCATCTGGTTTCTACTCTTTGAAGTTTCATAACATTTTTTTAGAGTTCAACTCCCAGACTTGGAGGACCAGGGACTCTTCTGTTGGGGTTTCCATACGTTAGACAGTATATTCCAATTTTAAGGCGTCGTAAACTCGCCTTCACCCTCCTCCGTCTGCTGTATTACGCACATCCCAGTGTATGCACAAGGCTTGGGGTACCCGACGGGGACGTGGAGGTAGGATTTTTTCGTGCGTCTTTGGTAGACTGTGACCATTTCTCAGGGTTTTACCGTAGACTAGCTATTGGTGCCCTCGAATGTCCCCAAGGCTCTATAACCAACCATTTGAACCCCATGGCAAAATAATAGTACATGTAAATAATGTATAATCTTAAATTTTTCTTTAATTTATTTTTATCTGTTGTTATATTTTTATTTCTAGTTTGGTCAGTAAGTATATTTTATATTATAGCTGCGAACCTAAAAAACTAATGATTTCGCTATGCACTTTGAAATTTACATGTTTAATGCTGTGGTTTGATACTTATAGCACTTTTTTTATTATTTGTTAATAAAATAAAAATATTGAATATATTTATAAATATTTACCTATATAACAACACTTCGATATGATATGCTGATGTTATTATAGTTTTGTTTAATAATATCTTATGGTGGTTCATGAATTGTTGTCCTTAACGTAGTGGCTTAATGAATAAAACTAGACCAAAACAAATTTAAAAAAATATATGGAATTGATATTTATTAACATTATTGTTTACAAAATTATCTATGTTTTTTCGTTCAGGTATTGTCAATTATTTAGTGATTTTTACTCAAAAATGTATATCGCCAAAAATAAATTTATAATTATATGGCCTATGTATTGAGTGATTATGTTCGTTCAGACTAAGTCATAAACTGGTCCTTGGATTGGAAATAGAACAAATAAATTAAATGTTTAAATAATAGAAAATATTGATCTGATCCATCATACACAAACATTTTTAACTCAAAACATATGGTTTTTCATTGGGTAGACAGTGACTATTATCATTTTAAACTTCCTGTTGTATGAAGTCGATATGAAAACATCCAGTCAGTTCTTCATGATTTCGTTGGTGCTACAGCTAGGACTTTCGAATACTGGGATCTATGTTCATAAAGTGTGTGTTAATAATTAAAGAGACTAGTGGATGAAGGTGTTATGTGACAAAATTAAACTTTTAAATAAATTAAAATCAAAGTTTTTTTATATAGTTATTTTGCGTTTGTTTGACGCAAATAGCATCATGTTTATGTCACAGAAATATTGAAATGAGACATTTCTTAATTTTAAACGTCTCGGGAAGTTTTTGTTAATTACATTCCTCTAAATGTAACTCGTACATTTTACTTAGTTGAAATGCCTTCCTCACTATTCAAAGAAGGGGCTGTAAATCCACTTTTTAATCGACTTTATATAAAATCGATTTTTTTTCTGCCTTTTTGATATAAAGCACACAGCTTCTTTACATACTCTTTCATTACTTCCATGTTTTGTGAGGCTGTATGTATAGGGCGCTGTTTTATGTTTTACGGCGCCATTTCTTTCTCTCAACACTGATTTTTTTATCTTTGGATTTAAATAATTAAATAAAGCGTTTTCTGCATTATTGTCAAGTTTTTAGAATTCCTTAAGAAGTACATATCTGTGTTCTCCTGGAAAGCGAGTGTTTTTTCTACGTATTTGGATCGCGTTTTAGTTTTTCGGAAATGCTTTCCTTCGGACCAAATATGCTTTGTTTCCTTTTAATTCCAATTTCTTTATTAATTTCTTCCATATTGTTCGTTCGATTATAAATATAAATAACTGAGTTATCAACAGTTATTTTTATGTTTTCTTTGGTGTTTCTTGAGTTATCGATAACTGTATTTTTAACCCACATATACTTTTGTTGGGCTATTATTTTAACTGTATACCGTATCCTTAATATCTGAAGATCTAATTCGGTATTCGTTGTTGGGCGCGTATTCAGCGTCTCCATCGCTGTCTGAGAAGTTAAAATGGACTGGTTTTCATTTTGAAAAAAAAATCATATTCTAAACCCCATGTTCTAAGTTGTAACTTTAACTTGTAACTTTTGTAACTTTTGGATAAATGTTATGTGCCTATATCACCACCATTCTTCCAATCTTTTATTGAGAAAGTATGTAACATACCCCTTTCATTCATTGTTAAATTAGCACTGTTCTTATTAATCTCGGTGATTAAATGGTGCTAATTGAAAACTATGTATTTAAGATCTTCATCCAGGGAATTTTTTTTTTTTTTTTATTATTTCATAACTCCTTCATCTACTCGTGTCTTGAATTATAGGGTGCTAGCTCTTAAAGCGTACTACAACACGCCTTGCTTAGGATGATGCCAAGTCAGAGTTGAATGAGACTTGATATAGAATTATATTTGCTTTAGTGATAACTCTGGGTATTTATTTATGCGGTAGAGACGAGGGGAGACAGACGTTTTCGAGGAGAAATTCGGAATATAATTTTCGTATTAACATAGTTATCACAGAGAAGGATTATGGTATGGAGAGCCATATGCTTGGAAAGCATCTCACCCGTTGTAACTATCAGAGGAAGTTTACATGTGCACAAAAAGAGCCTGTGATAGCGACACTTGCCTGACCGGCGAGGTGTACTACTTATAAGCATGAGAAAGCGATATATCTTGAGCAATTACTTAATAGCAGTTTTAAACGAGCCTATAGAAACTGTAAAAAGCGTCTGGCATATTTTGTCGTAAGAAGATATAGATCATCTAATACCATCGATGCCTCCTAGAATTACTGAGTTTTATAATAACCGTAGTGGATCTGTTTATTATTAATTTTTATATATCGAATGTAAATAAAATGTCTTGATTTTTTAGTTATTAAATAATACGCTTACGGAGTACACAAGAATTTCAAAATTAATCCAACAAAATACAGGGTGTTAGGTAAATATGCGGCAAAAATGCAAGGGGTTATTTCTTGTCCTACTCTAAGAATATTTTGTCGTGTGATGATTTTTGAAAAACCCTTTTGTTTCGAAGATACAGGGCGAACAAAATTTGCGACAACCATATTCGATATTTGTTGAAATAATTAATGTAAATAAAACTAGAGTGTACGTCAATGAATTTATCAAGTACAAAAAAAAAATTTTCGATCTCGATCACTTGGAACGGCTGTTTTATCAGGTAAGTGGATTTCATCGGTCGCATTTGTTTACATAGATTGAGTGACGTTTGGCTGTTTGGCGTGTCTTAAATAATGAGTGAAGTCCTCTATCATAATTAATGTATACAAACGCCGAGATGACTGACATGCACTTCATGTATGGACTTGCTGATGGCAATGCATTACAAGCTAGGCGATTTCCATTCGATTGAACGATTTCCAACCCGTAATATCCCGGACCGAAAAGTCTTCGAAAATATTCATCGACGTCTTCGTGAAATGGGCACATTGAAACGAACTGAAGGGTCAGGAAGATCACTGACTGTAAGAACGGTACAATGTGGTGGACATGATAGCGGAAGAGCCTGGTAGTTCTACGCGAAAAATTGCAAATACTTTGAATGTGAGTCACTGGACAGTTTGGAAAATTCTTAAGGACAATTTGTTGTAACCATACCATATTCAACGCGTTCAGGCACTACTACCTGTTGATTTTCCTCCACGTATTGCATTATGTCAATGGATATTGCAAACTTTACCTGGCATCCCTCTATTCCTGACACAAATTCTTTTCACCGATGAAGCCACTTTCGCAAGAAACGCAATAAGGAATTTTCATAATTACCATGTGTGGGCAGATGAAAATCCGCATGAGGTATGCGAAGATCGTTTTCAACATCAGTTCTCGTTGAATGTTTGGGTTGGAATTGTAGGTGACTATCTAATTGGACCGGTATTTCTATCACAAAGACTTACTGGCGAGGTGTATCGCAACTTTTTGGAAGCAACGCTGCCTGAGTTTCTGGAGTACCTTGTTGCCAATGGTACCATACATAAAGTGGGCCACATGCATGGCCTGCTCGATTCCCGGACTTAAACCCCCTGGATTCTTTCTTCTGGGGATATCTGAAGTCATTAGTTTACGCTACTCCATTGAAGAATTTGGATGATTTGCGAAATCGGATAATTGCTGGGTGTAACTCAATTAGAAACGACCCAGGTGTGTTTGAAATAGTTCGGCAGTCAATGACGAGAAGATTGAATGCTTGTATCAAGGCTGGAGGAACATTTATTGTAGATTGAGCAAGTTTACATGTATTTTTTGATAATAAAATATTGTTAATGCCGTAAATTTTGTTCACCCTGTATCTTCGAAACAAAAGGGTTTTTCAAAAATCATCATACAACAAAATATTCTTAGAATAAGTCAAGGAATAACCCCTTGCATTTTTGCCGCATGTTTACCTAACACCCTGTATATTTAGCGTAGCGTTGCATTTTTATTTTTGTTATCCAATAGAAATATTTTACCAATATCATGATAATATCGATATAGTATAAATATATAAGGAATTATCCATTACGTCGAAGAACTTTAAAATGAGGCACTGCAAGTGAAAATCTGGTAATATTTTTTTATCTTTAAGAACAAATAATGGCATTACATTTTGAAAATATTGTCGTTGGAATGTCTCCTTCAGATTCGTTTGGTGGAATACATTCTAAAGACCCAATGTTCGATTACTCTTTCCATAGTATATTTTCAGTGGTGGTCTGAATGTTTTGTTTAAGCCCAATCATTGTTCTAGATTTATTTTAGTAAATCACAGATTTAACGTAACCCAACAAAAAATAATCCAAGGGCTTGAGATTGCATGATCTTGGTCAGTTGACATTACTGTTTAGCGAAATAACGCGTCCAGGAAACTTTTTTCTATAAAATCATTGTCTGGCGAGATGTGTGACATCGACTTCAAAAAAAAATATTTGAAAAAATTAAATAAAGTTATGTTTGTTCTCAAAGCCATTAAGCCAGAAGTGCGCTTCGTCAGAAAATATTTTTTTCCAAAGTGGAGGTTACCTTCCAACATCCAATTGAATTCCAACGCGCTATTGAATCTTCTATCTTTCCATAGTGAATTGACACATGGCTTTCTGAATACAACAGCCTATTAGTGATATTTACATTTCAAATAATGTTGCCGCTATTACCATTCAAAGTTCTAACACCCTCAATGGAAAACCTTTTATTAAAAGTCTGACAAATGTTAAAATATGGCCCGAATCCAGGTAAAAATAGTGCAGGGTTAGGAGTTACAATTGGTTTTTGTACCAAAAATTGATGGTAAAAATTAATTTTTAAAGCGGTATTTTTATGAGAGGGTGCATTGTATTGCAGAGCAGCATTCCAGTGTCTTCAGCTCCAGAATCAACAACACACTTACTAATTTAGCCGTATTAATTTTATTATAACCACAAAATTATTAATGACGTTAGTCATTATTAGCAACATCGCTACCTTACTGATAAAACTTTTGTTATTAATTATATATATATATATATATATATATATATATATATATATATATATATATATATATATATATATATATATATATATATATATATATATATATATATTATATATATATATATATATATATATATATATATATATATATATATATATATATATATATATATATATATATATATATATATATATATATATATATATATATATTAATTATATCAAATTTGAAACCGTATCGACTACAATTAAATGCAACTACAAAAGCTTTTGTGGTGGAATATATTTTTAAATTCATTATCCGGGCGCTTTAATGTTCAAAATCCATTATCTTTTCAAATACCTCGTTTAGTTTATAATTTAAACAACACTGAGAACAATAAAAATGGTGCTTACAGGGAAATGACGCAAAATGGAAAATTGATTTTATTTTGTTCGGTCTTTTATTGTATATAATATTTATAATTTAATACTTAATTTTAAATATTTAAATCGGCATTAAAACTGATGTTGGTAAAATGCCTATGCACGGTCATAAAAGAGGATTTTAGAAACGTGGAAGACCAGTAGCCAACAATAAACTGAAATATTTTATGACAGAATGGATTTGATGTAACAGTTAATAATATATATATATATATATATATATATATATATATATATATATATATATATATATATATATATATATATATATATATATATATAGATAATATACAATAGAATAAATAGTTAAAGAATTTGATAAAATAACATTCTTAACATTTTATATACATTTCATCATTTTTACAATCTTATAAATATTACTTAAAATGTATTTTCAGAGAGTATAATTACAGTATTTTTACTGTGTATTCCAAGTGTTAGAACGAACAACATTGTATAATCGCCTAGTCTGTAGTGTATAGTGTCATTACGTAAAGAGTAAACTATAGTACATTGTGAAACCTTAGTTAATTTTCTTAATTAATAAATAAAGTTTTTTCTTTAATATTTTTTCCCGCGCAAAAATATAATTGGCGCTGCGAACAGGATTCTGCAACACGTCGCACTGTGGGGTATTTATTAGCAAAACATGGTCATTAATCGATTTTTTGAACTGCTTAATTTCCCAGCCTAAGTACTTCTGGGAATTCTCAGTTAGTGATCCGAACTATTCTCACCCGCAAATGGTTAAATACAGGTACCGACAGGTTAAAATTACTAGGCGTTCTAGAATATTTGAAGCGGTAAGTTTATTTCTGAAAAAGTGGTTTCCGTGGAACAGAATATTTAATTTGTGCTATTGGCTTGTTTATTTCCTGATTATTGTGGGATTATGGCGTCAACATCTAGAGGTTGTATTTTTATAGTTGATTATAGTAATCAGGTGACCTGTTTTTTGCAACTAGAAATTGTATTACATTTAGCGACGATTTCTAATATAATATGTATTTTGAAAACTGAATTTGTTGTACTTCCGAAGCTTTCCAAACCTAATATTTGACTTTATTCTAAACTTGAGTGTCCATTTAACTAGCCTACAGTGAAAAAACTTCCGGAAGTTCACGGTTTCGGGTTTTACATACTGCCAATAAGATAGTTTCAATAAAATGCGGTGTATATTTCTAAAAGTCTCCTTTTTAAAAATACGTATTATTTTTTTAAACACTTAGGTACTTGCCTTCCCCCGCGAAATATAAAAGCATTACACGTTAATATATACATTATAGGGTTTTTTTTCCAGACTCTGAAGGTCCTAGTCAACCGATCAAATCATTCACCAGAAGAGATTTGTACGCGTTTATTAGTGAGTGTCCAGAAAGAAGTAGAGTTTTAAGTTGTCCAAAGGATAACAAACCTGTTATCAAACATCAGCTTTACCATTTTAAATCTCAGTTTAAAAAATGATGGTCTGCTGCGAGTAACAAAGGAAACATTTTTATTGTGAAAAATAAGGGGTGGTTAAATGGAGCTATTGATTTTCCCGTATCTTCACACGTATCTCCAGGGCGACATACGAAAACATTTGTAGAATTAAGCGAAAGAAGTAAACGCAGGAAAAACGAAGAACTTAGAGAATCAGGATCGTCAGAGGAACTAGCCTATGCAACACAAATGACACTGAGAGCAGAAGATAACGTGACAGCCTCTAATGTTTTAAAAGATTTAACTTCAAGCCCAAAACGTGCACAGCGATATCAAGAAGCGTTGCATTGGGAAAAGCAGGTTACAAAATTAAATCCACAGGAAGCGCTTTCGGTCTTTGTAGAAGCCAATTTAACTAGACATCAGTATGAGGTGATTAGAAGTGTTGATAAAGAAAAATATCCATGTTATTCAGTTATACAAAGAGGCAAACAAGACTGTTATCCCAAACGCGACGATATTCTTGTTACATCTACAAGAGCTGAAGTCCAATTGCAAACACTTCTTGACCACACTGCATTACGATTGTGCACATTATTAAGAGAAGCTTTTGAAAACCTAAAGGTAGAAGAAAATGATTTTCTTTTAATTTCAAAATGGGGATGTGATGGCTCACAACAAAGCCAGTTTAAACAAAAATTTGAAGACGAATCTGATAGTGACGAGAATAAATTTATAACGTCCCTGGTCCCGTTGCAGCTGATTTATAAATCCAAAAACCGGAAGGTAAATATTTGGAATAATCCCACTCCATCATCTCCCAGGTTCTGTCGGCCTGTAAGAATAAATTTTATTCGCGAATCTGTGGATGTAACAAATAACGAAATACGACATATTGAAAATCAAATTCAATATTTGCACCAAACCGCTTTGACCCTCTCCAACGGCAATGTAAATATTCGACACAAGCTTTTGTTCACCATGATAGACGCCAAAGTCTGTAATGCGGCTACTGGGACTACGTCAACGCAGAAATGTTTTATTTGTGATGCAACCTCCAAAGACTTTAACAATTTAGAACAAGTAAAACAAAGGCCGATAAAGCCAGGGACACTAAAATTTGCATGTAGCTTACAAATTACCAATCAAGAAGTGGCAAGCACGAACAAACGAAGAAAAGAAAAATGTAATTGAAACCAAAAAGAAAATTCAAGGTGAATTTAGAATCAAAATGGGTTTGCTAGTTGACAGACCCAAGCCAGGATTCGGAAATAGCAATGATGGAAACACTGCAAGAAGGTTTTTTCGAATCCTGAGATATCAGCTTCAATTACTGGTATTGACATAAGTCTTATAAAAAGATTTAAAATTATATTGGAAATAATATCCAGTGGACACAAAATTGACACTGACAAGTTTTCTTCGTACACAGATAACACTGATATGTACATTGACCTATATAACTGGTATCCCATGTCACTTACAGTCCATAAAATTCTGGTTCATGGAGCAAAATTTATATCAGAAGCACTTCTTCCCATTGGGCAACTGTCAGAAGAAGCTTCAGAAGCACGAAACAAGCACTTTCGACAATATAGGTTAAACTTTTCGAGAAAAAGCAGCAGAGAGGCATGCAACACAGATATAATGAACAGGTTACTACTCACATCAGATCCGGTAATATCAAGCCTAAGACCTCGACGTAAAACATCAACAAGCTTTTCTCCCGAATGCCTGAATATGCTTTTACCTCCAGAAGAGCTAGAAAGTTCGGAAGATGTTTCTGAAGAAGAATCCAGTGGCGACGAATGATACAATTATATAATTACTGTTTTATGTACATTGGTATTCAATATTCGATTTTGAAAGCATGGGTGTTTGTTTTTCTATCAAATCATGAACAACAACTGAAAAAGTATTTTAAGTTCTTAATTACGTTTTAGTTACGTTTCAGTATTTTTAGTATCAGTGCCGAAATTGTAAAGCACTAGCTGTTTCAAAATGTGATAGCTCAGTCAAAAATAAAGGTAAATTATAGCAAAGGTACTTACAGGAAGAAGAGTATCATATAATGATTTCTTCGTAAACTTCTTTCTTCAAAAAAAGTTTGTGAAGGTCTGGATCGTCGCAACAAGATTGCTGATGCAAGCCGTTAGTTCGGAGATGAATACTGGTTCGCACCAAGATATTTTCGTTGAACCGACGTGTTGAAGAATCCTGTTCGCAGCCCAAATTATATATTTGCGCGGGCAAAAATATCTAAAAAAACTTTATTTATTAATTAAGAAAATTAACTAAGGTTTCACAATGTACTATAGTTTACTCTTTACGTAATGACACTATACACTACAGACTAGGCGATTATATAATGTTGTTCGTTCTAACACTTGGAATACACAGTAAAAAGACTGTAATTAGACTCTGAAAATACATTTTAAGTATAATTTATAAGATTGTAAAAATGATGAAATGTATATAAAACGTTAAGAATGTTGTTTTATCATATTATTTAACTATTTATTCTATTGTCTGTGTGGACATAATATATATATGAATAATTTTGCAATTTAATTATTAAATGTACCTTCAATGGTGTGATAGAGTTTATATTCAGTAATATGTTCAAGTTTATATTCAGTAATATGTTAAAACAAATTTAATATATAAAAAGATTAATTTAAGTGTATCAATTACTTTGAACAAGAGAGTGTTTGTGGTGTAATTTGATAGGCTGAAAACAAAACATGTTTCAATAAATGTTTTGTTTTCAGCCTATCAAATTACCTAGGTGTAAAATCTAAACACGAAGAAATTTATCACTAAACACAAAATCATTTTTTTATTTTCTCAATCTGTGTTTCATTATCCATGTTAGCACCATTAGAAAATAATTCACTTGATTGAATTGATTGAGGTGATATTATTCATTATCCATGGACATTCGCCGCTATTTCATTCGCGTTATTTCATTCGCCTTCACTCCGCTAAATTTAGCCTCACTACTGGCATAACCATTCTATCTACTGAGCTATTTGATATCTATGCATTTTTCTCTATATACCAAAGTTCATAATCTTATATATTCTTTTTCCTCTAAATCCTAGTCTATCATATTCACCTGGATCCCAAGTCATGTGTGTATTTTCAGCAATGACACTGCAGACCGTCTGGCCAGGGAAGCAGCGAATGGTGATTTAACGGTTACCCCCATTCCTTTTTATTGGGGTTCCTTTTTCTGCATCAAAACCAAAATTCATAACCTGATACGGTTTCAGTTTACTGAAAATTACTTACTTGAAAATTATAATAAATTGTGACGAATAAAAAGTGCCTTCTTCTTATCTATAACTCCTTCGCTGAGCAAAATTAAACTAGTTAAATTAAACATGTTGATATTCATCCATTGTCGCATCATCCACTCTTGTATCATTAACGGAAGCTCCCCTCCATCCTCCTCGTTTTGTGGCGTTTCCTTATCGATCTCCCGCCTCCTAACGCCTTGTCTTCTACTTTCTAGTCACCGTAATACAAACCGGCTGCTGATCTCGGTTTGGAATGTTTTTCAGAACACGTCACCGAATGATCTCCATTTTTCAAGGAGATTGACTCATACAATGAAATATAAATGTATCATTGTTGCTCTAGCAACCGTTATTCTAGTCACATTTTACAATTTGTTTAGTTTTGTCCCACCATACATAGCTTCATTTGCTTCTCTCATTCATTGTTTGAATTGATTCATCCATACATTTTGTACTTTGGTTTATCCCTTTGCTTTCACTACAATCTCACGTCTCCTGTTTAGAGCACATATCACACTCGATCAATCGATCAATCAGTCAGTCAATCAATCTTCGAGTTGAATTTTTGTCAAGTGTGTGGAGAGCTCTACTTTATATCGCAAAATCATAATTTTACCACATTTGTGCGACAAGCTTACGAGTTTTATCTCGGAATTATAGTTGAAGACTAAGAAAATGCATAAGCAGAGGCCATATATGTTGTAAAACTAGCCTAATCTAAACTAACCTAACCTCAGTGTTTACAAAATAGTGCGCATGTAATAGAACTTAAAATGTATGTTATGTAAGAATTTTAAATGGAACACCCTGTATTTTATAGTAGAATACAAAAGAGCAATAAATTATGTATCTAAAAGTGTTAATTGAAGATATACCATTGTTACAGTATTAAGTGAAGATATATCAAATATTTTATTTTTAGCGGTTTTCGACTTATAACCAAAAAACCAAAATAATGCAATTCAAGCAAAGATATTGGTTTATTTTAGTTGTAGACCGGTTAGGATAACATTACTTCTAAAAAAATATTATGAAAATGTATGTATTTGATATTATTAGTTTGATAATTCATAATTAGCGTATTTAAGTAAGTAATCGACTCGGTAAAGAATTGAATGAATTAACTATTCTAATACAGTGATCATGAAATTATTGATTTTATATGGACAGTGTGACAAAATTATCGACCGTATCTACAGATAATTTAACGCAATGTATCCTAATTTAACACGAATGGATAAAAGAAAATGTAGACGGATTCAAACAAATTTTATAAATTTTGGTTTTTCTAATGCACACCGGAATTTGACCAAGTCAGTAATATCTGATGAGGATAACGAGATTAACATTCTGGCTTATTTCCATGCGTAACCACAATCTTCTATTAGAAAAACTGAAGACGAGCAGCATATAATATGAAGACGAGCAGCATATAATATTCTCCTCAATACAAAGAACACTGAACAAACACGGTATGCGCCCTTACAAATTTTCTAAAGCTCAGTTTCTCAAGCCATACGACTGCCCACAAAAAGATAATTTTTTTAAAAATTTGCTAGTTCATTTCGAGGAAGATCCACGTTTTTTATAAGAAATAATCTGGACTGAAAAGTCCAAATTTTTGAGAGAAGTTTTTAACAAACGAAATTGTCACTTCTGGGCCAATAAAAATCCTCATTTTACGAGGGATTCCGCATATTAAGAGAGGAGAAGAGAAATTAGATAATTAGAGAAATTAATTTTAATGTTTTTTTGTTTAATCATGGACAAACAAATTCGATACTTTATTTACGATAAACAGTTAATTAGTAGTATAGTTACAGCAGTGGTAAAAGATTCCTTATATTGACAGTGTTCTTGGCAGAAAACCTTCCATTGACAGTGTATCGAAGCAGCTGGTACCAGCTTGATAGTGCTCCGGCACACTGTACAGAAGAACTAAGCACGCAACTCTATGAACTATTCCAAGACAGGTGGTTTAGACGTTTTGGTCCGCGGAATTGAACGCTGAGATCACCCGATTTAACTTCCCATGATTTCTATCTTTTGGATACTATAAAAGAAGAAATAAAGAACTGGGTACTGTAAAAGAAAAGAAGTAAAAGAAAGAATATCGGATGAATCAAGCATTCGCAACCTAAGATCCTGTTGAGATAAGAAGAGTCGTTATGGAAAGGGTCCATATTAGAATGTTGAGCTTATTTGAAATGTCAGCATTTCAAACATTTGCTATAAAAATAGTTTTTTAGATAGTATTATATTTCTAATTTTAATTGTGTGTTATTGTTTACTAAAATAAAATAAAGCGTTATCTTTGCGTTAATTACATTATTTTGGTTTTTTGTTTATAAGTCGAAAACCGTTAAAAATATGTATATTATCACTCGATACTTTTAGATTCAGACTTTATTGTTCTTTTGATTAGCGTTATAAAATACAGGGTATTCCATTTAAAATTCCTACATAACATGAATTTTTAAGTTCTATCAAAATGCCATTATTTTGTAAACGCCCTGTATGCGATAAATTATTTTTGATGTGCTAAATGTATATATATATATATATATATATATATATATATATATATATATATATATATATATATATATATATATATATATGTATATATATATATATATATATATATATATATATATATATATATATATATATATATATATATATATACATATATATATATATGTATATATGTGTATACATATATATATATATATATATATATATATATATATATATATATATATATATATATATATATATATACATATATGTGTATATATATATATATATACATATGTATGTATATATATATATATACATATGTATACATATGTATATATGTGTATACATATATATATATATATATATATATATATATATATATATTATATATATATATATATATATATACATATATATATATATATATATATATATATATATATATATATATATATATATATATATATATATATATATATGTATATATATATATATAATATATATATATATATATATATATATATATATATATATATATCATCACCATCATTCAGTCAGACCGTATCGATCCACTGCAGGATGAAGGCCTTTTCAGCATGCTTCCAACTTTCACGGTCCTGGACTACCTCTGCCACTCGGGTCCTATATACTTAACGATGTCATCAGTCCATGGAGCTTTCGGTCTTCTTCGCGGACGTTTGCGATCAAGAGGTATCCACTCCAGGATTGCGCTGGTTCATCTGCCGTCCCATCGCTTCGCTATATGGCCATATAGCGAAGCGATGGGCCCATCTCCATTTTAATTGCTTCACTCTTCTAATGATGTCACACACTTTCGTTTGTACCCTGATCCATGCGCAGGGCTTTCTGTCTAGTCTTGTAATGCCAAGCATACATCTTTCCATTCCCCTCTGTGCTACCAGAAGTTTTTGAATTGATTACAATGTGAGTGTCCAGGTTTCACTTCCGTATGTTACAACGGGTAGGACGCACTGATCGAAGATTTTTCTTTTCAGGCAAAGTTAGAGTCTGCTCTTAAACCCTCTGTTGAGCCTGCCAAATGCCTGCCAGCCACATTTAACACGCCGTTCAACCTCCCGGCCGATATATCCCTCCATTGAAATCCTCTGCCCAAGATATATAAAGTGGTCCACAATCTCCAAATCCCCTCTTAAAACTGAAATTCTCCTGTCCTCAGTGAATTTATTGAATATAACCTAACCCTTTTTCAGGTTTATTTTTAAGCCAAATGGTTCGCCAGCCCTTTGAAGTTGTTATATGCTTGCGTCTTTGCAGTTCCTCTAGGTCTTGTGAAAGGAGAACGATATCATCTGCAAATCTAAGATGATTTAAGTTTGAGCCATTGTTCTTTACACCGTCCTGTTCCCAATCCAGTTTACGGAATACTCGTTCAAGGCAAACCGAGAAAAGAATAAGCGATATTGTGTCACCCTGCTGTACACCTCGTTTTACATTAGTTCCCACTTCAAGATCATCAAATCATTGTCGCGCTAGCTCCATCATATATCGATCCTAGTAGGTTTACATATGATTTGTCTAGCTCCTGGCTAAGCAGTGCATCCATTATGGCATGCTTTGAGATGGAGTCAAATGCTTTTTCGTAGTTGATAAAAGCCAAGCACAGTGGCATGGCGTATTCGCTGTGTCTTTCTATGGCCTGCTGTACAACCTGGATGTGATCTATTATAGTGAATACACTTCTGAATTCTGCTTGTTCTCTTAGTTGTGCGTCATTCTTAATATTCTTTTAGATACTATCTTAGTGAAAACTTTGTACATTACTGATAGGGGGCTTATTAGTCGGTGGTTCTTTAAATCTTCCTGTGCTCCTTGTTTTTGTAAAACGATCACTTCGGCATTTTTCCATTCCAAGTGGAGTGCTTTTTGTTCTTTTAGGCATTTTGAGTATAATTTTGCCAGTGTTTTATGTAACGTCCGACCATCAGCTTTTAACATTTCGACAGTTACACTGCTCCTTCTTGGAGCCTTGCCGTTTTTCATCGATTCTATAACATTTGTTACTTCCTCCACTAGGATATCTGGCATTTATTCTTCCTTGGATATTATTGTTTTTGATTGGTTTTGATCAAATAAGTGGGAGTAAAATTTTCTGACAACCTCTAACATTTGCATACGCGCCCTGCGTTATTTCTTTCTCAGCCTCTGCTTAGCCTTCTTAATCCCTGTGTTTTCTTTCACAGTTTTATGCACTAACTGCATGTTGAACCGGCGCTTGTTCTTTCTGATACGTTTTCTTATAGTTTTGCAGTGCTCAGCGTCCTCAACCCTGCCAAAATTACTCCCTGCATTTCTCATTGTTCGTCACTTTTTTATTAAGTCATTGGTCTCACTGGGGATTTTTGTCTGTTTGAGATATTTTCTTTCTGGTACTATTGCAGCAGCTGTTTAAAACATATTGTTGGTGATTTATTCATATTGAATGGATATCTCTATCTCTTCCGGATCTTGTAACACAGCAAAGCGACAGACAAAGCAATCTCAAAATCGTTACCTCTCTTCAGCAATTTTCCAGAATCCACTTTGCCCTTCTTTGACTTTACTACTCTTTCGCTCTCTCTTCGACAGTTAATCCTAACTTTTGCTCGTACCATTCGGTGGTCACTACCAACATTAAAATTGTTAAGGAGAGTTAAATTGCAAAATATTGTTTTCTCGTTGGTCATGATGTAATCGACTTCACTTGTGAGACCACATGGGCTTTTCCATGTGCATTTTCTGCTGATATTTTTCTTATAGAATGAACTCATAATATAAAGTTCTTGTCCTTCAGCAAAATCAACCAATCTGTCACCTCTATTTTCTCGTTCACCAGTTCCATATGGGCCAGTTACATTTTCACCAGTTCTTGTTGTTCCAATTCTGGCATTAAAATCACCCATCAAGATTTTGTATTTACTTTTTTCTTTGTGTAAAAGCTGGGCCACATCATCATAAAATTCCTTAATTTTTTCATTCCTATGGCATATAGTTGGTGCATAAACTTGAACGATTTGAAGCCTAAACTATTTATTCAGCTGAATGACGCATTGGGCTAGTCAGTCAGATGTACTTTTTTCAAATTTTACTACACTGTCCTTCAGCTCTCGATTGATGAGGAATTCAGTTCCACCACATCGTCTATTCTCCGTACCTCGGGTGTAGAGTACGTGTCCAGATGATTCCAGCTTAACTCTTCGCCCTTTCTTCGTGTTTTACAGAGCCCAATAATTTCCCAATGTATGTTGTCAAGTTCGACTAATAGTACTTGCAATCGGGCCTCCGTTTTCATCGTCCGTATATTTAGCGTTGCAATGGCAGCCTGATCTAACCCGGTGATTTTTAGTACCCTTTGCCTTGGGGCAGGTCTCCCCGCTGCCGTAGTATATATGAATGTATGTATAATCATTCTATTCTATATTTCTAAATCATTCCGGGTGTCTATCCGTTGATGCTGTGAAGAGTCACGGCGTTTCGCCAAAATCGCATTTGGTATTTACAAGTGTGCTTCGATTGAAGATTCCAACTGACGTGCACGAGTCGTTGTGCTCGCTTTTATGGCTGACCGGCTACAGAAGTGACTGCGCAGATTATATCGGGGTAATTCGGGACCATTTGCGGTGCTCGGTAACGCTGTCGGGCGTCCGTTTATTGATTTTTCTACCACACCTCCAGGTTGCGCGTTTTTTTCTTTTTTCAGAAGGGATTCCCATACTTTTGAAATATTGCGAGCGTCGTTTCGCATATTTAGCTCACCTGTTTCTTCTATTTCAAGGGCTTCTCTGATTGTTCGGACCTTGTAGTTTTCAATATTCGCTATTTCTTTGACTCCTTCAAAATTGATTTTATGTCCTGTATGTAGATGGTGCTAGATATATATATATATATATATATATATATATATATATATATATATATATATATATATATATATATATATATATATATATATATATATATATGTATATATGTATACATATATATATATATATATATATATATATATATATATATATATATATATATATATATATATATATATATATATATATATATATATATATATAATAAGACATCTGACTTCTGACTTTACTCAGCCTCAAAGTAGCTTGACTAATAGGTACCGCCTTTTCGGATTTTACACTCGTTAGTGGGTCACTCTCCCATGGACTAAGCGGACCAAGTAACTCTGCATTTTCACCTCCAAATCACCGGATAAGAGAAGATGCATAAGTCCCGGTTACAGACAAAAAAACGTTCCAATTCAAAATGTTCAAATAGCTCTTTTTTAATATTAAAAAAAATCCTTGTTCCGTTATCATAGACTAGTCTTAATACAACTAGTCTTGAAGCAAAATATTTTATTATTAATAAAACATGGCGTTTAAATGATTTAATAATTACGAATTATGTATAACAAGCAGGATCAAAAATCGTTTATTCTGAAAATTAAAACCCTAGGTTTAATTAGCATATGGTTAATATTAAAAAAATATATTAATGAATGTTTTTTTTACTTAGCGAACTCGCATTAACTGTTGCATTATTTAAATCATTAATTGAAAAAGGGATATTAGTTTTTTATAAAAAATTTATGCCACTCGCAATGTTCATCATTTGACGTACATTAGTTAATTGAAAAATCAAAAAATAACCCTAAAATATTACGTTGTTAAAAAATAAAACCTGAAAAAGCTTTCTAACATTTTTAAGCAGTACAGGTAGGTCACTAAAAAAGTTTCTGCACATGTTTTCACACATTACAACATGTAACACAAATTATTCAATAAAACTGTCTTTATTGTGATTAAAATATTTTATTAGGTTGAGCTAATTTTCCAAACTTTTATTCCATTCATAAGTGGTAACATCTGAAACCTTATTACAGTTGGTACTACGCAAATATAAGTCGTCTATTTCGACGACGAAAATTAATCACATTATAAGTCAGGTGTTTACGGTATTTTTTTGACTTTAGAAAGTCAATTACTACAGCGGCTGTGTAAGTCACTACGAAGGATAATGCAACAATATTAATTATTCTTACGAAATTCACCGACGGCTTTCGCCAACCAAACTCCTATATACCAGTTAGTATTATTATATAGTATTATACCATATCCTTGAAAGCTTGCTTACCCTTATCCAAAACATTGTCCACATTAGATATAGGAGAAATGAAAAATCTTCTGTTGCCCAACTTGCAATTAAATATGGTCACAATATAGATATTAGTAATTTAAGACTGGTTAAAAGTGCAAATAACAATAGGCCTTTGGATGCAACAATAGGTCTTTGGATGTATATAAAAATCATGAACCGGGATAAAGGACTTATTTCGTTCAGTCAACTTTTCCAATTATTAATGTAATCTTTACACGTTTCATTAGGTAGGGTTATCATATAAAGAGAACATAGTTTAGGTTTATAATTAGATTAAATCATCTCTTGATGGTGCTAGCATGGTTAGCAAAACGAGCATCGAGAAGTTTAAAAAAGTGATTTGGTGATTAAAATAACGATGGAGATTATATTGTCGACTAAAACTATTAAATCTTAAATAAAATAACATTTTTACAGTATCAAAAAAGTGTTTTAAATAAGTGGATCTATTGCTTTTAGTTGAAATATGATTGATTATAATGTTTCATCAACATGGGTCAATGCGACTCAACAGTGACTACACTTAATATCCAGAGATCACCTCTCAGTTATTAGATCATTTTAATTGATTATACACAAACATATAGATCATACACAAACACATATTTCTCCCTATCAGGGAACTATTTAATGACCTGAAGCAATAAATGAAACTGCTGGCCTTATCTCATTGTGTCCTCGATGATGTAGATTTTTAGCTAAATACACAAACCACGCCATTTTGCCTATTGGGTGTATCATCTTTTTCATAAGTCAGGCAAAGCGAAATTTTGTTTCGGGACGTATTTATATAAATGAGCTTTTGCCCTGCAAAACTTAGAATGATGACTCTTCAGAGAAGCAAACCTGTCGACAAAGAGCGCTACATAATAATAAATTATTATGGTTCAAGCCTGATTCAAGTCATATTTGTATGCATACGAGGTCATGAGATTCGCTTTTTCTTCACTGTTTCAAACAAAGGTGGTGTTTTTTGTTGGCAGGTGACACGTTAAGGTTTCTTCAGTCAAATGACTGGATACTTCCTTTGATAACTTTGATCTCATCATTAATAAAAGTTGTAAGAAGAGCGCCACTCCACTTTTTATTTTCGAAGCAGGTACCTCTAATTTTACGATCACCTAGAAGTATAGTGGTCCCTTTTCTACCACTTTTACTTAAACGGTGTATTTCCACATAAATTTTTGGCTCATTTTTTTCTTAAGCGCCTTGATTAACAACATCGACTTATAAACTACTACAATCAACACTTTCTACTTTGCAGTGTCTTAATCTCAGTTTCATTTCGTGGAGAAATGTGTAAAACAAAATATAGCACACTAAAATGATTCAGATTTAATGCAATAAAATATCCTATAGTGACAATACCATCACCAGATTTATCGTAGCGCGATATTTTTTAAGTGGCGAAAAATTAAAAAAAATATATATATAAACACGCCACAATTATTCAAAGATTACTTAGAAGTGGTTTATGATTGCATTTCAGTATTCTAATCGCTTATTATTGTTTGCAAGCAACATGTTTTGAGCAATTTGAAAATTATAGAAAGACATCAAAATGTAGCCTAAACTGCATGGAAAATTCCGAATTATGCACTACGTAGCCGAATCGACGTTTCTTGAGACTCCACAAGTGCAACATTTTCTTAGAACTTTTATGCAGGACGTATCCTCAAATTCTTAAAATTATTTGGATAAACGTTTAAATGTCGTTTTATGAGGCCTCGGACGATTTGGAATTTTTACCTAAATTTACGTTGAATTCCAATAATTTAGTAATTTTTTAAAATGTAAACTTGAGTTAGAATTACTTATAATAAGCCTTGAACATCTGCACTACACAACTGCCAAACCCAAACTGTCATAAATATCATGAAAAACAATAACGCCAAATAAAATGGTAGCGTGTCCATGACTTTCTTTTTTAAATAAAGAACTAATAGAAATTATGATTATATTATATATCGTTATAAAATATACGACACCTAAATTGGTTACTTATTGTACACACTCTTTTTAAATTCAATTAAATTAAAAGCTTAATAAATTTGCCTTTTAATGTTTCATAGGTGTTGAATTTTATTACGTGTTTGGTGTACGAGATAAGTAAAACAATAACAATTAAATTAGGAATTAAATGTCCTATTTTATTCAACCGAGAGAAAATTTTTCGCAAACCCTACTCACACAAGTATAAATTATTTATATATGTTTAGATTGGCATTATAAGGTCCTGAATAAATATATAAATGTTTTGTTAACTCCACTTTTCTTAGCCTAATCAGTTACATTAAAACTAATATTAATTACACGTAATTTTCCTAACTAGGAAAAACTGGCTTTTACGGTTGATCTAAAGTATAAAGGCATTTAACAGGTTCAGCCGCATGTACTATTATATACTATATATGCAAATTTTTAATATCAGAATTACTGATAAAAATCATCATGTAGTTCATCAATTTGATTACAGAGGTTTTAATGTATGGTTCAGTAAGAGTTTGATAGCGCACGATTCTCCTTCGGCCATATTCTTTAAACTATATAAATATGACTAGTACTTTAAAATTTTAAACGCATTCATCTTCAATTATGAATATTGTATATTTTTTTATTCAGTTTAATGGAGAAATCTACATTGTCTCCTTCAAAGTAGTTGTCTCTGAAAGACACATAGCATTGAAGACAGTTTGTCTACTATTCATAACTGGGTTGGAACTCAGCAATTGAAATCGCCTTCAGTTGCTCCGACTTTTCACAGACTTTGCACATACTTTCCAATGGTCGGCATTATCCTAAAATGGCGCCCTTTGAGATGAATTTTAAGTTTTTGGAAAATGAATAAGTTTGGTGAATAGGGGGCTGCGTAGTCGCAGTTATTTTTAAGGTTTTTAAGTCAAAAACTGGTGAATTGAAATCGCTTCTCGGTATTATTTTTTCTAGTTCGGTTTATGCCCGATCCCTACGATATCAAAACATCCAATCACCATACTTTGATTTCCCTATTCGGGTTTTTTTGGCCGTGGTGAGGTTGAAGTGTGCCATTTATGGCTTTGGCGCATCCTTTTCGGGTCGTATTCAAATACCCAAGACTCTCCCAAGTCTCCTGTAATGATACATTGTAGAAAATGAGGGCTATTTTGAGTTCACCCCTAAAAAGTTAAAACATGTTTCCATCCTGTTGCCCTTCTGATTCTGCGAAAAGTTTTTTGGAACTTTTTTCGCGCATATTTTCCTTATACCAAATTCATTTTTCAAAATCAGATTAATAGTTGTTCCATTTAAATTCGACTTTTTTCCGATCATTCTGACTGTTAATCAACGATGAATATAGAATACACAAGATTCCGGAATATGTGGACATTTTCATCAGTTCTTGCAGTTGAAAGACCTGTGCTGCAAGGTTAAGCTTCAATAGAGTCATGCCTTTCTGAAAATGCCTTAAACCACCTGAAAACATGGTCCCTTGACAAAATACTTTGTCTATATGACTGTTTTCCAAAGTTTTCATCGCACTATACCCAAGTCTGAAACAAAATTTGTGAGCGCGCTATTGCTCGAAATTTATGACAATAATTTTCGGAACGCATTAAAGAAATTCGGTTTACAAAAAAAAATACTATAGACCACTAGGGTCTAGAGTCTCTTGACTCTAGGAAATTTAAACTTATACTGAAGATGAATCAGATGTCGGTCTACTACCCCTCCAAAAGTAAAGTCAACAGTGGGTTGATTTACATTGTATTGATTCAATATACGAAATTTGAAGGAGGTCAAGAGTCACTAAAGGACTATAACACCATCGGAAGAAGAAAAAGAAAATCTACTACATCCCATATTGAACACGAACACAATAAACCTGTATTGATCCACTGTTGGATGTAGGGCTTTGCCATGTTTGATCATTTCATTCTATCGCCAGCTATTGCTATCCAATTGCTGTGCTGGTCTTCTGTCATGTAATCTCGTTAGCGAGTATTGGGGTCATTCAATACTACGTTTCATTGTTCGTGGACTACACTCTAACCTTCGTCTTGTTTACCATCCACCCTGTAACCGCGCTATTTGCCATGATCATTGTCACTTGAGTTGAGAAGTTGTTTGTAAGATATTTACAATTTTTGTTTGAACTTTAATCCAGGCGTTTCTCTTGCGGTTAAGTTTCCATCATTTGTTTTTCTTGAGCTCTGTATGACCTTTTCATTTTTTTTTGACGTAATTTTTTGCGCCATAAGTAATTACCGGCAAGACGCACGGTTATATCCCTTGGCTTATTTTAATGTAGCAGCTTAGCGTACCACCTGTTATTGCATTAATATGTTCAGGTCATCTAACATGCTGTCTTTTGCAGCTGTTATTTTCAATTATCTAAGTATGTGTTGCTCTCAGTGACTTCGTGAGGTGTGTCGTTTAAGCGAATGTTAACTTGTCCTGGAATGTTATATATTATTTGAAGTATTATTATTTGGAGTATATATTATTGACTTTAATTCCTATTTTCGGAGATCTGTCATTCAGTTCACTGATCATCTTTTCTAATTCAGATGGGCGGATGCTGAACATTCAACGAACCTTTGCTAAGTGCCTGAATTGAATTCAGGTCGATTTTTATACCTTTAGTTAATCAGTCTAAATCAGTTTTTGAAAGACATTCTCCAATATAAATAATTTTTGGGGATATTATCTCCCCCTAATCATTCTATTGTACAACGGGTCGTTTTTGAGACGAACTAGGCACCCACAGATTTCTATAACCTGTTTTTTTTTTCGTTTTATCTACTTTTATTGTTTTAAAACAATTTTAGATTATTTGAGATGAGAACCAGTCTGTCCGTTTGATGACAACTAGCCAAGACTAGTCCGCTGCAAATTCCGGACCTTATTGAGAATATTTAAGTAGATCTTCCTTCCATTAAGGCGCGGCTTTTTATACATGCCGAAAAAAACTGGAAAAGGTGAAAATATTGTTATGGTATTGACCTCTCTTAAGGAGATAGAATTCTCAATTCAGTTAATCTTGCGTTTATTAAAATTAATTGATACAGTACAATTAATAAGACAATTGGTTATTCTCTTTAGAGTTAGCAGAATAACTGAGAAAAAGTGTCCCAACAATTGCTGGCGAGGCTGCATCGGCATTCCTAAACAGCTCATCAACATTTGTAAAAGCTTTCATGTTAATTACATAGCTCTAGTGTCGCACACCTTCATTGTCATGCAGGGCTGCGAGATGGCTCCAGTTTAATTGAACATCTGTATGACGGCATTGATGATTATCGTTAACAGAAAGATGGAGAAGTCTCTTAAATCTGTTCCGCCTTAAAGTCAAAACCAAAACCACAGATTTTACAGTATTTAGAACTGGACTTGCACATTGTTCTCATGATATCCGACGGTATTTTAGTTTAAGCATTAAAAACTGAAAGAGATCTATTCTCTATAAGACACCAAGTCCTTTGGTTTCCTCAAAAATTGGTTCTGTCCTTTATCATATTACAGCGCCCATTAACGAAAGACCTTGGTTTACAAGGATACGTTTAAGCATCTAAAGCATCTTCCCTTAACAACGTCATATGTTTATGGAATGGTCTTGGAAAACTTCACCGCTTTTGCGTTTGCCAAAAGATTAAGGTGCATATTAATCGTGGCAGCTATGCATGTATATATATATGGACATGTCTAACTGGCCTATGGCTTGATTGATTATTTTTTGCCATTTATTTAGGGGATAGGACCGCTCTTTCCTTCCAGTTGGCTTATTTAAATATGATAAATCTTTCACCATCTCATCTTTCCATATTAATCTAGCCTCCCTCCTATTCGGATTTCTAAACGTTTCTCGAGTATTCTCTCATCGTTCATTCTTATCACATATTCTAACCACCTTAGTATCTTTTTATGTTCTATGGTTCATATATTCATCTATTTCCTTACAATATTATTTTTCTTATTTTGCCTTATATGTTCGATTTCATCCCAAATTATGTGCCTAGGTATGTAAACGTTTCTACCACTTCGAATTATTGTCTGTAATTTATTATATTTTTAGAATTTTTTTCCATGTTATATGTTTTGATATATTTTTATTAGTTTCTAATCCTGTATTAACTGCTGTTGATTATAATGCACTTAATGATCTGTAAAAGAAAGGAACTGATGTTGTTTATAGTTAACAATCCAGTTCTGTTAATATTCGCTTTTATTATTGTACTTTTTATCACATTAGAAACTAAATTATATTGAGAACAGTGTCTCACCTTGCTTTAGTCCTCCTTCGACATCGGGTTTGTCTGTTAACTCTTATCAATTTTTACTAAGCTCTCCGTTTCTTTCAGTTTAGTTTTCAGTTCATTAAGTTTTGACTAACAGAACGGAAGACTAAAGAAACTAGTAGAAAGTTTCTTTAGTGCTGTCGCGGCCTGTCAATACCTGTTTAAAACCTATAGATATTACTAATGAATTTTTTTGATGTTCATAATTCCCAGCCGGTATTTCTCAAAATTCCGGTATTTGATCTACGAGGGTAGTCTGAAAACTTTCCATCCTCAACATACAAATGGCGTTACGCATCAAATATAATTTTATTAATTTAATTGCGCATGCTTTGAAAGATAACCTTGCAAAATTTTAGCCATATTAAATGCGCAATTGTTGTTCAAACAATCATTTATGTCAGTCGATGTTAGTGTTTCTGTAAAAATGGGAAACATAACTTAATAAACATAGGTCTACGCAAATTAAAGCCTAGATGGATGCTGTTTTGGATGCTGTATGCGTGAACTTTGCACCATCATTTGCCACTGTGAAATTTTGGGCAGCTGAATTTAAAAGGGGGCATACCAGCTTGGTTGAAGATGGACGTTCGGTACGGTCAAAAAGTGTAACCACTACCTACCGATGACATTGAAAAAGTTTGCCAAATGGTGCTAAACCACCATCGAATTAACTGGGGCATCGACTGTGGGCATCTCGAAAGATCGTGTTTTTCGTATATTGACTGACATGTATAACCACGCGTGTGGTGTGGCAATTGCTCACTTAGACCCAAAAACATATTCGAATGAACATTTCCGAAGCCCTGTTGAAATATTTTAAGCAAGATAAGTCGGAATTTAGGCATCGATTAATAACTGTAGATGAAACTTGACCAACCAACGGTACTTACCAGATCTGGCCCCCAGCGACATTTTTCACTTTTCTAGGCTAAAAGTTTCTCTCGGTAGAGAGAGACTTTCGTCGAATGAGGAGGCCATCACAATCGTAAACGACTAGTTTGCAGAACAAGATATTAACAACTATTTCGACAGATTAAAGATATGAGAACACCACTGGGAAAAGTGTATGGAATTAGCGGGAGACAATGATGAGAAAAGAAACTGGATTTGACAAAAGAACATACTTGTTTGTGTTAAGCTGGAACTTTTCAGACTACTCTCGTTCAACAGATATCCATTCCCTTCCTGTAATCATAACTAACCCTGATAGTCCTTTAGAGTTTGCTTATTATTATCTAGGCAGTTATAGTCCGGTTCAAGATATTTCGTTGCCGTTCGGCAAAATGGCTTCAATATTTCAATAAAAATATTCCTAGTTTCTAGTTTCTAAAGGCGCCACAGTTGATGTGGTTTAAATTCTGAATAATTTTGAAAAAAAATATTGTTAAATTATAATTATGGATTTAACCTAAAGGCATTCGCACTCCCTCTAAGAACCGACCCTACAACACAAGAACACACCAGGCACAAGCCATACCCGGAATAAAACCTGAGTACAGCCCACGCGCGGCACATCTCCGCACAATAACCGGCCCTAAAGGGAACATTGACTTATCCCAGATATCTTAGATATCAGAAGGATTTAAGCTCTGTGGGGGCTCTTTCCATGTTTTCGGGTCACACGGTTGTAGTGGTGACTGTGGATGTCTTTGGTTTAATATTGTGATCCAAAAACTTTCGAGCAATGCAGCCTTCTGCATGGGTCTAAAAAGGTGATCATTGAGCCCCAATGTTTTGATATTCCTTACCAAGTTCTTTGGGATGATTCCAGTTGATGACAATATGATCGGTATTGTTTCGACACACTTCATATCCCATTGCCTTTTTACCTGTTTTTGAAACCATGTTTCACGAAGGTAGGTAATGGGACGATTTCCTAATCTGTATTTTTTTGTAGAGTTTAAGTAGTCAACCCGCCATCGTCACAATCGTTGTGATTCTATTAATATTTGTCTGTTAGTGGTGTCTGTTAATGGTGCGATATACAAAACCCATTAGAGATAATATTTTCCGGACGCTAGTTCTGCCACAATAAATGTTGGTTTCATCTTTCCTTAGTCGCTGTTGCAATGAATACATTGTAGGCACAGTTTACTCTTCATACAGAGCATACATTTTGCTTCGTATTAAGTCTTTGTCGCTTCTGTCAACACATTTGCTTTTACCTGAATTACTACGAAAATTTTTTGGCTTTAATTGATACGTCACCAGATTTTTAACTGTAGACAACGGCGTTTTCGTTAATCAAAACGTTTCTGCAGCGGCTGCATTTACATTAAGCCCCCTATAGAATAAATAGACATACACATTTTTAACAATTTGCTTAGCACCGGACGATAAATGTTTTTTTAATTGGCAATAACGGAGAATGATCATTATCTTGCAATGAACGCTACATTTTTAGCACATTTGGAATAATAAAAATACGATCGGAATTATAGAACTGCACTCTTTAAGAAAAGAATGCGAATTAAACTAAAATATTTCGAAAGTGCTAAACCATATATAAAACTAATTTTAATTTTTTACCTGATATTTTATTAGGCCCGACCCTGTTTACGCTTTTTTACAACTTTGCCGGGTTTCGTTACGACAGGGGTTGTTAACAGTTTCTTGCTACCATTTGGTCAACAATATATTTTGAACCGCATTATTGGTTAGTAAATAACAATTGGCACAATCGGTAAATGCAAAAGGACCCCATAAAACCAGATGGAGTTTTAAATGCTTATTTGGTATTTTTTTACGATGATAAAGAGGCAAAAAAATAGTGATCTCTATTTTCAACAAGATGCCGTTATGTGTACGTCAGATCGGCCTACTAACGTAAATTATCCACGGTTACGACTTAGAAGACGTTTCTCTAAGACCCAAATATTTTATCCAAAATATTTATAACAATATTGAACAAGAGAGATCATGACATAAATTAAAGATCTCTCTTTTCAAATGTCGTTCTTTATTTAAAAGTATATTAAACAGTTAGCCCTACAAATGCTATCGTCAGTTGAATAATGAAAAGCATTAGAAGAGGTTTTATTAATAAAAAATATGTGGTGTTTTAATATATATAAAATGGAACACTTCACATATTTGATGATATTTTTTTAATTACATTCAAGAAGATTATGGTGATGATTAATAACTAAATTAAGTTTCAGGTAAAAATAAAGATAAATAAAAACAATAGATATCAAATCTCACTTATAAACTATTTTCTGAATATAATGAATATTTTATAACAACGCATTCATACTTCTTCATAAACGTCTAATATATGAGGGTGCACATATCCCTATTCTTATATTCGCTTGCTGTTCGCATCGCTTTCGTGCTCGAGCCATTTAAACCCAAACCGTAACACGAAAAAATATAACAGAATAGTGAAAAAAGAAGCGAGTAGTCCCATAGTTTAAGGCGTTCCATAAATCGCAGAGCGGTTCTACCGCAAGAGGTGGCGGCAAAGCAAAACAACAACACCTGAAATTTACGGTCGTCGTCTGGAATGCGTCTCGTGTCGCCAACAGATGGGGACACGGTCGCGGAACGGGAAGCATGCCCTATTTCGCGGTTGGCGACGTCCACTTATTAGGTCGCCCTAACCTTTAGGAAATATGTCGACCTGTGAGAATGTTGACGTGATATTTTGGGTAAAACTATTAACTGTTTCCTAATATCGTATCATGGAAATTAAATGTCGTATATATATATATATATATATATATATATATATATATATATATATATATATATATATATATATATATACATATATATATATATATATATATATATATATATATATATATATATATATATATATATATATATATATATATATATATATATATATATATATATATATATATATATATATATATATATATATATATATATATATATTAAAACAACAGAAATCTTCCATGTGTACTCCTTGTATTCGATCGTTTCAAATCAGCCGCCACCATCGCGTCAATACAAGTACCACCCAGGACCGGTTTCTGGCCTAATAGCCGTCGTCAGCTGGGCACGAGTCTAACGCAAGAGAGAGCTGATGAGAAACGATCAAAGCCAGGCCAAATCAACTGACCATGTTGAAGGCCATGGCCTGTTTAAAACGATCGGACACGTGGAGTACGGATGGATGCTTTCTATTGTTTTAATATCTCCCTCCAGGGTTCCGCTACGCTATCTTTTGAGGATGTGGGAGGTGAACATAAAAAAAGTTCCTATAAACATACCCCAATAAACGCTTTATAAAGGGGCTAAAGTCTCTTAATAGAGAAACTCTGAAGAGGGTTTTTTTCCAATATTTTCGAAACGGTTTATGCTAAAGTCATGAACCTTGGTATACTTCGATAAGTTGGAATAGAAAAACGTGTTTTGTGTTAATAATTGAATACTTTACTCAGAGCGTCACATACATGGGCGTCTCCTTGGTAAATGCTGCTATAACTTTTTTGTTTGTAATACTTTTTAATTTTTTAAATCAAATTATTAAATCACAAGGATTTTTAGGTAAAAAAGGTCCTCTTATTTCATCTCGTTAAAATAGACCGTTTTCCAGAAAACTGACTTTTTCTAAATCGATGCACGATTACATGGATATCGATATGCATCATAATAATTAAGTAGGTGGCTGTAACTGTTAATCTTTGTCTTTGATGTTTCGTAAGACTGGACCATTTACGCAAGAAAGTCTGGATTTTTAATTTTTAAAGTGCAAAAGTTACTTTTCTTCATGGGCCCAGTTCACAATTTTTCACTCATACCTGGTACTTACCCAAGATTAGACGGGTCACAAACGGTTTCGTACAGTCTGACTGCTGCGACCGTTTACCACAGTATGGTGTGGCTGCAGTGATTGCAGCCTCTTTTCGACATGGCCAATTTAAATAGTCATGGCTTCAGTCGTTCCTTCATCCACTTTTCAGGTGTCCAGCTTGAACCCAACTGATGAAGGCTTAAAGCCAGAAACCGGTCTTGGGAGACGCTTGCTGGCGCTTTGGATGGCGTATAAAGGAATGGGACGAAAGATGGACCAGGGCGGTCCTGGACTAGATACCGCTTGATCGCAAACGTCCACGGAGAAGACCGAAAACACGATGCAGTCATGATATTATTAAGTATATTGGACCCGAATGGCAAAGGAAAGCTCAGGACCGCGAGAGTTGGAAACATGCTGAAGAGGCCTTCATCCTGCAGTGGATTGATACGGGTTGATGATGATGATGATGATGATGATATATATATATATATATATATATATATATATATATATATATATATATATATATATATATATATATATATATATATATATATTACTTAGCGACTTCCATCTGATCCAGATTGAGGGTAATTGTTTTAGTACATCACAACTTTAACTAAAACAACAAATTAGATGCCTCGAAACTATTTATTTTATATGAAATAATATTCAATGGCATTATTGTTTGAAAACAATTTCGGAATTTCGGGCAAATGTCCGCTACAAGATTTTTTTATTTTTAAAGGTCATAATATATTAAGAATTTAGGTTTTAACATGTTTTAATATGTGATTTAAACAATTTTTGTTACTTTAGAATAAAATCATTATAGAGTAAGTAACAAAACTTTACATTAATAAGGCAGTCTCTGTACAAACATTAATAAAGAAGAAGTCTACAATCATTTAATTAAATCTTCAATAAGTCTGCAATTTTGTGTATTACAAACTCTAAGCCCATGTTTAAAAGAACCATTGACTCTAATGAGCATTACCTCATTAATATTCACAAACACTTGCTTATTCTAATTTGCATGTCCTCTATTGTGGTAAGTGGCATTTGGTTAACATGTTCTTTAACAAAACCTCTTAAGAAAAAAATTAGTTTTGTTAAATTCAGGGATCTGGCTGGCCACGGTACAGGACCTCCCCTACCAATCCATTTACTTTCAATAATTCGTGTTCAAAAATTGTCTCATTTGCCTGCTAAAATGTGGAGGAGCGCCGTCTAGCTGTAACCACATTTGTCTCGCTACAGTTAAAGACAATTCTTCAATCCACTCTTCAAAATTATTTTGCAAAAAAATTGAAAAATCTATAACTCTATTTTCAAAAAAATATGGCTTTAGGAGGCGATCTCCGATAATGCCAGCCCACACATTAACAGACCATCTATGCTGATGATCTAAAGGGATAATGAATCTGTTATTTTCGCTGCTCTAATAGTGGAAGTTATGTCGGTTGACGTACCCATTTTTGTGGAAAGTTGCTTCATCCCCTGAATATAATATATTTGAAAAAGTTAGGTTCTTCTCTATTTTTTTTATTTCCCCGTTACAAAATTCAAACGTTCGATCGAAATCATTTTGATTTAGTTCTTGAACCAATTGTATATGATACGGATGAAATTTATATTTTCTAGTTATTCTGTTCGTTGTGGATTTTTTTTAAAGCCTACCAGTTTTCTATCTGCCTGCATGAGATTTCTGCATGGATTTCTAGTTACAGCTTGAAGAACTAAATATTCTTTTCTTTACTCATAGCTCTTTCTGCCTCTCCAAGTTTTTTTCGTAATTGACACTTCTTGTTCTTTCTGTCGTATATACTCTTTCGGTCGTATGAACGCTAATACATTAGAATTAAATTCGGCATTAGAAAATCTTTACGCTTAAATTCTACTTGCTAAAAAAGAGTTTTGATCACTTCCAAAACAAAATTATAAGATTGTCGGAAATTATGACAGATGGATATAGTTTTAAACATAAACTAGAACTAGAACAATAGAAGTCTTGGGAATTTTGTAAAATCAAAAAATATTAGACATCCCATTTAAGAAAAGATGTTTTTTTTTCATTTATCTCAGTTATCCTGGACACCCAGTATAACGTAGACAAATTTTGTTTCCATGAAAAACGAAATCCTAGCCTCGCTAATATTTTTACCAAAAATGATAATCCTACAACAAAAAATAAATGATATATGACACTGCAAAATAGAGTCTGCAACGCCGATGCTGATATTTACAAAATGGCGGATATCAGTAAACCATTGGATATTCGATAAGAAAAAACAAAACTATACCCCACCATATATATAAATATATATATATATATATATATATATATATATATATATATATATATATATATATATATATATATATATATATATATACGCCCTCCTGCTAAAAACGTCTCACTCTTAGCGGACAGGACAAAGCAGAGCTTCAGACTAACATGTTAGTCATGATCATGATCCAAAATCTGTCAACCCGTGCTGCACTATCGTGCTAGATTAGCGGTCCATTCCTTCAGTCAGACTTTTTGAAACAATGCTTTTATTTCGCTAGGTCACGAGGTAACCTACATCAGTGGGAAGACCTACCCCAAGCCAGAAGGAGTTAATGATCACCGAGTTGGATTGTTGAAACTCCAATGGCAGTCCTTAATATTCCGACAAACAAAACTGATGCCCGACTGTAAGAATAGTTGATCTAACTTGATAGCATACATAGGGACATCATAGAGCTTTCTGAAACACGAAAAATAGGTGAAGAGCTAATAAAACTGGTTACAATTGATCATGTACTTTACACTCGGGGACGGAGAATGGATAATGTGGTGTAATTGGATTCCTCATCAATCGAAAGTTGAAGATCAGTATCGAAAATTTGAAAATATATCTAACCGACTATCAAAATGCGTCATGATCGAGTGACAGTAAAAGTGACAATAAAATTTTAAAGTTTTAACTGATTTTGTGTGAGGGAAAATTAACGGGTTTCAGACTTATACAGGATTTAGAAGGCGATTTCGTATATTCCGTAGTAGTCATTCAAACAATTCCTGGCATAAGTAATGAAAGAACCATATTATGAAATTCATAATATCTCGGCAATATTTCTCAATTCAAAAATTACCGATTTGAAAAGGTGTACATATATCTTTTCTTTCATTTTACTTGTCGTTCGGTCTGCTTTCACGCTCGCGCCATTTAACACGGTGTCACAATACTAAGAAATATAAGAAAATAGAGAAAAATGAAAGGACTAATTTCCATTATTTAAGATGTTCAATAAATCGTGTAGCGGTTTCGTCCCAAGATCCGGCGACAAAGCAAAACAACACCTGAAATTTACGGTCGTCGTCTGGAATGCGGCCCTTGTCGCCGACAGATGGGGACACGATCGCAGAACTAAAAGCATGTCCTATTTTGCGGTTGGCAACGTCCACTTATTAGATCGGCCCCACCTTTAGAAAATATCTCTGAGGATCTATCTGTAAGAATGCCTACGTGACCTTCTTGTTCAAAATCATTAATGCATTTTGAATTCAGTGTGATGAAGAGGACATTTTGTGTTAAAAGGAACCATAAAACCCATCAAATTAATACAGATATTGAAACATATATAACTGGTGTTTCGGTTAATAATGTCCATTTTTTCGAAAAAATTGAACATTTATTTCTATAACAAAACAAATTACCTTAATAATCAAAGTATTGGCATCATTAACTATAACTTTTTTCCATCTTTCTGTCAAAGAATGGATTCCGCGCCAAAAAAACTTTTGATTTCTTGATGCCAACCATTCTTCAAGCCAAATGTTCACTTCTTCGTAAGAATGTAAATGTTGTTCGGAAAATCCGTGCTGCCTCGATCGAAATAAGGGGTAGTTCGAAGGGGCTAAGTCCGGTAAATACGACTGGTGGAGTGGGACGTCCCATTTAACATTTTTTAAATAGTTTCAAAATTCTATGGTACTAGATAATATTATTTCAGTTGTACTGAAGAAGTCTATCAACTCATTAATAATACCGTTAACATATTTAGTAAATTGGTCCTTGGAAACTAGTATTTTCTCGAGGGTATTAAAACATCAAGAGTAGTCCTGTTTTCAAGAGAGGTGACTGACTCTCCCTCTCCAACTATAGACCAATAGCTATTCTACCCACGTTATCTAAACATTTGGAGTGTGTAGTGTATGAGCAGATTATGTCGTTTCTTGTGCGCTTTAATATTTCAAATCATCACAGTACGGGTTTCAGAGTAGTCGATGGACACATTCAGCAATCTGTGAATTTTTAAACGATATATATGAAAACATAAACGTTAATTGTAAATATGTTGGTCTGTTTATGGATCTAAGTAAGGCTTTCGATCTGGTAAATCACGCTATACTGCTGGACAAACTTCATGATTATGGTTTGAAGGGTCGCGTAGGAGAGTGGTTGCAATCTTACTTACTTGACCGACACTAAGTTATATAGATTGATAAAGCAACATCTGAAAGTTTAAGGATTATTTCTGGAGAATCCCAAGGATCTGTTTTACTTTTTTATCCACTATTATTTTTAATTTTTGTTAACGATTTGCCAGATGTTTGCACTAGCTGAAATATGGTAATGTTTGCTGATGATGGCAGCTATTTAACAGGAAATAAAAACATGCAGGGAGCAATTGTAATGGTACAGGAAATGCTTAATAAATTTCATAGTTGGTTTACGAATAATAAGTTATCCCTTAACGTGGACAAAACCAGCTTTATTGCTTTTACTCCTCGAACACACTATAACAGAATCATATCTACTAAAAATTAACGGTAAATCCATACACCAAACATCCTGTACTAGATTTCTGGGTGTTCATCTCCATAACAGACTTTGCTGGGATGAACACATAGGTGAACTTGGCAAGAAATTTGCCGCTGCCTCATATGCTGTTTAGGTTGAAACGGGTTGGTACCACGGATATTGTGAATTCATATTACTATGCAGAGTTTTACAGTAGCGTTAGGTATGGTTTAATATTTTTGGGTGGGTCGCTTCATTTGATGCGTGTTTTTATAATACAAAAAAAGATAATTCGATTGATGGGTAGGTTGTCTCTACTGGCAATATGCCGACCAATTTTTAAACAATGCAGTATTTTGACCCTACTATCACTATATATTTTGTAGGTTATCATCTTTTTTAGGCGAAATTTTGTAGCATTCGTGAAAAATAGTGATTTTCGTCTCTACGACTCTCGAGGCTCTGATGAACTTGTTTTACCAATACACTCATGTAAGATAGTTGAACATATTGTTTACTACAGGGGTGTGAAGGTGTATAATAAGTTGCTACAACGGTTTAAGTATGTTCAAACTGACAACAAATTAAAAAAATTAGTCCGTGAATTTCTTCTAAATCAAAGTTTTTATAGTTTAGGAGAATATATATCTTATTAATAATTATATTCAATACTTATTTATGTATACAATGTTTATTAGTGTATGATTATTATATTATGTATTGTTTCTGAGGTCGTGTCACTGAATATTTTGTCAATTCTGTCAATCCGACTTAATCATAGATATTTTGTATTGTGGGGATTGAATAAATAGGTTATTAAATTATATACCTTATCAAGAATAAAATATTTACATATAAGTTTAATTGTTATGTATTTTTGTTTGCACAGTACTGTGCATGCTCTTGTTTTGACTTGATCCATATATATATATATATATATATATATATATATATATATATATATATATATATATATATATATATATATATATATATATATATATATATATATATATATATATATATATATATATATACAATTTTACAATTTTACAATATCCCACGGAATAACTGTAATGATGTTGAACTCAGGTACTGTGAGGATTGGGGTGGGCTGTTTTACTTACTAATCCTGTCAAACCTTTCAGTTTGCATTCAGATTTTAGTTTAGTTGGTGAATTTAATTTATGTATTGAAAATGGCTTTGAAGAAAAATTCTTGTAGGGATGAGGGGGAAATATAAACAAAACTCAAATCAGGTCATCCTTGAGCCGTCACTGTGAGGGAGCGACGGAAAATTGTCAAAAACGCCTTAAAAAACCCAACAATTTGCTAATGGCTTTAAGACATGCTCGAGGATGGAGGTCAAATGTCAGACAATCATGAGTGTCCTCAGGACAAAGGTTTGCGAGGTAAGTGGCGTGTAAAGAAGCCTTTCAGATCTTAAAGAGCAAGTCAATTTTAACCAACATCAGATCCATCCAGCAGTTCTTCCAGATTTTATACCACCGAAAATATTGAAATCACCGTTTTATTTTTTTTTAACCAACGCTAACGTCCAAAGCGCCAGAATAAAAAGCTTTAATGTCATTTGTGGTTTTAGGGGTATTGTTATGCTTTTGAAACTCACAAATCATCAGATGTTTAATATGCAACTTATTCAAACTTTGACCTTCTATTTTTATAGAGTTTACCTAATTATTTAACTAGAATATATGTTTTAATCAATGAATACTAAAAGTAACGCAATTAATCATAAGGTTTTTTTTGCCAAGAGAAATTATTATCAGCCTTTATGAGTATAGTTTGGTACCTCGCTTTTACAATTTAGATGATATATAACATATCGGTCAATAAGTACTCAGTCTGACAAATAAAAAAAAACTTTTTACAAATTTCGACTTTATTCGTCAATATAGTTTCCTTGAAGAGCAAAACAATCATTGCAATGTTTTTCTAACATTTCTACAGATCTGGAGCCAGATCTGGAGAATACGGTGAATGATGAAGCAATTCGAAGTGCAATGCATGCAATTTAGTCATCGTTGCCAACGATTTATGACACTGTGTATTGTCTTGGTGATACAGCATTTTTTGTTTATTTGGATCTTTTTTTGCGATCTCGTCATTCAAACGCATCAATAACAGTATGGAATATTCGTTATTGATGGTTTTACCTTTCTCGAGATAATCGATGAAAAGTATCACATGCGCATTTCAAAATACAGAGGCCATAACCTAGCCTGCCGATGGTTGTTTGTTTGGTTGCTTTGGACGGCTTTCACCGGCTGCTGTCCACTCAGCTGATTGCCGATTTGACTTCGGAGCATAGTGATGGATCCATGGTTCATGTATTATCACATACCGCATGAAAAATTTCTTTTTTTTTAAAGTCACTTAAACACCTCCAAACAGTGGTCAGTATCATCAATAGGTTGGTGCTTTTAGTCCACTGTGAACAAACGCGATAACCATTTTCATAGCAATTTACACATTCTCAAATGTTCATGCAAAATGGTATAAACACATAATTTCGATATCTTTATGATATCAGTTATCTCTTGCAGCTTTACTTTACGGTTTTGCGAAATCATTTTGTGAATTTTTCTGATGTTGTCTGGTGTAACCACCTCATTCGAACGTTCAGAGCGTTCAGCATCATCGGCGGTTGTACGGCCACGTTTGAATTCTGCATACCAATCAATTATGGTTGATTTTTCTGGGGCAGAGTCCGGGTAATGTTTCTCAAGCCATTGTTTTGCTTCAACGGTATTTTTCTTCATCAAAAAGTGATGTATAATCAACACAAGATATTCTTTTTTTTATTGTTTTGAAAATAACAAAAATAGCGTAACTTAACAACTCAGAAACTAGTAGACAGATTGTCATGAAATTTTGACACATGACGTTTGAAGGTTGACACAATCGGCCACTGGTAAGGATTTTTCTAAGTGACGACATCTATATGTTAGACGATGTATTAAGCTGGTAGAGCTGTCAATTTTTTAGCCCATAGGCCTTTTTCATATCGACAGAAATTGTTCCAAATCGGAAATTATGAGTTGAAAGATTTGATGGTCTAGTTGACCTAGAATATACTAGTGTTTTACCCCGCAGTTAGGCTAGTGTTGGTATTTGCTTTACTAATTTGTATTTGATCAACGAAGAACTACAATTAAACATTGTCGGAGGAGAGTAGTTTGAACTTATAAGCTGATAAAACTCTGGTTATTCCTACTTGCGGGATTTTTCTTTGAAATTGCTGTATAGGCACGTAATAACGAGGTGGTTGAGATAAAGTTAAACGATGCTTGTGAGCCGTATAACGAAATAACTTGTAAAAAATTTCAGCAAAAGTATCTTTATTAGGGAAGGTAATAAACATGATATTCTAAAATTTCACGAGAACTTAAAATTTTTACAATTAAACTCAATCATATTTAATCAAGTGTTTTCGATTTCAAGCTATATAAATTATTTTATAACGTTAAAAAGCTTCCAAATAATTTATTATATCTTTACTGTTTCGTCCACATCCATATTTTATAAGCTCTTAATTTAGCAAAATGCAAGGCATTTTATTTTCGCTTATGGTTTGTATTATTTTTATGCACGTTCAATTTAAACCGGCAACATAAAAAATGAAACAGAATAGGGTAAAAAGGGAGTAAATTCACATAGTTTAAGATATTTGATATATAACAAAACGATCCTGACACCAGAGCCTGTGACAAAGCAATAGAACACCTGAAATTTACGACCGGCGTCTGGAATGCAACTCGTGTCGCCAACAGATGGGGACACGGTCGTGAAACGGGAAGTACGCCTTATTTCGCGGTTGGCGTGTATTTTTTTGAAATATTTCTTATTTTATACGATATAGAGGATTTAAAAGTTTTGTTTTCGATGCCTAGGAAGTTGGATATGGTATGAGGCAGAACTATCGATTGCAAAGAAATATTGAATATTACTGTAATAGAGTTTATGATGTTTTTCCATATATATATATATATATATATATATATATATATATATATATATATATATATATATATATATATATATATATACAAATGAAGTTCGAACTTCAAATGTATGAAAGCAAACATTACACAAATTATGAAATATAACGTAAAATGGTATGCATTTGATATGAATTGTCGTATTTATAAGCATTGAATAGAAACTGAAAAGAAAAAAAATATATTGATGAATAACAGTTAGCTCATAAATATGGTCAATAGGCTAATAAACTCTTGCATCAAAATGTACAAAGTTTAAGAAATAAAACCGATCATTTTGAATACATAATAAAATCAAAGAAGATCGACGTAATCTGCATAACTGAGCACTGGTTAAAATAGAGTGAAATGAGTTTATGCAAAACAAATCAATATCAGATAGGTAGTTCTTATTGCAGGGAAAATTCAAATGGTAATGTGGAATGAGACTTGTTAATGATAAACTGAATTCATATATTAAATAGATTGACCGAACAAATAAATATAGTTGTGATGGTGTATTTGAAATGTATGGTATTATTTATGATGAATTTGAGAATTACTTAGTTTGGGTATTAAATGTATGTCGAGCTCCAAATACTGATATTAATGTTTTCTTTAATTGAATAACTTTCTTAACGAGTTCCGCCTTTCGGTCAGTACAGTATGCACAATCATTATTTTGTAGGTATGAAATTTTAAGTCGTCATGCAGAATGTATTGTAGAGATCGACGGGATATACCTAGAGCTGAAGCTTGGCGCTTAGTGCAAAGCTGAGGACTAGCAAGAACCGCTCTTCCTACTCTTTCAACATTGTTTGGTGTCGGAACGGCACGGGGAAGTCCAGGTGGTTTCCTCTTCATGATAGGTCCGGTAGTTCGTAATGCTTCACCCCATCGGAGTATCGTGTTTCGATCAGGAATTGGCTCTAGCCGTTCAACGTTGAACTGATGACGGAAAAGACGTTGCACGGTAACTATGTTTCCAAAACCTGCTCGGTGACATACACACAATGCTCCGAGGTCTACGATGTCATGCCTAACATTGCATTACCTGAGCTGTCCGTTGGCGGCGCGGCGAGATCGCTACCCCTCTCTTTGAAAAATACTCGCCGTTCAAAAAACATTCGTTTCCTCTGCGCGAGCCTGTCTAACGCTTCGGCTCATTATGTTTTCAAGAACTTTCAAGAAAACACTACATCAGTCAGTATCAATATAATATCAACGTGTAACTACGTAGTAAATAATAAGTAAACCAAAATCATTCAAAATCGCAACAAATTGCATCTTTTGAACCGCCATACTATAATTTGTAGCTTTTATTATGGATGCATTTAGACTCCCCGCAGACTACAAACTTTTTATCAGTCGACAGCTTGATAGGTCTTTTAATAACATGAACCCGTATGAGAGCGGGCACATTCAGAAGATTTTAAATCATAGTAGTGTGTGGGGATGCAGTCCAATTCGACTAAACTATCGTACGATAGTTTAGTGTATAATGTGCGAGAACTCTTAGAGATTTTCTTTATTCTACATTATATCACTAATCCATGTCATTATATTGAAATTATATGACTTTTTATCTTAGTGATTCCGAACATCATACTAATAACACTTGTTAAAAAATTGATTTTGTTTTTTGTAACTTGAACAAAACATAGTATATCTTTTGTAAAGTTTGGCTTAAGAGCCAAGTTATAATCTCATCTAAGAATGTTGTTGTTTTACGATGTTACGTGTTACGATGTTATTTTTGGGGATTTCTTTAATAATGTCCAGCAATAATCAGCAAGTAAACTAGGATTCTAATTAACTCGATAGGGCGTTTCACCACAGAAATGCCTTAGTGGAAGTAATGTTTACGTCAACTTAAAGGAGATTCCATCATTTTAATCTGGAGGCTAGAGTAAGTTCTGACTGAGATTTTCATAGTTCCAGTAAATTATTAAATTCAGACTGTGAAGTCAAATGCAGCTCTGCTGAGCATCCTGGAATAATAAATAAAGGAATGTTTTCAATTTCCTTTCAGAAATTCTGTATGATTGCTTGAAGGGGGAATGATCACTAATGGGTTTGGAAAGGGAAATTCATCGCTATGTTCGATGGGTCATAAAGCTGATGGTAAATTAGGATACTGCAAAATATGTTGCAGTCTCCAAATTCTCCATTTCCAAATCATTGGCACTATAAACTGCATTTTACAGTTTGTATCTTTGAACCAAATTGATAAAAATTTTAGACAAGTTTTACAACATATATGGGGAGCATATACCTTCTCCTGGTCTCCAACTTTAATTTCGAAGTAAATTTAGTAAGCCTTTTGCACAAGCGCGGTGAAATTACATTTTTGCGAAATACGGGATTTGGTTACTGTACGCATAGCTGAATCCAGTAAGCCCAGACAGGACATATCACAATATTTTCCAAAAGTTATAAATATGACATTATATGTTTGACCATCTAAGTGCAGGTCTAACTATTTGACTAATTCCGTTCTGGGTATATTTTTATTGTCAAGCCTTATAAGATGTCTATTTGCGTGATATTTTGTAATATTTTCGCCATGTTTTCCTGATGTTGTCAATAATTCATGTGGCTTATCTAGTATTTGTGCCTGCATTAATTTCATTCACTCCACACACATATCACATTAGAAAATGAAGCTAGTAAATTTCCATAGATTCAGACGTTCTATTAAAACGCGACAAAGTAAAACAACAGTGAAATTTACGGTCGTCTGAAATTGGGCTCGAGCCGACAGCAGATGCGGAGACTGCCGTGGAATAGGAAACATGCTCTATTTTGCGGTTGGTGACGTCCACTTATTAGGTCGCCCTGGACTTTAGGAAATACGCCGATTAGTGACAATGCGGATGTGTCCTTATAGTATAACATAATTAACTGTGGGATAAGCGACATTTTGAAAACAACGATCCCTATTATCCTACAAAAAAAGTTATGTAGATATATGTTATATAGTTATAACACTATACCTTAAAACATTTTCTTAATAGAAAAATCTCTAATGTGATTCGTCACCACATTTAGTTTTGGATTATAATAATACACCCTCAAATACTCGTCAAATCTAATATCTAATTGAATATGCAATTTCGGAAAGAGCACATGTCTGAATATTTAAATTTTTCAGGAAATTAAAAAAACCAATTATTTTCTAAAGAAGTATAATATTGAGAAAATTTGTTTTTGTGTTACATTTTGGGATGAATTAGCAATCGAAAGTTGCACATTAACGTTAAAGTTAACGTTATTAAATATGTATATTTAGTTACTTTGGATTTATGAGATATGCCCTGTTCGAAATTGACGGTATTGGGTACACAAAATAAAAAAAAACCATGTAAATTTGGCGAAACTTTTATTTTAGGTATCTAAACTTAAACATAATACTTAGATTAAAGATAATAGACTTTCTTTAAAAAACTTCTTCTGCAGACTCTCTTTCGTTTGTAGTTGGCCATTGCAGTACTCGTCATAAAATTTTGTAAATTCTGCTGGTATATACTGTTTCAACTTTACAACATCTACAATTTTCAAATGATTAATAGGTACTTTGCCACTATAAGCTCGATCAGCTTGACTTGGTAAGTTACTGCAAGTACCTTTCACTTTAGAAAAAAAACGAAAATGCCCGTAGAGATATCATTATCGATATATTTTTTGGCGACTACTTCATCAGGTTTTTAACCATGTATTCATCAAAAAGAAACTCTGATACTTGAAAAGTAACTCTTTTATTTTCAGGTACATCTTTTCCAAAACTTCTTATTGATAAAAGTTTAGCTTTAAAATTTAGTTTATCCCATTTCTTGAAATCAATAATGTCTTCAGAATTTACTTTTTCAACGTTATATTTCTCGGTATTACTGGATTGTATAATAAGATCAATATATTGTTGGTATGTGAACACACGATCTTCATGTCAAATTTTCCTTTTGACGACTAAAAAATTTCTGACAGAATCATTTAAAGAGTGGCCGCGTAGTATAATACTGTCAAAAATCGTAACGGTATTGTTCTTATTCTGCCCGGGGCAGCAATCACAAAAAATATGAAGATCTGTTATTGAATGTGGAATAAACTTATTGACGTAATCTTGATACTTCATTGGGACTTTTCAATGATTGTCCTTCATGATAAGAATAAAATGTCCCTTTGCCAGTCCTTATATTATGAATGCAGAATTCGTAGACCCAGAGCTATCTATGGTAAAAAATTCTTGTACAGGTAATGTGGGTAAAGGCAAGTTTTGCATATAGTCGAAGGATAAACCTAAAACTGTTTCATTATTGGTCCTTTTTTTTGTCTTTAATTTTTTTAACTTATAAAATTTGCTTGCACGTCATTTACACCGTCATTTAAATTCTTTATACTTACTGCAAACATCGATTTGTGGTCTACCAAATGTTATCATTGCTTGAAGATCGACGGGTGAGGATTCGGGGGCGAATTGATTCTTGGTGTCAGTAAGACTGCTTTTGACAGAACATTTGCATTATCGCAAAGTGTGCATGGTAGGTCCTCAGAATGCTTACCGAAAATCACCAACGGCAGCGGGTTGAAGGGTCGCGCGAATTTTTTGATTGCTACCCAAAGAGGGTGAAAAATTCTTGAATTCAATTGTCACTGGCGACGAAATCTGGGTACATTACACGATACCAGAAACAAAAGAACAGTCGCGTCAGTGGATCGCCGAAGACCGGAAAATTTAAACAAACATAGTCTGCCGGAAAAGTCATGGCGACTGTGTTTTGGAATAGGAAAGGGATATTATTGTGCGAGTTCATGTCTACCGGGACAACAATAAACGCTAATCGCTACTGTCAGACTTGGAAGAACCTTCGCCTTGCAATTCAAAACAAAAGAAAGGGCATGCTGACGAAGGGAGTTTGTTTGCATCAGGACAACGCTCGTTCCCACGCCGCCCATGCAACAACCGAACTCATCAAGCAATTTCGATGGGATAACGTCACAGACCCCCCCCTCCCCCCCCCCTCAGCCCGGATCTAGCACTAAGTGATTATCATCTCTTTCCTGCGTTGAAGTCATACCTGGATGGAACGAATTTCAGGACCAACGAGGAGTTGAAAGAAAAGGTCGCACGCTACCTGCGCGCCGCGGCGGAAGAGTTCTATGACACGGATATACGAAAAATGCCAACCGCATGAAAAAATGCATTGATTGCAATGTGATTTTCTTTGTGAAAAAAATTGGACATATTATTTTACGGCCAACCCTCGTATATGAGAAATTCTAATTAATATTACTCAATAGCATTTTAAAAAAAATATATGATTTGCAAATATAAACAAAAACATATTAATATACAAACTATAAATATTTATTAATTATACACTGGATACTCTTGCACACCTATATTAGAACTATTTATAAGAAAAAAAGAGAATAATTCCATAAAAATGGTTATAAATAAAGGAATTAAAAATAGATCAACATTCAAATAATATTAAATTTCACACAATATTAATAAAAATATATTACAAATTACCAGTAATACATTACAAATTACCAGATATCAGAACGAATTCAAAATAGAATTTTAAAAAGATAAAAAAAACATAAACGCAGGTCGCAAATCAAAATAATCTTTACGGTCGAGATTTATAAAAAACAGTGGTCATATCAGTAAATGTGGATACAGTCTTCAACAGGCTGCAATTTCAGTCTTTTTGACTATATTTGTCGCGTTTTAACACCGTGAATAGTGATTTTTCGGTTTAATTTATCGTCTCCGTGATGTAAGTACTTTTCTATTTATTCCCAATAGTTTATTACGACCCTATTAAAAAACTCATTCTAGCAGTTCCAATTTTTTGCAACAATGTTTTATCGTTCTTACCTACTTTTAACTTATTATGTAACAAAGTTTCGAAATCATCGGTTTAATTTTAAAATTTTAAGAAAAAAAACATAAATATTGTTTTTATATACCTCAAAAATATTCGGACGCGTTAAAAAAGAAGAATCTGGATAAATCATGTTAATCTAATTAAGGTGATCTTTGAATTTAATTTAGTACAAATAGTTGTTTACTTGGCACACTGGTGTCGAAGGAATATCTTAAAATGAGTGTATACCAAATAAAAAAAACATTGGTTCTGAAAATAGGCAATTAGTGCTATTTCATTATGAAAAGGGAAATTCGTACCGAAAAATTGGGTAAATGCTGGTTTTGCTCAATTTTTCGGGGCAAGCGGGTTGGAGATATCGTTCAACGCTACAAAAATGAAGACAGAATTTTTCCGAAGAAGTAAACAGGCCGGCCGAAATTATTCAATGAAAGAGACCAACGGTTTGTTTTAAAACCCTAAAATTAGTGCACCTGAGCTCGAAACATTGGTGTAAAATCATTCTCAAAAAGTAGTGAGCACCGAAATAATACACCGTTGTATAAGAAAACAATGATATCATGGACGTGTGGCCCGAAAAAAGCCTTGGTTAAGAAAGAAAAATATTAAAACTCGACAGGATTTTGCTAATACGTTTTGAATTCTGAAAATTACAGGTCAATAAATATAAACTTTGTTAAGGTAACATTGATGAAAACAGGTGTATATGAAGTATTTTGTAGTACTAAATCAGAAAATGATAAACTGCAACACTAATGTTTCTTGTTACTGCGGGTCGGTGGTGGAGAAAAAAGGAGACATATTTTATCAATAATATTTATTTAATATAACTATGTAAAACGTGTTAAGTCTATGCAAAAACATTACTGAGGATTATGTAAACAAATATATTACATGAGATCTCCTATAGCGAAAAAAACGGTTCCCTCTTTTGTTCTGTAGCATTATCTCTTTTTAAAAACCAGCCATAGTCGCCCAACATAGATGGGTTCCAGCATCTCTGGTATCTTCCTTCCATCGTCCTGATGTCCTGGTGAAATGTCTCTCCTTCGTCGCTTACTGCACCCAAATTTTTGGAACAAATTTTGGAACAGTTTTCCATATGAGAGGGTAAAAAATGCATTTTTAAGGACATGCGACACTAGTATTTCATAGGCTTTCAAGAGATTTTCAGTTTTTTTGATTGTATAGTTGTTCAGATTTAAACCGTGTTTTAAAACCGTGTGTAGTGATTTTTTCGGTTAAATTTATTGTCTCCGTGATGTAAGTAATTTTTTATTAGGCTTAGGTATCTATGAGTGTTAAAATTAGGTATCTATGAGGTTTTTATAGTTTTTATCTTTCTTGGAGCCCAGAAATTCTTTCACTACACTTACAAAACATTTTCAAGCTGCTAATTCTTTATCATTTTTTGCGAAGACGTAAATCACCTAGAAGTTTCTTTATTTGAGGTCCAATAAAATATCCCAGCTGAGGAAATATTTCTTTTAGGTAAATTCTCGCCACCCCATAGGAACATCAAACAGTATAGAATTTTTCTTGCGATGCATCCGCTACACTAAATTTACGTGACAACTCATACTGCAAACATAAGGAGCCTAACTTTTATCTTCAGCTTCAGTTTGCACTTAAAATATAAAAGAGAGGTTTTTTTGACTTCCTCAAATATAGGTCTAGCTTGTGAGTTTAAAATAAATCATTCGCACATATAACAGAACTTTGAATGCATTGTAAACGTGACGGAACTAAACTATAGAAAACAATAAAACTGCCTTTAAAGGTTCGTAGAATACTGTGAAAATACCCCCTATACGGTTTTTTGGTAATACCTATGTTGTCCATTCCAAAGTCAGGTACAAATAATTTCAATTAGCCCACGATATAATGGAGAAGCACCTGCTTCTCCTTTATATCATATATCACTTGAAAATGGGAAATTCTGGGCCATTTCTGTGAATATGTATTTTAATAACTACATAAGTGAAACGCAAAAAGAGCAATATTACAAAAACATGTCGATCTCTGTTATTTTCTGTGATGACTCAAAATTCAAAATTTTGGAATTAAACCTACGCTTTCGGATCTTTGTTTTTGCGTAAATTGAAACTGCTAGAATGTTTTTTTTTTAAATAGGATGTCCGAATATTTTTGGGATCCTCTGTATATACAATAACTATTCTTAAATAAATATATCATGAATTAAAACAATAATCTAACAAAACGTAAGGATACATATTGAAAATATATTTGTATTATGAGTGTTAAGCTAGGTTACCAGATGTAATGATTAGTAACACCACTAGACTGGTGCTAGTTTTTTTACATGTGGAAACGTATTATATTAACTGCGCTAGTTCAGTTGCACCACTAATCAATGCACGAATAAAGTTAAATCTTGGTTTACATTTTGGGGCCAGTTCCGGTATTTGTAAACAAAATCAAGTGTGTTTGTCGGAAATTGTGCTAAAAATGTCTCCCCCAACCAATAAATGACCTTTTCAGTTAATTATTAATTACTTGAAGGCCTATGAGCGATATCCATATTTATGGAATAATAAAATAGTGGATTATAGAGATATGATTAAATGTGATGAAGCTTTAAGAGTAATTGTAGAAATAATTTCTGATTAGTACCAAATTTTTAAATAAATTCTGACAAGGCCAAAATACGTAGTATGCGGAATGCGTTTATCCTGGAATACAACTGAGTATAGCATGAGTAATAAAGTGGAGCAAGAAATTGCAGTGTTACTTGTTATTTTAGACGAGCTGGAATGGTGTTCCTCTTATGGGTGATTTTTGTGTTTTGTTCGATATACGATTTAACAAAAAATGAAACTGATCTTTTTTTATCCTTAAACACTATATTCATTAGCCAATTCTCAAATCATAGGTGCATCAAATCATATTTGATGCACCTAAAATAGGTGTCTGTGAAATCCAGTTACGAATCCAACATTTATGTTTTTGTTGTCTTCTTTTTGCCTGCCATTCTACAATCAAAACGATATTAAAAAAAAAGAAAAAACGTTAAAACCAGTGCGAAGGATTACAGTTGATGCGATTTTTCTAACTGAGCTAGTGCATAAAATTGAATTTATGTAGAATCAACTATTGGCACCAATATGTTGTGCCAGTAAACTTACGTAGCATTGGCGCCACTATCCTTTGCATGCGGAAACCCAGCTTTACTTCTCAAGTTAAGTTAAAGAGTTAATAATGTTTTTGTTTAGTTTGGTTCTATTGCAATCGGGTTTCGTTTAAATTCATTTTGACGTACTATTGGTATTATACTACCTAAAGTGGACTGGACCTCTCCTTATCACTATTTATTACATAATCATTTATGTTTTAAGTAGATATGACTGTCCTTGACATATGACGGAAGTGCAATATCATTTCGCTCGTTAATTTAGAAAGTATAGTGTCTTTTGTGATTTGATTAATTATTGTCTGCAGTTTTTAAAATGGATAAATTTACCGAGTAATGAACTTACATTAATTTTTATCTAAAAAACGAAATTTCTTGTACTGATACATCAAAAATATTGAGAAAGTGTTACAGCGATGAACATGTGTTAAAAAAATGTTTACTTGAACATTTTTATATGGTACAAGCTCTTTGGTGATGGTAGAAAATCAGTTGAAGGTGAACCTCGTTGAGATAGACTTTCCAAGCCAACGAATGAAGAAAACATTATCAAAATCAAGGATCTTAAACTGAGCAATCGTTGATTGATCTTAGATTCTAATTGATTCTGATGATCTTATACTGAGCAATCGTTGAGTATTAAAGTCCATTCGAAAAAATATTCTAGATATGTGAACAAAAAATATGATTTTGCCATCACGATAAGACAACATCGGACACTGTAATAATTATTCGTCAATTTTTCGCCAAAAATCCAACAAATAACATTCTATAAACATTTTATTCACCAGATATGGCACTATATAATTTTTTTCTGTTTCCTTGATTGAAGAAGTCTCAATCTGTATATCGTTTTGAGTTCATAAAAGCCATCAAGAGAATTCGTTAGATGATTTAAAGGAAATATAATAATTGTTAAAGTATTAAATATTTATTAATTATAACTATCAAAGCTGTTTCGTCTCTGCAAAAATTGCAAAAAATCAATGGAATATGTGTCTAATGGTATTTTTTTTTAAAGTATCTTGTTTGTGTATTTCTTTAAGTCTTTGAAAGTTTCATTCAAATTACCACCTAATTTAAACGGACATTTCATTTCCTTCAAACTACATTTTCATTTCCTTCAAACTGAGTTACCCGAATATTTAAGCATTCTCCAACATACAACTTGACAAAGTGGTTAACAAAGGAATTTGAAAATCTACCAAACCAACTACCTTCGTATTAAGTGATAAACTCAATCAAATTCATAGAAAAAGTCAAAAACACACATCTATAGGAAGGTGAGGTTTTGGTTTCCATTGACGTTTAATCGTTGTTTCTGAGTGTTCCACATACCTTGAAATACCTGAGGGACTTACTCGAGTTAAACGGTTTTAATAACACGATTGTTTCTGAGTACATCCCCTTATCAATATTATGTATGAAGCAAAATTGCTTTCAGCTTAATAACAGATTTTATGAACAACAAGAAGGAATGGCAAAGGGCAATCCTCTGTCACCGTTCTTAGCCAACTAATTCATGAGTAAATTTGAAACCGAGGCATTCAGTTACTTTACGAAGGTATAGTTAAGGTATTGGATGACGTTTTTGCCATTTTTGATTCGAAAAATGAAAACTTAGATAATTTTGTTAAGAACTTAACTAGCAAATCCCAAAATATAATATTCACCCATGAACTCGAAAACAACGATAGTTTACTATTTCTGGATGTTTTAGTCAGCAGTAAAAATAGGTTAGATTTTGATATTTTTAGAAAAAACTTCGAGATACATTCTTAACGATTCAAATCATAGCTTCCAAAATAAGATGGTTAGTTTAAATTTTATGATAAATAGATTAATTAAGTTTCCTTTATGTAAAGATAATTATAACAAAGAATTACAATTAATTAGGTAGGTATCTGAGGTGAACCGTTATAATAAGGGCATTGTAGATAAATTAATTAGAAAACATATGTTCAGAAAATTATTGAAAGAATCTTCGACTTTTCAAAAGGATCAGAATACAAATAAATGCATGGTAATACAATTTGATGCACAATTAACAAGAGGGCTAGACAAAATTTTAAAAAAGGTGGTCGGAAATTGGGCCGACAGAATGCACTTTGTCAGATGTAGCTGCGGTGAACATTTGTTCGAAATTCTTTTCAAACATTAATCTTGAATTTTATTTCCCTTAAAATAAATTGTAGAAACAATTTATTTTTAGGGGTTTTCTACCCCATGATTATCTAGTGCGTTTATGCTATCTGAGTCGTTTTAGTTGTAATTGGATATTCACATTTCTTTTCGACAATCAAAATAATAGACTATAATAATATTTTTTCCTATTCAATTAAGAAGTACTCTCTTTTTTTTTCTGTATCATATAAAAAATGTTTAAAAGAACTAGGACAATATTTATAATTTGAATTGAATTTTATGACGTTATTACTAAAATATTGAATTCCATTAAAAACAAAAATGTACAAATCTCGAAATTTATGACAGATATGTATAGGACATATTTATCCAGAATAGAAGTATTTTTTCTTGAAATATTGTAAAATGAAAAAATATTACGCATTCTGTTTAACAAAATGACATATGATATTTTGATTTTTTTGATTTATCTCAATTATCCTGGACACCCTGTATAACGTAGACAAATTTTGTTTGCATTAAAAGTTAAGTCATAGTTCCAGTAATGTCGCTATCAAAAATTAATAATCCTAGATCAATATGTGGGGCACGTATAACCAAATTTTGTAATGGATATAAGGAAATTCGTCGCAGCCAAAAATTTTACATTTCTTAGTATCATAAACATAGTTTTTTGTGTAGAAATACGAGTGTAACTGTTATACATATTTTTTTCATTTTTTATTTTTTTAGTAGGGTACGAGCCCACGTGCCCTTATGGACCAACCGCCAATGTATATGACACTGCAAAATAGAATCTACAAATCGGATATGTTTTTACAAAATGGCAGGTATTGGTAAAAGCATTGCGTTTAGGTATAGGACATATTTTACAAAATATGTTTTGAATCAATAACATAATGTAAAAATGAAAAAAAAAAACATTTAAATCATGCAGTGTCTTTAGTTGCATAACTATTATATTTAAACTTTTTCTCTATCTCCAGCCATTATCAAGATATCAACCGATATCGCACTGTTGGGACACTTGTATATATATACGTATATATATGTTTGTATATTCATATTCATATTCTTCTTATTATTCTCTCTCTTATTCTTTCTAATCAATATCATTTTGAGACTAATAAAATTGAGCGTCTATTTTATAAAAGGTCACCTTTAACAAAAACTTTTCATTTACTATATAAGTAACTCGCACCTCTGTAACTTCATAGGCATTATCAATTATTTTAAGCAGAGTATATTAAAACTTTCAAATTACATTTAGCTGTCGTAAAGTTTAACATTACGAAATTAATTCATTTGTCGTTATATTATTTCCAACATAATGAAAACACAGTCCTTTGTTAAAAGCTAATATAGTATAAATATATATGTGTACAAGTAATATATAAAGTACAATAAAATGAAGTCTCAATGGTAATGGCTTTTAAGAACAATTGCACAAATTATCATTATAATGACAATATTATTATATAGACACCACAGACAAAGGGATCTCTAGTAAACTTCAGGTAATATCCTCCCGCCTGTTGTCGTTAGGGTTGGCAACTGAGCTGCGGAAACCCTACCAGGATTTATCTGTCTTGTAAACTAAAATTTAGCTTTAATACATTAGGGTTTAATGATGTAGTGAGTACCAGAGATACTGATACAACTAACAATTATTACAGGAATCGTTATGTTCTGCTCTTGAACGCCTTTGTCTTGTAATAATTTTGTTGTAGTAAGTATTCTGTACATGTATGGAGATATAAATTAAATAATTGCAGATATTGATTGGATGACCACAAATAGTTCTCTTAAAGCATCAAATTAAAGACTTTTTAAATTAAATATCAATATATTTATTCAAAATATTATATATTTTAGAATGAATAACATAAACAAACTGAAGGAGAATTATGCATCACAAATACAAAAGTTTCAGATTAGCCCTACTTAATTTTATTGATTAGTGATATTGGATTGATACAAAATTTGGTCTCACCCTTTTGAGAGAAATTAAAAAAAAAAAAAACACTTACTAAAAACTACTTTTAATTAATATATGTGCCGTTCTGTTTGATGACCTTTCTCCATCTCTCAGATAGGTGCATTATCCACTCACACAAGTTTTGGGGTTTCTGGCTGAAGAACTGATCCAGGTGATTTTTCACATCTTCCAAGAAACTAAAGTTTTTCCCATCTAAACTGTTTTGAAGCGATTGAAATCAATACTAATCGAAAATCACAAGGTCAGGAAAGTACGACGGATGGAATAAAACATCGCAGTCAAGTTGTAAAAGTTTATGTTCGGTGGTCAAATACATGCGTGGTCAAGTATTGGTCTCTATGGAAGGTTATGTCATTTCTGTTGACTAATTTAGCATATATATATATATATATATATATATATATATATATATATATATATATATATATATATATATATATATATATATTTATATGTATATTTATATATATATATATATATATATATATATATATATATATATATATATATATATATATATATATATATATATGTATATATATATATATATATATATATATATATATATATATATATATATATATATATATAAACAGGGGTCTGATTATTAACAAAGACGAGATCTGACAATCGCACAACACAGCCAATATAAATTCTTGTGACAAATCTTACGTTACAGTTTTGGTACTCTAATATTTATGTTTTAGAGTTGGTCTTTTATTATTTGTTTATTTTATTATTGTGTAGTGCTTGTAAATACTATAAATAGTACATGCTATAAAGAGTAATAAAATGTGTTTCTCGTAAACTTTAAAAAAAATAAAACTTTTTTAAGAAAAAACATTATAATAAAAAAATTGAGCGAAAATATGTCTGGTGTTATGCAGCACCTGAACTATTTTTGTAATGCCGATTATTAGATAGAACTCACCATAGTAAAAATATATACAAAAGATTTGTTCAAAGTGTATTTATTTAAATCAAATAACTGGATATTTGATACACTTTGAACAAATCTTTTGTAGTTGATAACTAAAATACAAGTAATATCTGTCAATAAGTTCACGGTCTGACAAATAAAACACTTTTTTTGCAAATTTCGACTTTATTCGTTAATATATTTTCCTTGAAGAGCATTCCAACGCTTTTCTAATATTTCTACACCTTTTTTAATAGAACTTTGCCTTCAAAATATCCTTCAGTTTCGGCAATTACCTGTTCATTGGAGCGAAATTTCTTTCCAGCGAGCGTTTTTTTGATATCTGAGAACAGGTAATAATCGCTGGGACTTGATCTGGAGAACACGCTGCATGAGGAAGCAATACGAAGTGCAATTCATGCAATTTAGCCCTCGTTGCCAACGATTTATGACACTGTGCATTGCTTTGTTGTAACGGTACTTTTTTCCAATTTGGAGCCGTTTTGTGATCTCGTTTTTCAAATGCACCAATAACAATATGTAATATTCAGTGGTTTTACCTTTTTCGGGATAATCGATGAACAATATCCCATACCTATCCCAAAATATAGAGATCATAACCTTGCCTACCGATAGTTATGTTTTTGGTCGCTTTGGACGGCTTTCACTGCCTGATGTCCGCTTAGCTGAATGCCAATTTGACTTCGGAGTGTAGTTATGGATCTGTGTTTCATTCATTGTCGCATACCGCATACAAATATTTTTATTTCGTTTCAACAGCTCCAAACAATGATCATTATTCTGAGCATGTGCTCAGAACGATTAATACATTGGGCCCGCTACGAATAATCGCTGAAACCATTTCGACAGCAATTTACGCATTTCTAACGGTTTCCAACATGCAAAATAGTGTAAACACTTTCTTTTAATATCTTCATATCAGCTATCTCTTGTACTTTTAATTTACGGTTTTGCCAAATAATTTTGTGAATTTTTCTGTCCTCATTTGGACGTCCAGAGCGTCATATGTGCTTGTACGGTCACGTTTGAATTCAGTATATCAATCAATTATGGTTGATTTTCCACAGTTCGGGTAATGTTTTTTATGCCATTTTGCTTCAACGGTATTTTTCTTCATCAAAAAGAAATGCTTAATCAACACACGAAATTCTTTTTTTTTTCATTCTTTTGAAAAAAAATAAAAGTGGCATCACTTAAATCACAAGTCAGAAAGTAGTAGACAGATTGTTCAAAAATTTTGACACATGCGTTTGCACAATCGACCACTGGTAAAGATTTTTCGTAAGTGTCGCCATCTAAAATATATGTTAAACCAGGAACATATTGACCGATATATTACATGAACAGATTGCCTTTTTCACGAAGTGATCTAACTGATTTGTAAATGAGCAGTTAATTTTGCTTTTGCAACTAGGTCGAGGAAATTGTGGCGTGTATTGCATAGATTATAAGACATAGGGTTATAAGACATAAGCTCTATAAATAGTTCCCAAATTTTTGTCAGTTAGGATGCTTTCTGAGAAAACAGACGATATGGTTAATTTAAATTGATACGTACGTTTGCAAAACATTTTTAATACAAATATAAATAAATATAACATCATCAATATAACAAAATATATAACACTATATCTAATGACATAAAAACTGATGATATAATGTTTGCAAGACGAGGTCAGTCAATTTGATAAAGGAACCCCGTTTCTGGTAATCAAAGCAAATCTTTGAAATTTAATATTATCGCATAAATAATTAACTGGAGAACATGAAATGGCTTCATTGATGCCAATGGATTATTGTCAGCAATTTTTACATCTCACACGATATTTTAATTTTTTTAAACGACCCAAAATATTGTTTTTTGTTTCTTTATGGAATGAGTTTAAAATGATTCTTATTTTTGAAAGTATTTTTTGACACAATTTTTACCTTGACAAGTGGTTACAACCTGTCTAGTTGTCATTTATGCAAATATATTACTATTATAAATAAGAAACAATAAATGTTGAAATGTGAATAAACGGTATGTCGGAAAAATAACGCAACTTTTTAATAAAAAAAAACAATTACTTATTTTGCCAAAATTATTTCTTTTTATTCAAAATACTTCCGCATCAATACACCGCTGAACATGTACACCCAATGTTAGCATTGATTTTTTATGACTTTTTCGAAATCGCCCTCGACATGGCATTTTGGACATGTTACCACTGTCATAAAACGTCTCTTTCACGCCCAATTTGAGTTTCAAGAAAACGAACTAATCACACGAAGATAAATTAGGCGAATACTGAGGATATTAAGGCCAAAAACCACGAACAGCGGCGGTCCTGTAAGGTGCATTATCACGCAAGAAAAATCAACTTTCCGGCCCTCGATATTTAGTACAACGATTCTCTTCCACAAACGCTCTATAACACCCAGATAAGATTTACCAGCAATATTTTAGCTCTGTGGAACAAATTGCCGAAGTATAATACCTTCAGAATCATAAAAACAGATCAACATTGTTTTCTCTCGTGAGTTCTGGATAAGCAATTGTTTCGATTTCGGAGAGCCTGGGGACTTCCACGTAGCATTTTGAAGCTTTGCTTGAGGATCATACTTGAAGCATCAAGTCTCGTCCCCAGTTACAATCGATTTCAAGAATGCGCAGTTCCATCTGAATTGAACTATTGAAGTTTCAGTATATCAATATTGGCGGCGCCAACATTATTTGTAAACAGGTGTCTGATTATTAACAAAGACGAGATCCGACAATCGCACAATACAGCCAATATAAATTCTTATATGACAAAGCTTACGTTGCAGTTTTGGTACTCTGATATTTATATTTTAAAGTTGGTCTTGAAAAATTATTAATTTTATTTTTATTATTTATAGTAATATTAAACTAATAGTATATAGTACAATTAAACAAAAATCTTTTTAAGCAAAAACGTTATAATAAAAAAAATGAGTGAAAATATCTCTGGTGTTATACAGCACCGAACTGTTTTTGTAAAGCCGATTATTAGATAGAACTCACCGTAGTAAAAAAATATAAAATATTTGTTCAAACTGTATTTATTTAAATCAAATAACTGGTTATTTGATTTAAATAAATACTTTTTCAACAAATCTTTTGTAGTTGATAACTTAAATACAAATGACAAATCTGTCAACAAGTCCCCGGTCTGACAAATAAATGATTTTTTTTGCAAATTTCGACTTAATTCATTAATATATTTCTTTTAATATATTCAAATCTTTGAAATTTAATATTATCCCATAAATAATAAATTGGAGAACATGAAATGGGTTCACTTATGCCGATGTATTATTGTCAGCAATTTTTACACCTCACACAATATTTTAAATTTTTTAAACGACTCAAGATATTGTTTTTTTATATCTTTATGGAATGAGTTTAAAATTATTCTAATTTTTGAAAGCTTATGAAGTATTTTTTGACACAATTTTTACCTTTTACAAGTGGTTACAACCTTTGTAGTTGTCATTTATGCAAATATATTACCATTATAAGTAAGAAACAATAAATGTTGAGATGTTGAATCTCATTTGTTGGATCTTATATATCTCCATTTCCTCATAACCACAGCTTATAGTTGGTGCATAAGCTTGGACGATTTAAAGCTTAAACTATTTATTCAGTTGAATGAAGCATTGAGCTAGTCGGTCAGATATACTTTCAAATTTTATGACACTGTCCTTCAACTTTCGGTTAATGAGGAATCCAATTCCACCACATCGTCCATTCTCCATACCCCCAGTGTAAGGTACGTAACCAGTTGTTTCCAGTTTGATTAGCTCTTCGAGTTTGTCATTGCCCTATGATGTCCCAATGTATGTTGTCAAGCTCGATCAACAGTTCTTGCAGTCGTTCATCCGTTCTCATTGTCCGAATATTAAGTGTTGCTATGCCCAAAGTCCACTGTTAGCCTGATCTAACCCGGTGAATTTTAGCACACTCTGCCTTGGGGCAGGTTTTCCCCGCTGCCATAGGTAGTCACCCCTTGGCCACTTTATTTTGATTATGTATTTGCTCCATATTGAATATACTCACTGTATAATATATATAAAAAATATATAATTATATTTACATTAAAGTTTCTGTATGCAATTGTAAAAACATCATGTTAGGAGCTATATTTCGTATGCTACTAAGCTAAATAGGATTCTTGTTCTCCTGTTAAAAATATTACAATTCTAGGATAAATTCCAAGCACCACCGCATTTCAAGGAATTACCTGAATTGGAAAACGGACGAAGTATTGGCGTGAAAGAAACATGTTTTTTATGAAATATCGATTCAGTAGGGTAGACTGGAGCATGTTTACACATTTATTGTATTGCAGTTATTTACATGTTTTTTATATTTAATTATTGCTTGACAATTCAGCTTTATTTTAACACCTAAGAAGAGTCTCATAGTATCATACTTTTTATGCACTTATGCAAATTACTTTTGAGTAAACTCACCTGTGTAAACTAAAGAAGGCAAAATGAATGAATCGTCATGTCATAAATGTCATGGTCATCTTTGGCTTTTCTTACCTTCTCTTTTTTTGTTGTGTTTGTTTTTGCAGGGCAAAACAGGTTTTTAGTTGCATTTTCCTAAGTTCATTTCCTAATCTTGGTAATATATATCTTTCTCTGTTTTGCTTGATACGATTCTGTTTGTACACAATGTCTGGCATAAGTTTACATACTTTGTTAAATGAAGACATTTAAGCATTAACACAGATTATTAAAAAATGAGTATACAAGCATAAATTGAAATCCTACCAAGTATAAAATAATTTAAAAAAGGGCATTTGATTTGCAAATCAATATGAAATAATTAATAGACTTAAAAATTGGTTAGGGTGAGTCATTTTCAAAATCATTTTCACAGTTATGAAGATAAACATGCAAATAAACAAAATTGGACCCGTTTCAATAGGCCTACAGTGATCATGTGCCCATCTCTTAGTATGCATTGGACCCACTCTGAACCAGATTTAGACCTTTTGATACACGCACAGTTCTCATCGTCATTTTAGTTATCAGATCTACATGAATCGTTATCTTTGGCTTTCCCAACTGTCTCTTTTTTTGTTTTGTTCGTTTTTGCAGAGCAAAACAGTTTTTTAGTTGCTTTTTCCTAAGTTCATTTACTAATCTTGGTAATATCTATCTTTCTCTGTTTTGTTTGATCCTGTTCTGCTTGTAATGCATCTTTTACAGGAGTATCAGTTAGAATAGCAGTTTGCCTTTTCTTTCTGCCTTTATTAATTCTTTTTCTTGAACCTGCTGTTTCAAATGGCTGCATTTCTTCTGGCATAGGGAAAAACCTGGTACCGGAAAGACTGGTTACCCAGAGGGAGAGAGATGTGATATACGTATAGAAGTGGATTCGAGTAATTCAACAGCATGCCCAGAAAGAGACGAAACTGCTTCGGAAATAAATGGAGAAATTTCAGAGGTTGGGTTTAGAGTTGGAGGAGCAGGCATGTGGTCACATAAGATGGCATGAAGTATGCATTTTGAAATATGTCACTATTAAGAAGGAATATTCCTAAATCTCTGAAGCCTGTTTTGATATTCACTGGAGCGTACGCCAAAGGTATTGCTGTTTATAAAATACCTAGGATGTTATATATTGTCATGGGACGCTAATTGCAAGTTTGTTTTTTGTTTTGTAATGTTTTTTGATTCCCAGTATATTATAAAAATTCAAGAAGACCTACTAGAAGGTATTTTATTTAAATACATGATATTGATATTGCCAAGTAATTTACTGAATATGTAGAAATATTAATTTATATTAATTCGCTTTGACATAAGAATAAACATATATTTTTTATCAGTAGTTTTTGTGAAAAATTGAAATTTCATATTTACCAGATACGACACCATGTGAAATCGATTATGAAAAGTGATTTAAGGCTTTAAAGGAAAATACCGTTATACTAAGGTGTAACAAAAGCTTTTGCTTTTTTTTGACATACTTCATTATTTACAGTTTAAAAAATTTTTGCCTGGAGTTTATTCCTAGAAATATAGGCCCTTGTTTTTCATTATCTCAAGCCATCTTTGAGCCAGTAACTCTGTTCCTCTTCGGTACTACGATGAGTCTATTTTTAAAACGTCGGCATTGAGAGACTGTGGACGACAAGATCTTCCCCCATCTTCAAGACCCATATCGCTCTCCCGTAACTTTTTCAAGCAGAGCTGAGTGGTGCGGATTAATACGGCACCTTCCTCGTCTCTTTCGCAAATCTCTCGAGCGGTGTCAGTCACTTTGACGCCTTTATTAAAATAGTATCTTAAAATTTCTAATTTAGCGGGTTATTTCACTATGTAACATTTTAAAATTATTTTTGAGTGATTTTCTAACATTAAGTAATGGGAATTATTTTGTCCCTCAATATAACTTTTTTTCATCAATTTTAGTTCTCGATAACTGACGTTAAGTAGAAGCCACATCGATCGTATAGTGCTGAATAAAAAAAAACTGTTTAGAAACTAATCTGGTAACTTTTCCTATATATGTATTACAGCGGAGGCTCGTGGATTTTTAAAGTGGGAGGGCGTAGAAGAATACAGTGCTGCTGAAGATTTTTTTTGCTTTCCAATTCCTCCTTTTTACTTTTCGTGCTATTGAAACCCTATACAGGAGGAGAACCAGAAAAATGAGTTAAGGGAAAGAAACTGAACGGAAATAAAATATGATGTTTTACTCTGAAAAATTGTTTACTGTGATAAATGCTGAAGGGGTGGCCCTAACGCCCTCTCTCACGAATCGCCGCTAATGTATTATAACTGTTTTATACGCGGAATTTTTAATGTTTCTGGTAGGATACTAAATTAATAATTTTATTATAGGATTTTTTATTAAATATTTTATTTATAATATCTTGATCGTATTCAGTATTTACTACCATCTCTTTGTTGACATTCAATCCTTTGTTATAATTATCTTTAGGTATTAGGATATTGAACAGTCTATGTATAAATGAATTAAAGCTGCCATCTTTTGTGAATAACAATGACGAGATTTGTTATGTACAATTAAATCTGTATGACACGGTTTATGGAAAATTGTAAAATTATATGTATTGTCTTTTCTAGTAATCGTTAAATTTAAAAAGTTAATACTATTATTTTGTTCGTCAACTTTACATAAGAATTTAGTGTTCTTATGTAAACAATTTATGTAAGTTAAGAATTAATTTAGTTTTCTATCAGTACATGTAAAATGTCATCAATATAGCTGTACCGGTAAACTGATGATATAAACATATAATGTTGATTTATCTTATTTTCTAAGTTATCCATAAAAATTTCTGCCAGTAATGCACTTTAAGCACTTAAGGGTTTCCTGTTGTCAAACCGTCATTCCAAAAATAAAACGTAAAGGGTCTCTCATAATATTTTTCTTTTTTGATACTTAAAAAATAAAACATCAGAATTAATTGAAACTTGTTTAATTGCTGTTAAATTACATAGTAATTTTTTAATTTTTATTTATGAAAAATAACCATCCGTAAATGCACATAATCCGTTTCTTTACACTGATTTAGCCTGGAATTGAAATTTCCAATCACTCGTTGGAGTATCGCTCTTGGAATCGCGAGGATTTTGTCTGTTATTGTTTGTTTTAAAACATTTAAGTTGGGTGGTAATGGGTTAAAAACCATACTTTTTAAGTAGCCCTATAGAGGAAAAATCAGCAGCTAGATCAGTTAAATCTTAAGCAGTTAAATCTTAAAACGAAAAACATTCTGAGACACCCGTTATTATCAAATGAAAAATAACTCTGATCCGAAATAATTGAAAGTAGTAATTTCTTGTTTCATGATTAAGTTAACTTTATTTTTAAGAAGTAATTTGTCAACTAATTCTATTACTACATTTGGTGATATACTCCCGTATATTGTAAAATGATTTGAATAAGCATATTTTATAATTTAATAGAAGGAGTTGTCACAAATGAAATTACTGGTCTAATTGGGTAATTGTATTTGTGTGGTATTTTATTAACGGGTATAATTTTGTTGCTTGAGAATTCATCATTTTGTTGTTTCTTGTTATCGTTAAAAATAAATAAATCTTTTAATATTTGTCTAATTCTTTTTTGAAAGGTATTCATAGGATCAGAATAAATTTTGTTAAATTTCTCTGATTTAAAAAAAAAAGTTTATAATATATAATAATCTCTGCATATCGCAACAATCGACTTGCCCTTATTAAAATAAATTTCCGTCAAGTATCAGCTATCTCAGTTAAATAGCAAATACTCGTGTTGCACCCTAGTAGATATATTGTAGCGGTAGATCATTTTAATCAATTTTAGTCGTTTCTAATTTAATCTTTATTCTAAACCTAATCTAAAACAGTTTTCTTTTGTTTCAGGTTATTTCAAATTGGAATTAGATCAAAGGTAATAAGTCTGTTTATATTGTGCAGTATTTCCAGCACAAATAATCTCATATAAATTTATCTGTAAATGACAAAGCTAAAATTTATTTTACCTAAATGATGTCGCAATCGAAAAATAATAAAATAATCTTACTCCCTTACGTAGAAGTTTAAGGAGATAGAGGTAATATATATCTAAACTTTATAAATGGGACTAATCCAAAGGTATTGAGATATATGAGGATCGTTAGGCTTTTTGCCCCATAACCGATTGCTCTTGAGAAATGGTTGTTCAAGTAGAACTGAATTGTACTTTCCTATTCAATGATAAATATGGGCAGTTAGGAGAATTTTTCCTCTAAATTTAATAGATATTTATTTTCAAAAAATGTTTGTTGTTTGATGAACTTGATGTTTTAGTTGAACGAAATTTATATTAAATTATATAATATAGATAATACACTCATAATGCCTTTTTCTATTTTAAAAATATTGCAATCTATTGATTATAATTTAACAATATAATATAAACTATATTCTAGTTAAATATATTGATATTTAGTGTGCTTATTGCTAATTAAAAAAAATGGTGAATCCTATAAGAATGAAAAAGCAAGTGCGAATAAGTTCATTTTATACATTTGATGTTTTATGTAGAGCATATCAGTATTGTTGGTTTAAAAAATTTAGGAATGGAGATGTTAATCTTTTCGACGCTAAACCATCTAGACGATCTATTGAATTTTGTAAGGATCTGTTGTTGGCCTAAATTAAAGCTGCTTCCAAACAAACCTTCCAGGAATTAGCCACAAAGAGCAACATTTCATGGTCCACAATACAATGCCATTTAAAACAACTGAACAGTGTAAAGAAAGGCCAAATGTTCAAATTATTTGTGAAAAACAAAATTCAGCGTATACACATTTACTGTACATTATTGATCGGGTTATACAGAGATATTTTTCTTCAAGAAGTTACTGGAGATAAAAAATGAATTCTATACAGCAAATCACATAAGAAGAAACAATGATTAACAAAACAATGGTTAACAACCACACGAAAGTGAGACTACCAGTATGGTGGAGTTTTAGAGGAAGTATTCATTATGAGGTACTAAATATTATTGTACTTAACTCGATAGGATAAACATGGATTTGATTCAAAAACGTGTTAACGTTCCAAGGTGTTAACCTTGTTGTTAGGTGTTAACCAGAATCACCAAGAAAAAACCAGAAGTACTTCCTCACTCACCATATTTTCCCGTTTCTGCACGGATAGATTGCCATCTTTTCAGATCTATGGGACGTTTTCTTCGTGGAAAAAAATCCTACTGCGATAACCATAAAAAACTGCACTCGAAGAATATTTTAAGTTAAAATCACTCTGATTTTACAAAAAGGAAATACAAAGTATATTAGAGAGTTGGGCGAATATCGTCAGTAGCTACAAACATTATATTTTAGATTAAAACTTTAATAAAGTAAAATTTTCAACAGTATTAAAAATGGCATTACATATGGGTTTACTTAATACATATGCAAAATACAAGATATTATACAGTATAATATTGATTATATTATATAGTATAGCTAAATGCAATGATTTTTTAAGAACTATCTATAATTAATAGGATAAAATTTATTTACAAGAAAATGGTAAAGGAACATTCCAAGCTGCCTACAAGCCATCTTAAACCCCCTTTTGTTTATTTAACTTATTTGCGTTTACACAAACGTATATGGCATATACCATCAACCAACATTTTTAATCATCAATTATCGCAGTTATAGCATAAGCTTGTTTATCATAAGATAGGTTTAATTTAGAAGAAAGGTATAAAATGGTCTATTACATCATGCGCCATCGCTTTACTGCACATTTTTCTCATCTCTCTGGCAATTTGTGGATGCCCTTCTAGAAAACCCGTTCATCTTTAAGTGGTCTAGTCCAGTTGATTTAAAGTTTTCAATGTCTGCCGCTATTTCTATAATAAATTACATATGAAAAGCTGGATCGAATCATCCTCAATTTAACCAATTTATAAAAGATATTAAATCTGAGTAGGGTAATTTATTGTACCGTAGTAAAGTGATGTTGATGACAAATTTGATGTTTTTGATGTTGTAAAGACAAAGGAAACGGTTAAAACGGTTTTTTTAATTCCAAATTAAATTATCAAATTCATAGTTGAAAAATCGAAATCAGCTCCAGAACTTTCTGAATCTGCTTGGTTATTGGGCCTTATATTGCTAACTGATGTAATTGAACATCTCAAGTTTGCAGAGAAGTGGAAAACATTTTAAAGTTGCTGCTGATAATGTTGATGTAAATATTTTACAAGAATTGAAGATTCCTACTGAAATAAAACGTTTAAATTATTTTTTAAAAACCAAAGTATGGTTAATTTTCGTTCTTTGTGGTCAAAAAGTAAATATACTAATGCTAAGAATTTTCTAAGAAAAATGATACTGTTTGAGAGTCCATACATTTACGACCAATCACTTTCTAGGATGAAATAGATTCAATCAAAAGTCCTCTAAGGATTAAGCGAAAATCATTTTCTAGATTTTTTGGAAATACATAATCTAATTTAATACCTATGAATAATAATTTAACCTAATAATAACTTGATTACATTGATTTTCATAGTAAATTAGTTTAACATTTATTAAAAACATTGAGATCTGTATAGAACCTAATAGAAGTACAAATGTAAAAAATATATGTTTTTCATTGTAAGAGGCACGAGCTGATACCACAACTTATTCAAAGAACAGTTGTGCTTTGAATAATATATCATTTAGAAATGCTCATTAGATTGATTAACAGTGAGTGTAATAAGTAGTAGTCTATGTACAATTATCTCAATCAAGAAATAAAGAGGAAAAACAACGATACAATGTGTTCACTTTAATGCTTTTATAGATTGTTTACTATTTTATATTAATTTTGGCGTATGATTTCATATTCTTCAGGATTTAACATACCACCCTGATCTCATCTTGCTGTAATACATGATGATCCTTCTATTCTTGGAAATAATTATCGTATTATTATTATTATTATTATTATAATTCTCGTATGCGCCCTGGTGGACCATGCGAACTACAATTAGAGGCGTTTGTTGTTGTTAGCCTTCCTTTGCGCCCATACTAATTTCATTCTTTCGCTATGAGCTTTTTTCCTTTTGTCAGACTAAGTTGTTCCAGTCTTCCTACATTTTTCTCTCTGGCCAACCTTCCAAACGTCAACCTTGTGTCTGAAACAGCCTTTATCCTGAATTTGACTTTGTGTAATGTTGGCTGATCTTAGGTCCTCTTTAATTGCAGCGATCCATTTAATTATTTCTACTTTAGCTCTACTCCTATTTTCATAAAATTCGACTATTTGTCTAGTTAGCCTACTCGGATTCATCCGTTATATGTGTCCGTAAAACTTAATCCCTCTTTTTCTCATATCGCTGTATATCTATTTCTGTATATCTGTGTATTGTTTGATTTTTTGGTTTTCTGGAAGAGGGTATGCTTTTGTATTTCTTTGTTTGGGGCCTAAGATATTTCTTATGATTTTTCTTTCCTTCTTTTCAATGTCCTCGATGTCTCTCTTTCTATTCAAAATGAGCGTTTCTGCACCATATAGACATTCTGGCTTAATAACTGTGTTGTAATATCTTAGATTTGTGTTTTTAAATAGGCATTTTTTGTTGTAAATATTTTGTGTAATTCTCAATACCGTTTCCATTTTTTGACATCTACCCTTATTGGCCGCTTTTTTCAACCCATTTTCCATGATTATCTCACCCAAATATTTGAATTGAGAGGCTCGTCTGATGGTACCATATTTTGTTTTTAAAAATGGTATTCTTAGTCTGTTGCATGTCATGTATTGTATCTTTTCAAAGGAAATTTGGAGTCCTACCTTTTCTGCTGTTTCTTTTAGGATTTCAATGCCGTTAATGTTGTTGATGATGTTTATGTGCCGTTAATACATCTTGAGCCAAAATTGCTAGATCATCAGCAAACGACAGACAATCAATTTTGATGTTGGTTCTCCCCAGTTTAATGGGCTGGTCAATATTCAGGGCCGACTTTTTTTCACGCTACTCCTGTATTACTTTTTCTAGAACACAGTTAAATAAGAGTGGCGAGAGTCCATCCCCTTATCTCACTCCAGTTTTAATTTCGAAGGGCTCTTAGATGTCACCCATGAATTTAACTTTTGACCTTGTGTTAGTTAATATTGCTTTAATAATTGCCAGCGTGTTCAGATCTAGTCCTTGTTCTTTTAGGATTCGGACTAAAGATTCGCGTTCAATAGAATCATATACTTTTTTGAAATCCACAAATGTATAGACGAGATTTTTATTGTACAATTTTTTATGTCTTAGGATCAACTTTAGATTGAATATCTGTTCAGGGCAGGATCTGCCCGGTCGAAAACCTGCTTGATATTCACCAATTTTAGGTTCTAATTATCCCTTTGCTCTGTCTAGTAGACATTGATATAGAATCTTGTAACAAACTAGGAGAAGAGATATCCCTCTATAGTTGTTTACATCCGTTCTATCTCCTTTCTTGTGTAGTGGATGGATTAGAGCATCTTTCCAATCTTCCGGAATCCGTTCGGTTCGCCAAACTTCTTATAGAATTTTGGTTATTTCCTTGATTGTACCTGGACCAGCGGATTTCATTATATGGTATTATAATAATATATATTTATAATAATAATATAATATTTGAAAGTATGGCATATTTCGACATGGCGGTGCGTTTGTACTTTGCTCAGTATATAAGGAACAGGTTTGCAGGTTTTTTGATTTAACCAATTTATTTTTTGGTATTTTATAAGATTTTTAAGATATAGTTAATATCGAGTAAACATGTTGAGTTGTCTAGAAAGTTGAAAATTTTCTATTCTTGCTCTTTTAACGCATGCAAAGAAAAATGACGCTTGTGTTGGATTAGTAATATTTATTAACATATTAATAATTCCCATGATACGAGGGGTGTGTTTTAAATAAGATCTGTTTGTGAATGAGAGTTGAAACGACGCGCAGTCGCCACAGTGCGTTTGCGCATCTGTATCGCGCACGCTTTTCGTGTATCGTCTCTCTGCGTACTAAGCTGTAGAAGTTTATAATATTCAAGAAAATTGAGTCGTACGCATACTGTGAGAATCGATCTGTAATTCGATACTTGAGTGAAAGATTCTTGGCAGCAGTGGAAATTTACCGTCAGATTTGTAAGGTTTACAGTGATAATGCTATGACTGACAGTAAAGTTCGAAAATGGGTGAGACTGTTCAAGGACGAGCGGGTTAATGTGCAAGATGGACCACGCCCTGGACGACCTTCTCTGATTTCTGAAGAAACAGTTCGTGATATGGACAACAAAATTCGAGAGAGCCGACGATTCATGACTTCCAAGTTATCAATTAAATTTCCTCAGGTTTCGAAGTCAGTCTTGTACACCATTGTTTCGGAGAAACTGAATTATCGAAAATTATGTTCTCGGTGGATTTCAAGACTGCTTTCTGACGATCACAAAACAAAGAGATTGGACTGTGCTTTATAGTTTTTTAACTCAATATAGTCAGGAAGCAGATGAATTGTTAGACCACATCGTTACATGAGATAAGACTTGGGTGTTTCACATGACACCTGTGTCCAAGCTACTGTCAATGAAATGGCGACACAAATCGTCGCCAACCTGAGTGAAAACCAAACAGACAATTTCAGCACGAAAGATCATGTTTTTGGGACAGGAAAGGGATTTTGCTAGTGGATTTTATGCCGAGAGGCACAACAATCAATTCGGATGCGTATTGTGTCACCTTGAGAAAATTCGGGCGTACCATACAAAACAAGCAGTGTGTCTTACTGTTTTCCGGTGTGATATTGTTCCATGACAATGCAAGACCACATGTTTCTGCCCAAACCCCAGGTCTATTCAGGTCTTCTGGATGAGAAGAACTGGATCATCTACCTTACAGTCCAGATCTAGCACCCAGTGGTTTTCACTTGTTTCGTTAATTAAAAGAGTTCCTTACTGGCCAACGATTCAACGACGACGTTCAGAGCTTTTCAGAGCAAAACACCATATTTTATTTTGGTTCAGTTTCTTTCCTTTAACTCATTTTCTTTTTCACCTCCTGTAGAGGGTTTCAACAGCACAAAAGAAAAAAGGAGGAAGGGGAAGGCCAAAAAAAATCTTCAGCAGCTCTATTTTCTTCTACGCCCTCCTCCCACTTTAAAAATCCACGAGCCGCCAGTGGTTTACATTAAGATTCGCTTTGATTTGCCTTCACTTAGTCAAGTTGATTCAAATCGAAAATGTGGTTCGGTTACTTATATTTACGCCACATTATGCTTTTAGGTTTCAAAAATGGTCAATAACTGAAGGCCATAATAACTGAAGATCACGCACCACGGTCCGCGAGATATCAGATAAGATAAATATTGGGCATTTTTGATTATCTAAAATAAAATGTGCACGTCTGATGATACGATGTATGGGTCCCTCACGAACTTAGTGAGCAAAATCTGCGAAACCGAATATCTTGCAGCGATCTCTTGCTAAAAAAATCTTAGGCTTGATTTCTGAAGTGGATTGTAACAGCTAATGAAAAGTGAATTGTATACAAAAATGAAAATATGTATGGGAATTGGGAAGTATTAATGTTTTAGCATATTATACATAACATTATACAGAAGCATACATCTACATTTCATCAGAAACTTCAAATCAGCTCATTATTGTATTTTTATATCAATATGTTGTATAATAAGCGAAGAAATATTTTTTTCGTATAAAATAATAGATATATTTAAATATCTTTCTATTAGACAGGTAACTGAAATTATATAAAAATGAAACAGATAATGGTTTCTACAATATTAAATATTTTTATCCATCAATGTACCGCAAACCACTTTTACAAGATTCGAAGCATACTGAGAAGAGAGTTTAACATTCAAAACTCATCTAAATGCAAATATACCACAAGAATATTTTGAATTTCATATTTTCGTCCAAAAATGTTTATAAAAACAGCAGCCAAAGCCGCTAACTTCGAAGGATTCCATGTTTATTTTAAAGTTTGGAGGATTACGGTCCAGTTAATTTCAAGATACTTTTATATTCGATATGAAAACAGGCCATTCTAATATTTCGTTGATATATTTAGGTTTTTCAAAAAGTTATTTTAATTATTATGAAATTAATTGTATATACAATATATACTATGACAAAATCACCATGTAGATACGAACTATTGATCAAACTTAACAACATACATTGGGATATTATTGGGCTCTGTGAAACACGAAAAAAAGGCGAAGAGTTAATCAAACTAGAACCAACTGGATACGAACTCTACACCCGAGGTACGGAGAATGTACGATTTGGAAGAATTGGATTCCTCATCAATCGAAAACTGAAAAACAGAGTAGTACAATTTCAAAGTATATCTGACCGACTAACCCAATGCCTCATCCAGCTGAATAAAAAGTTTAACCTTCAAATCGACCAAGCTTATGCACCAACTATAACCTCTAGGGATGAGAAAATTGAGGAATTATATGATGATGTGGCCCTTAGACAAGGATAAGTATAGGTACAAAATATATTTTACTTATTCTTTCATTAATATGTTCTATTCGAATTTTCCATCATTATAAATAACTGCTCTTAATAATATTTAAATGTTTCTACTTCTTCCGGTTGCTTTCCTTCAATTCTGATATCTTACTGTGCATCTTCATATCATATTATTACAGCAGTACCATCAAGTAGACAGAAATCAGCTTCTCTTTGATTTAAACCTAGTCCTAAAGGGTGATCACCTATCGCATGTTAGAGGTCGGAATATATTAGTAGCACTCTGACGACTAGGTGGCGTTACCATATAACGTTCACCTCTCTTTTGGGATTTTCGGAATTAAAGACGACTGGGTCTGGTTCAATTTCTTCAGACTCTCTTTTCATAAAGGCAAAAATATTGCGGCAACTTCCTGGGTCAACAAAAGGCCTCCAAACTGCATAAAATCCAGCCTCATTTCGGGGTATAATCTCAAGCAAAATAAGTAGCAGCGCGAGAGCTATCTTAAAAACCAAGTTAAAGTTTAAGTTTAATTACTTCGGGAGAAAAGTATCCTAGCTTAACTAACTGATTCTTAAAGAACGAATCCGGTGTTAAGATGAGGATGCATTTTTTCTCTTAGTAATGGAACGAGGCACAGTTCGTCTAGTCGTACTACCTGTATTTAAAAACACAGTTAATTATATATTTATATTCATATTAAGCCCTCCACTAGATGGTAGATAGGCATAGAATTAGAATAAAATCATATTAACGTGTTTGCGCTGCGTGTTTAAAAGAACCTAAAATTTTAGGCTAATCCTGGTGAGGGACGTCACTAATTACCATCAACGAATACCGCAAAACCAAATATCCACGCCAAAAAGGGTTTTGTTGTGTATATGATACGATCAGCTGGGTGTCGTGCTTTATGAGTTGTCCCAGTCTAGTCAACGGTCACTGCTGACCTTTATCAGCAGCAACTGTCTCATATTACTGATACTCCAAATCAAAAAAGGCCTTATACTGGCAAGGGATGAAGAAAAGTCATTTGGTAGGCAACGCACGATCACGTACAGCAATAAGGAGACTGTGGAAACAATTACTCTAGTGGATTTTATCTCTTCCGATCGCTCCAATATCAACAAGTTGATAGTGGCTTCATATCGCTTGAAGAAGTCGAAAAGAGGCTCAATGACTTCATTACATTAAAATCACCAAATATTCACCTGAGTATTGAAGTGTACCATGTCCATAAAAGTAAAACTGAAGAAAACAAGATCTGATAGTTTAGGTTAACATAATGTCATTATTATTCAATCTTTTATTTTTACCTAGTATTAAACATTCACGACAGACAACATAAAAAATATTATAGATTAAGAAAAAACATATTTCTTCTATTTCTTCCAGATATTTGAAAATTTTGTCTGTTCTTGATGTAATGAAAATACAAAATTAACAAGAAAATTTTCACTTCGTCTAAAAATTGTGCCAAGTTTACATTTAAAAAAAAATTACTTCAAAAGATAATGCACACACCTATAGATATATATATATATATATATATATATATATATATATATATATATATATATATATATATATATATATATATATATATATATATATATATATATATATATATATAGTTTGTTCCGGCATATATTTTAAAATAAACGCAGTCATTTTTTTTTGCTTGGACCATAACAGGTTTTGGAAATACAGAAATACAAGGCTGTTTTTTTTATCTAATACATCTTTCATAGTTTCGTTGGCTATATTTTTACTTCTTAACTTCTGCTGACTGTTTAATCTGTACTATTTTAATCTCATCTTTAATATTATTTCTATAAAATACGTATTGCATTGAAGCCGATTGTACTTGCAAATGCTATACTTGTTAGTATGGTACTAGGTTATATGAAAATGACTGACTGTATTTCTGAAAATCAAAAAAATCTTCTTTTTCTAATTGAATGAAAACCAGTTTTTCCTTAATCGCCTTAAGAGATCTAATCAATGATACACGGCTATACATTTCGGAGTACCTAAGTTTTCATGAAATAAGCTCTTGGATGTTTTAAGTCCACCTCTTGGATGTTTCCATGACCAGCTTCGGAAAACTTTTGTTTAATCCAAGGAAATATGACATAATACTATTCCGATTTTGCGGAACAACATAATAAGATTTTTTATGTCCAGATTATCGTAAAGTATTTATTCTAAAATTTTTACTACGGTTCAGTCAATTTGGCACCCGGCGCGTCCTGCCGTCATTTCGTGCCATAGTCCACAGTAAGTTTTCTTTATTCACTGTTTGTGAAAAAAATTGAACATATTAGCCTCAGGTAGAGCAAAAATACTTCGATTGAAATATTCGCTATAGTATATTTTATAAGATATTATCTTTTTGGATTTTACATTACAGTTTCAGTTTCAAGTGGTTATTATATTTTTCTCTTTCAAGATCATTTGTTTGAATTAATTAACCGTCCTTTTTTACACATTCGCCAAAATGACACCTGTCCTTTTTGGGCTTGAAGAAGCAAATATTGAATTCTCTGTTGAAAATTTGTCGGTAGATATTAATTTGTCACGTGACTTATTTGTTTGTCAAGGTGCAGTCTCATTGGACGTAGACTTTGAGAAAACCAATATTAACACTGTGTTACCAACACCAGTCAACAGTTATTGTGTTTGTATGTAAAAACTGGAAACTGGTTATCGGTTTTCCAGATACTCAGAAAGCTGAGATGATGCTATTCTTCCTTAATTCGGAAGTTTATAAGCAACAGAATAAATAAACTGATTTTATATTTTGTAAAGGACTGTTTTCTATAATTACATTGGTCTTGCGACTGCTGAATATGCCTATTAAATGAAATGCCTTATAAATGCGTAGTATAGAAATATAGAAAAAGCTTGCCGATATAATAATAATTGATGCCGTCTTTTTCATTCCCTTTCGTTTCCTATTTGGCTTACATAGCATCTTTCGATGCGATCAATTTGGCAGCCTTTTTTTCTTTTGTCTCCTGACTTTGTATAGGTGGTGGATTTCGACGATTTAGTACAACAGGAAAGTAATTTGGACGCAGAACTTCATGCGTGCGCAAAGTTGAGTAAACTAAGCATTAGTTTCGACGAATCCGGCTGACTCCCAGAGACGCTAATTGGAGAAGGCAGCTTTTTGTTTCGCCTGAGTCTACTAATCTACTGATTTAAAAGATATATTAACTTTGGGGTCCTCTACGATAATCGAAAGAAACGAAAATCATGTGTTATTCTGGTTAGCCATCAATAAGTATCGCATAACTAAATATCCACGCCAAAAAGGTATTGTATATAGTGGGATCACCTCGGTGTCGTGCATTATGAGGTGCTAAAATCTGGCCAAACAATTACTGCTGACCATGATTAGCAGCAATGGATTTGTGTTAGTGACGTTCTGACAAAAAACGGCCTTATACTAGCAAGTGAAGAAGGGAAGTTATTTAATTTCAGAAGAACGCACAGTCATATACAACAAAAACTGTTTCGGCGGGAAAATACTCAGCGTATTTTTCCAGACTTCACCCCTTCAGATTTTACTATTTTTGGATCCCCGCAACATCATCTGATTGATAGCCACTTCACATGTCTTGAGGAAGTTCAAAATAGCCTCAATAACTTTATCACATCAAAACTACCAATTTTTTTGATAGGGAATTGGCCAATTGCCAAAAGAGGTGACAAAGGCGAAGGAAGATAAAATGTATATTACGTTTTTCATAAATAAACGTTCAAAAGTAATCAAAAATGGGCAAAAATTAAGTTGAGGGCCTAATAAATCTCCCTTTGGATCAAAATCTGTCATCGATTAACAAGCAGAATATAAACAACAGTTAAAAGTCAAGAACCCAATATAACGGAATACTGATTCTAACATTTATTAATATGATGATATAGAAATGCATGCAACAAAACATAATAAATCACCAGAAGAATCCGCCACTCGAAATACTACACAAACAAAGAATCAATCTTTAAAACTACAGACGATGAAAAAACTCATGCATATTTACATTCGCCTCCCCAATATACAGTGCTCTTTTTTTCCATCAGTTTCAATCTAAAACACAAATCAGTCCTTCTGTAAACGGAAAATTGATGAGCGTGGCAGACAGGCAACAAAGCAATTTACGCTGACAACTCAGCCATATTTCAAAGATAGTTGATTTGCCGATCTGGCGATGCGATCGTTGTTAGCTTTCTGCGAGCCGAATGCCCGCCTACGGAAAATTTGTGGAAACTACACGGCATTTAATCTTACCGCTGGAACGGTGCAAGCGATGATTTTAAATGCTTGTGTGTGGCTGTCGATGCGAGGACTGAATACTTCATTCTGAACGAGTTTTTTCTGTCGATATCTCTGACAGGATAGTGATACCTCATTCAAGCGATAGGCGCGATCTTTCTCGGTTTGAAATATTGCTTAGCAGTCGATATATTATCACAACAGGGAGAATCATTTATCAGATATATAGGCAATGATTTTTCTAAAATAAACCATTTATTAAAGTTAATTAATATAGGTTTATTTAACTAATAAAAAAAATGTTTATATATATATTGAAAACCATACATTTTAATGTATGAAATTATTTTTCGGTATCTGCTCATCGCGTCTGTTATAAACTACCTATCATTTTAAGTATATCCAGAAGCAATAAAAGTTTTCATCACATCCGATCAGCATCATCACCTTCCGATACCCGGCCAGTCTTCCCACCCTCAAATCAGTAGTTTTGTATATAACCATAAGTCTCTCGAGAAACCTGCCGACTGGCCAGTGACCAACGTCGTATACCTCTCAAAAACATTCTGCCTTACCCCTCGAACTGGTGTGACTGAAGGATGATTGCTTGTCAGATTTTTATAAACATATAAGAGAGCTACAAACAAACAATCCGCGCTAATTAGACAGCTCGACAGCATTTTTGTAACATTGATGAGAATGCTCTTTTTGCGTTTCATTTACGTAGTTATTAAAACACCTTTTCGCAGAAATGGTCTAGTACGTCCCATTTTCAAGGACCTACTTCTCCTTTATATCATGGGTTTATTGAAATTATTTGTACCTGACTGGACTAGATAATATAAGAATTACCACAAGACCATAGAGGGGGTATTTCCACAGTATTCTACGAACCCTTAAGGGCAGTTTCATTGTTTTCTATAGTTTAATTTATTTCTGTCTCGTTTACAGTACAGTCAAGTGTTTTAGTCGATTTTATGTAAAATGGCAAGTTCTTGTCGTCGATTTTGCGAAAATCCAGCTCATAAGTTGTGTTTTATATGAGGATGATTTATTTTAAAATCACAAGCTAGATCTATATCCGAGGAAGACAAAAAGCCGATCTTTTGTATTTTAATTGCCAAATTGGAGATCAAGATAAAAGTTGGGCTTTTCATATTTGCTGTTTGAGTTTTCACGTTAATTTAGTGCAGTGGATGCATCGCAAGAAAAAATCTATGCCGATTGCTGTTCCTATGGTATGGAGAGAACCTAGTGACCATGTAAGTGATTGCTATTTTTGTATCACTACAGGAACTCCCGGTACTAATTGCGCTTTTAAACCCGAATAACATGTTTTGCGGAGATCTTATCCACAACTTTCTGAGGACACCAGTTATGACTCAGCATTTTTAACAAGTACTAGTGGAGCTCACTTAATAACTCAGAATGAAATAAGTGATTTGGCACGTGACTAGATAGTGACCTGGGATAGTAGAAACAAAAATGAAAACTTCGTGGTTCCAGACTTCAACAGTGGAACCTGTTAGATAAAAATGTAAGTGTAAGTGTTTCGCTTTACTCAAAACGGAATGTAACATTGTCAAATTTTTATAAAATGAAAGGATCGCTATATGTCTGTTGTGATAATGGTGGTTTAATGAATGAGCTTAATATGGATCATGTGCCTTCCGTGTAGCGTATTTTCATAGATTCATCGAAATTTAGCTTAAAAGCAGTCTTGCTTCATAACGGAAACAAAAACCCATCTATTCCCTTAGCCCATTCAGTAACAATGAAAGAAACCAACTTAACAACCATACTAAATCGTGTTAAATATGAATAGTATCAGTGGGATATTTGTGGGGATTTAAAAGTGAAAGATATATTACTAGGACTTAGGGGGTTTACAAAATATTGCTGTTTTTTGTGTTTTTCTTCTTCAAAACTTCTTTTGAATTTGGTACTTCAAACATAAAATATGCCCCCCTTATTAATTCATAAAAGTTGCTTCTTCCATATCTTCATATTGAGTTTGGACTAATGAAAAACTTTGTCAAAAAGCCATCAACAAAGAAGGTAATAAGGTTCAAGTACCGAAAAGAAATATTTCCTCAATTAAGTGATGCAAAACTAACAGAAGGCATAGTTATTGGACCTCATATAAGGAAGCTTCTAGGTGATTTCCGTTTTCAAGAAAAATTAAACGAAAATGAATTGACATCTTGAAAGTATTTTGTAAGTGCAGTGAAAGGATTTCTGGGCAACCAGAAAGATGAAAACTATAAAAATCTCATATATAAACGCTTGAAAGCCTAAAATAGTGGGTGTCGCTTGTTCTTAAAAATGCATTTTTACACTCTCATTTGGGTTTTTTTCGAAAACTTTGGATGCAGTTCCAACGATGGAAGCAATGTACCAGAGACGCTGAAACCGATTTATGTTGGGCGACTGCTGGTTTTTAAAAACAGATGATGTTATAGAACACAATATGAAAAAGTAAAAGTTTTTGTCGCTGAAGGACATCTCATGTAATATACATATTTTTTTATTCGCATAATCCTCAGTAATGTCTTTGCATATATTTAACAAGTTTTTATGTTTATAATAAATAAATATTTAATTGTAACAATATTTCGTTTTCTTTTTTTTTCCACCACCGACCCCCTGTAACAAAAAAAACTGTACGTGTTACACAATTAGCTTATCATTTTCGGATTTAGGACTACAAAATACGTCAATTAGAACTGTTTTCATCAATGTTTTCTCAAAAACTTTAAACTTATTGACCTATGTTACCGGCACGATGCCTAAGACGACATTGGCTTAGGTCAACGCGGCCATTCATTTCCTTCAATATTTCTAGTTACGATTACATCAAAAATGTTATCAGTAATTTTTCGTATGCTACTAAGCCAACCACTTTTTACGCTTCTATTACGAGTTTTAAAATGCCACGTTCCTCCACCACGTCCTCTTAGGCAATTATAATATTTTGAAGAGGCCCGAACTACTGCTAGAATGTTCATACTAGGAATTGCTTCAGTCTAGGAATTATGAAAGGGGTGCTTTATGTTTAAGAAATAGTTTACCCTTAGTAGCCATAAGAGGAAGTTTAAAGGAGGCCTGTCATGTAACTGACCTATTCCAGTTTACTGTTAGATTGTAATTACAAGTTCGTCAAAAAAAGAAATAAATAAATAAATAAATAAATATATATATATATATATATATATATATATATATATATATATATATATATATATATATATATAAATATTACTGTTCCATTTGATTTTTTATTAAGTCAGCCATTTTAGGAAATAGTAATGTCTGGCGTTATTGTCTTGATTTCCATTTTTGTCAGAATCACTCCACGTAGTACAATCCTACATATGAGCTGTGTAAATAAATAAAGGAGGCTGATTTTTATAATTTCTTTACACAATTGAAATTTCAATTCTGTATTGTATCTTTTAAAGCAGCTACCTTGTGATGCCATTCAGTACTGGATACGATTTTTTCATTCTTCATAGCTGCGCTGACACTTAGATACTGGAATCGTCTCCAGCTGATCGGTTACGACCTTTTTAATATTCTTCAATGCTCCAAAATGGTGGTGGTGGTTGGTAGAAGTAATAAGTCCCAGGGACTCAAGTCTGGTAAATAAAGGGGCAGCCGAGCTACACTGGTGTTTTTACTTATCAAACTTGATAATTGAATTTGCTGTATGGGAGACAAGGTACATTGTCGTAATGCAGTTCCCAGGTGATGTTGGGTCTCACACAAATGACTCTTTTTCGAAGTCTTTCAAGAATTTTTAGGTAAAATGCTGGTTTACAGTTTGACCTTGAAGTATAAATTCTTCATGGACGATACCCTGGCTATCATAAAAGCAAATCAGCATGTTTTTGATAATTGATTTGGTCATTCTTGCTTTACTTAGGACGTATTCAAAACTCCAAGACTCATCGCAGGTAATGACATGTTCCAAAAATTGAGGGATATTTTCAATCAGCCGCAAGTTAAGACATGTTTCCCTCCTGTTGTCCATTTGATCCCGCGGAAGGTTTTTCAGTGTCATTTGCGCGCAAATTTTCTTCATCCCCCATTCATTAGTTAATAATTGAAGATTGGTTGTGTGAGTCAAATTCAATTCTTCTCCGGTCATCCGAACTATCAATCAACGATCAGAGAGCACACGATCCCGGATTCTGTGGATATTGTCCTCAATTTCCTTCTACTGCGAGGTTCATCTTCGGGGTTCAATCGAGTCTCGGCCTTCCGAGAATATTTTAAACCACCTGAAAACCTGTACCCTTGACAAAACATTGTTTCCATCGGCTTATTGATGTTTTGCAATAATTGCCGTAGCGCTTAGCCCAGGTCAGCACCAAAACTTGATAGCGCACCGTTGCTCGAAATTGTCACTCATTTTCACAACACACTAGAAAAATCCAGTTCATGAAAAGAATTGCTACGAACGGCCAAGTGACTCTACGGAGTTTAAACTTGTTGTGACTTTCTTGTTATTAATCTTGGTATAAGGTATATAAAAATTATACAGTTTCGCAAATATTAAGGGTATATACAGATTTGATTCATCTTATTAATTCAATTAAATTTTGTCCGTATTTAAAAATTCATGCAACGGACATCTGTCAAAGTGTGAGAGTAACCACTTGTGTGAAACAAAGTATGTGCGATTTTTGCTTTGTTTGTAAATAAAGGATTATAATTCATTTCTCAGGAGTACAATCCGATTTGAACTTTTTGCTCCCGCAAGTAGAAATTCCTTCTTCAGTTTTAAAGTGATTCCATTTTGAAATATTCAGTCTATAATTGTCAACAAAAAAAAATTAAAATGAGTAAAATAAGTCGCGAAATTAGAGTTGTTTTAAGATATTATTTTTAAGAAGGCTTCAAATCGACTGATGCCGCTCTTGATTTATCAAGAGGGGAAAGGAAGCTAAAGCATATCCATCCGTACCGGTCAACTCTGATAAGAAAAGTTGCAGGAGAAGGACACAAATCCTAAAGATAGGGGAAAATTAGGTCATTCACGGTCTCTCCATGCAGACGTTTTAAAAGCAGATCTGACTGGAGATCTTAGAACAAGCACTAGAAAACTTTTAGGAGAATTAGAAGTATTCCACGCAGCCAAAGAGCAGTAATTTTTTCGTGATAATTTCAGCTAAATCGGGAATAACTAGGTACCTCAAAAACTCAAATAGTTTTATTATACCCTAGTGTAGAAAGATTTTTTTTAGTACGTCTGAACTTCAAATTCAAATAAAACAACAAGCAAACTAGATGCTTTGAAACTATTTATTTCGTGTGAAACAACATTCAGTGGCATTAATGTTTAGAAACAATTGCAGACAAATGTTCGCCAAATGTTCGACAAATGTTCGCCGCGGCCAGTTCTGACAAAGCGCTTTCTGTCAATCCAATTTCCGACCACTTTTTCAAGCAATTGGGGTGTTTTATCCGCAATTGTATGGGTATATATTGGCTTCTGAAGCGTCAATGGTTGCTAGTTTATCGGCAAAGATCAAATATTTTTAACACAATCCCAAAGAAAATAGTCTAAAGGCTTTAAATTATATAATCTTGGTGGCCAATTAACAGGTCCGTTCCATGAAATAATGTTCCCACCGAATTGTTCCCTCAATAAATCGATTGTTGCATTAGCTGTTTGACATGTGGAGCAGATCTGCTGGAACCACATCTCCTCCAGATCAATACAATCCGAATTCGGAATTAAATAATCGACCTAGTTCAATGACCAAGCCGAACTTCCTGCGAATGGCGAAGAATTGATAAATTTGGATCTTCATCAACACTGCCAACAACAGCGACGATATTTTCTTTGGAACGTTTGTTTGTCCTGTTGTTATATATTATATTATATATGTTATATATTATATTATATATGTTATATATTATATTATATATGTTATATATTATATTATATATGTTATATATTATATTATATATGTTATATATTATATTATATATGTTATGCATGATGTGCTGTAAGTTTATCGCACAGAACACTGATTTTGATAACAAATTTCGACAATTTACAAGCGTTGCTCTGATGTTAAATGTTTCATGATGATTTACCAGACTATTGGGGCCCAGATTTGTAGGCTTGTGCACAAACTCGCAGTTCATTTGACAGCAACCCCTATCAGATGTTCGGACACGCTCAAAAATAACCCTTTATATATTCATATATAACACAAACAGTATTTAGAAGCTTTGCAAAATATTATAAATCATATTTTTCCCTGAAACTTAAAGAATTATCTTTTCGGACTGAAATTATTTTTATGCAGCTTATAATTACATTTGTTCCAGATTCATTTATTCATTTCTAAAATAAAACACATCTTTTAAAATTATATTTTCATAAGTCGAGCAAAAAAGTATCTTAAAATAAACTCAACTGTAATCCTGGAAACTTTAAAATAAATATGAAATCCTTCGAAATTAACTGCTTAAGTCGGTAGTTTTTTCTAAAAATTTTTGTACAAAAATATGAAATATAAAATATTCCTGTGGTATATTTGCATTTAGATGAGTTTTGAATGTTAAAATATCTTCTCAGTATGCTTGGAATCTTGTATAAACTTACATTACATTGAGGGACAAAAATGTTTAATATTCTAGAAATAATACTTCGTTTCATTTTTAGGAGGGTCGTTCGAAAAATTGGCAAGTCTAACAGATATATGGTGCAAGTATGACTAAAATGATTATTGGTCAAGAATGATTTGTTAGATGGCGTGCTGCGAGGGTTCAGACTCGTGTCTTGAGTTGCTTGTTCATGGCTATCAAGTAAAGCAATCCATTTTTAACATTTTCTGACAAATGGATTAAATTCAACTTTGAGCTAGTATAATATTTTTTTAAATAATTAAATTTAAATAATTTAAATTAAATATGAATTTTCCATTACAACCAGAGATGAAGCAGTAGAGCAAACACTAGGTGAGAGTAGGCGAAAGTTCACCAGAGAAAGCGAAAACGGTTCTATTTGTAAAAAAAGTTATGGCTACGGGTGTCTAGGATTTTCGTAGTAGCGATTACCTGGTAAACCTGGTAAAAGGCAGGACAGTCACCGATGACTATTAACTGAAGCGTACTATTCAGGTTAAACATCTACATAGGAATTGTTAAACTTCCACATAAACCATATTCGTGGAATTTGTGTTCGATCAACCACTTCATCTTCCCAAGCCTGAAAAAAATGGGTATGTGTATGAATATTCATTTTAAATGATCAAGGGCATATCTTAGCTAAGTAAGTCAACCGCTCAATCTTACAACTTAATATGGTGAAATCAAATATCAGCCTGTGCAGACGATATTAACATAATGTTTAGAATGAAAGAAAAATTGGAACAGATGTTTAGATAGTTCGAAGGACGTTTTGTTACGATAGTTCGTTAGGATGTTTAGATGGTTCGAAATGGACATCGTAATATATGACATGTTTTGAAAAAGTTAATAGTTTTAAATATCAAGGCGCCATTAACAACACCAACAATGAAGTGCCAGAGGATATTTCAGCTAGAATAATGATTGCAAATAAAAGTGTTTTTTTACTCTACCGAATATCTTAAAACCTAAATTAATATAGAGGAATAAAAAATAGAAATGTATTCAATAATCATTAGACTAATAGTGTTATTCGGGTCAGAAATGTGGACTCTAACAAGGCTAGACGAACTATCGTTACGTTCCTGGGAAAGGAAACTACTGAGAAAAATTTATGGCCCCATAAAATCGGAAGGGGTTGGAGAATTAATAGGTGTTTGGGTTAATAATGTCATTTTTTCGCAAAATTTGAGAGTTTATTTCCATAACAAAATAAATTACTTAAATAATCAAATTATTGACTATTGTTAGTTAATACTTTTTCCATCTTTCTATCAAAAAATGGATTCCGTGTCAAAATAACTATTCATAAAACCAAATTTTCATTCCTTCGTAAGAGTTGTTCTTCTGGAAGTCCGTGCTGCATCAACCGAAATAAGTGGCAGTTTGAAGGGGCTAAGTCCGGTGAATATGGAGGGTGCGGCAGGACGTCCGATTTAACTTTTTCCAAATAGTTTTTATACATTTTACAACATGGGGTCAATCATTGTTATATTGAATATCGTATCTTTGGATGTATTCTGGTCAATTTTCATTCAATGCTCGGTTCAATTTTTATCAGTTGTTGTCGGTAAACGGTCAGTAGTCATTTCACCAGGTTTTCATACAGCAGTTCATCATACACAGCTCCCTACTATCCCACCAAATACACAGCAAAACCTTCTATCCATATTTTTTGCGCACTGATTGTGATGTGCCAGGCTGGCCTGAGTCTACCCTCGATTTTTTTCACTTTAGGTTGTCAACGTAGATTCGCTTTTCATCGCCTACCACAACTTGATGCAAAAAACGTTTCCTTTTCTGTCTGGCAAGCAAAATTTCACAAGTGGTTTTTCGCCTTTCAATGTTTCTTTCCTTCAATTCATATGCCATTATCCTTTCTTTTGGATCTTTCCCAATACATGTAGACATTCGGAAAGGGAGGATTGAGAAACATTTAATGTTTTTACCGATTGTTTCAACGTATGAGTTGAGTCTTCATCTAATAATGCTGCCCTGGACGCTCCTTGTTATTTGTATCACAATCACCACTTTTAAAGTGTTTAAACCATCGTTCACAAGTTTTTTGGGTTAGAGCATGTTCATCATAAGCTTCAATCAACAATAACTTTCAGCAGGCGTTTTCTTCAAATGAAGGAAAGTTATTAAACTTCTCCGCAAACCGTTCTTTTCTGGTACATAATTCCACATATTCAACTCTATGAAAAACTATATTATTTTATACAATGACAATTAATAACGAAATGGCTTTTAATGGCGTATGTTGTTTACTCTCCAAAACGCCGTTGACATCATTAGTCTATAGCGACAAATGAATTAGTAACGGTATCTCTTTGCGACATTATTAACCGAAACGCCTATTAAAATAAACGAATAATTGTTAACAATCTTTAATAATACAAATATAATGAAGAAGTCCGGAGTAAATGATTGAGTTAAAGAGGACACGTCGGAAGGATGGACAGCGAAAGATCTGCCAAGAAAATATAGGAAAGCAGCATGGATAAATCAAGAGAGAGGAGAAAACCGAGAAAAAGATGCAATGAGGGAAGTGGGATGATGAGCGAAGAGGGATCTGCAAGGGATTTGAATAACAAATTAGAAAGAGAGGGTGAGAAATAGAAGGGACTGGGCAGGGATAAAGGATGAGGCAAAAAACGATTAAACAAGAGGTGGCACTCCTCTATACTTAGATTCTAGAGGTTAAGGATACGGATGGTCATCGCTCCATTTAAAAAACAATAATCTGGATACTTCTAAGGGTGGCTATACCTCGGGATGCGCTATCAAGCCACACGGAAGAAGAAGAAGCAGGAGAATATGTTTAAAGTATACAATAGCGTAAAAAATATTATAAAATGTTTGAATCTTTTTTTCACCACTTTGGGAAAGAAATTACCTTTCCCAACAAAGCGCACTTCTGGCTTGTAAACAAGCATAACGGCAAGACTAGGGCTGATGAAAATACTCAAGTGATTCAGGAGTTACCTCTTTATCCTCAAAAACTCACTATCTGGTGGGGTTTTTCAGCTGAAGACGATCATGTAAATCGTAATGCTATTAATGGTTAACGCTATAGAAATATCCTTGAAATATAGAAAAATAAAAGAAAGAAAAATGTTTTAGAAATATAGCTATAGAAATATCCAACATTATCTTTCACTAAACTCGAAGGGATTTACCACTAAACTGTAAATCAGTTTTCCTTTATTTGTTCAGTTCAGTTCAAAACATCTCGATATACGTTTCTCTAACCAAGTTAGCGTCATCAGGATTAATAGCATCATTAATCTATAAAATTAAATCATCTTGTGGATCATCAAGGAGATAATCTATGTGAATAAACACTATGTGATTATAACAAAGTATGTGTATATTTTGCTCAAAATAATTTGGATTCAGCACACTTACTCAAACACTTTATTGAATTTGAAGGGTCTGTTTGCAGAATGATGTATGTTCTGTCTGTCAAGTATCTAAGTTTGATATGCCGATTGATTTTTCGATTTTTTGCGACATTTCCTATAACAGTCGCTAAAATATTTTCTTTATGTTTAGTGAACTGATTGATGACAGAAACAGAAAGACAATTTCCACGATAAACAGAAAAGTTTAACAAAAAGTGGGCCTATTAAATGGAAAAACTTATTTTTATCCACAGTATCTATTATTTACCGTTCTTGAAAGCTGAAAAGAAATTTGGAAGAAAAGAATGCTTGATAAATATCATCCGGAGGTATATATTATTTTCCTTTTCATATCAGTACTAACAAGAGCAATGGCCTCTTACTGATGTTTTTGATCTAGATTCATTTGACGTTATAGCATGGAAAATAAAATATATTTACTCATTAAGGGTATTTATAGAAGGGAACGTAAACAAATTTTATGTCGTAGGTTTTGCTTTTATAAAAAACTCAAAGCAAATCCGACACCACTTATTTCTTTCTATATGTTTCTTTTAAAATATAAAATACAAAATAAACTTAAAAATGAAGCAACTAATAAATCTTATTATATGAGCCTGAATTTTGAATCTTATGATTACTGTTAATAGGTAATAAATATTTCGTATAATTGAAAGAGTTCTAGTTACTCTTTTCCATTTTTAATTCTTGTTTGAACTTTATATTCACTTCCTGCCTGCCATGTTAAGAAGCTATTAAGAACTCATGGTAGTTAAGTACAGGTTAAAATTTCTAGTCAATTTCATCAATATTACTGATTTGTCTTAAAATGTCGTCTAATAGGAGTGTTAGAATTTCAATTCAATTGTTGGGGGTTTATTTTTCCAAACTAGATATTTATCATAACCCTACAAAAAATAATTCAAGGGCATGAGATCGCACAATCTTGGTGGCTAGTTGATGTTATCATTTGGCGAGATAATACATTCAGGACAGTTTTTTTGCAGTAAATTGATTATCTAGCGAAATGTGAGTTTAACACAAGTTTACATTGTTTATATCCACATTTATCAGTTCAGGGCAAAAATATTTTATTAGTTTATCCCTATAGCGTTCACTATTAACAGTAACACTATTTCCATCATCGTCTTCAAATAAAATAAGTCCTATCACTTTTTCAGGCCAAAAACCGCACCAAACAGTGACTTTCTGAGGACGAAGCGGTAACTCCTGAATCACTTGAGGATTTTCATCAGACCAAATCCTGCCGTTATGTTTCTTCACAAACTCATTAATCTACTAATACGCTTCATTGGATTTTTTCCCAAAGTGGGGTTCGCTTTCTAACTACTCTAAAGTTCGCGAATGTTCGACGCTGCTGTTGATCAGCTGGTGTTAATTGTTGAGTTAGTTGAACTTCATAAACCTTATATCGAGGACCAAGATGCAAAATTATCCTCGTAGTCGTCACAAAAATTGAGTTTATAATGACTAAATAGAAAAATGTGAATATTCTCTTACATTTTCATACTACCGCGATGTTTAGAGTAACGGGACAATAAACTGCCCTCTGGAAAGGTTAGGCAAATTTATTAAAAAAAAAATCACTGAGAAATTTGTCTCCGTTTGGTTTTTTGTTTTTACCCAGTGATTCTTTATTTACATACGAACAGATATTTTGATATTTTTTGAGTTTTAGATCGTGGCGAAAAACTCAAAAAAAGAAAAAAATAAAAGAAGATATTTTACTAATACGCGAAACGCATTTCAACACCCATACTTACTTAAACATCAAAGATTACACTCTAAACTAGACCACACCTCACATCCAAATGCAGATGTAAGGGCAAGAGGAGGAACCGCAATTCTTATTAGACAGCACATTAAAGACTATGAACTAACTAAATATCGAAAAAAAAATTGCAAGCCACAAGTATTGTTGTAGAAGACTGGAAAGAGCCCCTCGCTATTTCAGCTGCTCACTGTCCACCAACTTACCCAATACATTTGGAAGATAATACAGGGTACTTCAATTCACTGGAAAATACGTTCTTGGCGCTTGGTAAGTACAATGCCAAGAATACAGCATGGGGCTCAAGGCTAACAGCCCCCGACAGAGAACGAGTAATATATAACGTTATGCAAGAACTGAAACTAAATCACTTATCAATGTATATACCTACATACTGGCCCACTGACCCCGATAAACTTTCCGACCTTTTAGACTTTTTCATAACAAAAGGTATTGCTCCTGGTTATCTGGTAATAGAATCAAATCTGGATTACTATTCTGACCGTACACCTATAATAGCTACTATTAGTGCCATAATTATCGAAAAGGTAATGCTAGAGAAAATATATAACAGTAAATTACCTCAACACCATTCTACAGGAATCCTCCAGACAATCAACACCACATATATCTATACAGAGGTCAAACCAAAAGTGTCCTATAATAGCGCAACAGCAAATTTCAAAAAAAGAGGCGCTTGAGAAGAACATGGCAATGAACAGTGAACCACATGATAAGAACAATTACGGCAGAACCTCTCGGGAACTAAAAAAGTTGATTACAAATCTAAAAAGCAAATCATTCCATAAATATTTATAAAACTTGGCAGGTACAGTAGATACGAATTACAGTCTATGGAAGGACACCCGGAACCTAAAATACTTTAAAGAACCTGTCTCTCCAATTCGCAAACCAGGCAAAACGTGAACAAGGTATGTATTTCTTTGCATATATAAGGCATTGTATACAAAGACCACAAGCATCACTACAAATGTCACAATTACCTAAGTTATTTGCTCTAAGGGGAAGTGAATGAAATGATCAGAAATAACCTAACCCTTAATAAAGCACCAGGGTACGACCTCATCACCGGAAAGCTTATAAAAGAGCTACCTGAAAGGGAATTATCCTGTTAACAAATATATTTAATGCAGTTGTACGTCTCGGCTAATTCCCTGCACAATGGAAAGTAGTCCAAGTCACCCTTATCCCTAAATCCAGGAAACTTTCCAATGTAGGTAACCCTCCTACAGACCTATTAGCCTCCTTCCCATCCTAAACAAAATTTTCGAGAGACTACTTTTAACAAGGGTTGTTTCATATATTGAAGCTAACAATCTCCTACCAGAACATCAGTTTGAGTTCAGACATAAACACGCTAGTATCGAATAGGTGTATAAAGTAATCGATACCATCAATCAAACATTTGAACAGAAAAATTACTCCGTACCTGCCTTTTTGGATGCCAGCCAGGCCTTTGACAAGGCCTGGCATCAAGGACTACTCTACGAACTAAAAAACTCACTTCCACAATCAGTATTTCTTATATTAGAATTCTACTGTTACGAGAAAGACACTTCATCGTAAAATATGATCAAGAAACAACTCACGTATTCCTAGTTAAATCAGTAGTTCCACAGCGCAGCGTACTCGGGCCCATTCTATATCTTATGTTTACAGCGGGCCTATCTACAAGTAAAAATACAATTACAACCACATTCGCTGGTGATAAAGGAATAATTCCAACACATTCAGATCCTAAAGTAGCAGTAGGACACATATAACATCTAAACAAAATTCAAGACTGGGCAAGAAAATGGAGATTAAAGATAAACGAACAGAAGTCAGTACAAGTAACGTTCACTAAGCGTAGAAATAACACTCAAACTTTAATAATACATGGACGAATGTTTCCAACATCGGACTATCATGGACACATTCTGACTAAGAAGAAGCAATTGGGACTCAAGTTTAGTAAATACAACTGGCTTCTAGGACGCCTTCAAATATATATGGACCTATGGGGTACAATTGTGGGAAACAGTTGACAAATCGCACCTGGAAATTATTGAAGGATTTCAGTTTAAAGTGTTATGCACCATTACAAATGCGCCCTGGTTTGTACCAAACAGCGAAATTAGAAATGATTTAGAAGTGAACAATGTCAAAGAGGAAATCAGTAAATTCAGCGCAGGCTATGTAAAAAGACTCGACATTCACCCAAATTCCTTAGCAGTAAACTTATCAGATAATGCTGAAAGACTAAAAAGACACAAAATACTGTACCTACCTTATCAGTTCTGAAAACAACGAATTAAATCATAGTTAATCGTATACACATTACACCAAATAGAGGAAATTGGTGGGATTTGTATATCGCTGAATAGCAATCCCAAACTATGGTTATGCAACGTTGACATACTACGGACTTACTTATAGTGCTACCTCCTATTTTTAGTACTGATTGCAAGTGGAAACTGAACAATGTAAAAAAGAAATCGACCGTTGGCTTGGTCCATGATGACCGAAAAATCTGGTTAACTCGAGCATATTGTCATGTTGATTTGATACAATGTACTGAACATAACAGTTTATAACTGATATTTACAATTCATAATAGTGTTTCCGTTATTACGTTTGGAAAACTTTGCATATCTATCTGAAAAGTAAACGAGTTAACCAACTTCCTATTTGATTTTTTTGGCATAGCTTCTTGTGTCAAGCATTTTGAGTTTCGGAGGTATTACATTATCTTCTATGAAGTGGAATAACGTTCTTTTATCAATATTATTGTATACATGTTTGAAATTTGCAAAAATCTAATGGATATTAATTTTCTGATCTCATAACGTCCCCATACCTATTACAGATTTGTTTGTCCCCTTAGATGTTCCACTTCTAGTCCTTGATATTCTCCAACATATTTGTCTGCATTGCATCTCGTTGCTATATTAAATAACCTTTTGCCTCAATTTTTAATTAAACCACGGTTTCCTCTATGAAGTGAGCATTGCTGGTGACATTTCTTCATCTGGCATTTTTTCTTCCTTCTAGATGTCTAGAATTAACTTCCGTAATACCGTATGTAGATTTTTTCCTGCGTTTATAATAAATTATGTTAATAAGTTGTTGCATGAAAGAACTTTCATATTTTTTCAATATAGGTATATATTAACTTCGTCTATCATTACTTGTTTTAGATGCAATTGTGCTTCCCTCCCTCTTTCTTCTTGGATTTTCGCTACTTTCGAACATAACCCTACCCGAACTTTCTTGAAAATTGTCTGAATAAATATTGTTATATCGTTCCATTTTTTTAATGAACACTCTTTTAAAACATTAAAAAACAAGTTAAAAATATAAGGCGATTTCTTTAGTACGTCCCGAACTTTAAATTCAAATAAAACAACATCCAAATTAGATACCTTGAAACTACTTATTTTATATACACTAGTATTTAATGGCATTAAGGTTTGAAAACAATGTTGAAAAATAATGATCGTCGCTTCTGACAAAGCGCATTCTATCAATTCATTTTCAAGCGCATTCGATCACTCTTTCAAGCAGTTGGTGTTTTATGTCCACAATTGTCCGAGTTATGTTGGCTGCCAAGGCATCAATAGTCGATATTTTATCAGCATAGACCAAAGATTTGACATAAACTCAAAGAAAATAATCTAAGGCATTAAATCACATTGTTGAGGGAATTGTTCCCTCATTAAATCGATTGTTACGTTTGCTGTAAAACAGGTGGAGCTATCCTGTACGAACCACATCTTCTTCAGATCAATACCATTAAAATTGTGAATTAAATAATCCACGAAGTCGAATAACAAAGCCCAACTTCTTGCGAATAACGACGAATCGGTAAATTTGAATCTTCATCAACACTGCCAGCAGCAGCGGTGATATATTTTTCGGAACTCACTTTTTGTTTTAATATCTAGCAGCATAAAATGTCTTCGGAATTTATCGATTATATGGCGAACACAACGCTCGGTTGGACACGCACGAAGTGCTCTATAAGTTTAACGCACCGAACACCACTTTTGATATTAAATTTCGACAATTTGTACGCGCTTCTCTGATGTTGCCAGACTGTCGCCATAGAGATTTACAGACATGCGCGCAAACTCACAGTTTGTTTGAAAGCGACCCCTATCGGAAACTCGGACACACTAAAAAATCACCCTTTCTATCCAAAGTGCAATGTTTCGAAACTCGAGGAATATTAATGGCTCTAAAGAACATTATAAGTAATTACCTTAATGTCGTTATATGCATTAACTAGATGATTTCGTTCTGTATAGCTATTAAGCTCGTAAAATTTCCAAGAAAGTTTTAACAATAGAAGTTAAATTTTCCAGATATTTTTATATATTTCTCATGAGACATACGATTAAACAAATACTGTAAATTTCTTGATCAAGTCAACTTCAAATCAATTACAGTACGCTCAGGGCTAACTTCCTTTCCGCCAACAGTCGCAATTCATTGCAAGGCATTGCAAAATGTGTCTTAGCTAAAAGAAGAAATAAATTAATTGTTAGATTTAAACTAAATTTTTCTAATATACTCTCCTTTTAGGTAAAGATACGTTTGCTTCTTATACACAAATAGTTCATTTTATTAAACCAATATTCAAACGATTTATGACACTCAGAAATAGCGATATTAGACACCTTGTTTACATGAATCTAACTACTTACATCGTTTTGATTTGTTACTAACATTTATCATAAGCAAATGTAAAATTTTACCATTATAACGTTAATGGAATTCCAAAGCCTCAGAATTGCCTAGTTTGGGTTACTCTTACAGTGATATGCGTATTTAAAATATTCTAAAATATATTTAGTTGAACTTTTAATACAATTTTTGGGAATGCTTGTACATTTCACATTTTCATATAGAGGTATTTTTATAATATTGCCAATGATCTAATGAGTCAAGGCCCTATAACTTAAATATATTATTAAATAAATAAAATTAATGAAAACGTAAACAAATAGCAGCATATTAAAATGTTGTATTATTCGAGAGGATCTAGAAATTTATGTTTTAGTCATCAATATGTCAATATTTTAGTCATCAATATATGTATTAGTCATAATATATGTCTTAGTCAAGGGCTTTTCACTTAAAAATAAAAAACATTTAAATATATAATGTAATTTACATAATCTCGAAGCGATTCACCACTAAACACCAAATCACTTTTTAAACTTCTCGATGCGCGTTTTGCTAATCATGTTAGCATCATCAGGAGATGATTTAATCTAGAGAGGTAATTAGCAAGACGCGAGTCGAGAAGTTTAAAAAAACGATTTGTTGTTTAGTAGTAAATCTCTTTGAGTTTAGTATTCCATAACGAAGGTTCCAATACAAGAATTGATACTGATGATATTCCTAAATTATTTGGGATATCGATCCTTTTATTTTGTGGAGGATCACGCCGTTTCGCCAAAATCTTATTTGGCATTCTCAAGTTGGACTCTCTGTTGGGCACTTCACTTGAGAATGCCAAATGACATTTTGTTGGAACATCATGACCCTTTACAGACCGAACGGATCAATACCTGGATGGATTTACGAACATTATCTACCATCCGTAAAAATATTCGATCAACATTGACAGTTCTTCGTTATGTCTGTTTATTTTGAATGAGCCCCAACCATTTCAACTTTTTGATTATCAATAACGTTTGGTATTGTTTAAAGTTTTATTTAAACTTTGTTTATTTGTTTAATTTAACCTCTAGATAATGTCTTGTTTCTCAGAAATCTATTAAGTAAAGAGGCATTGAGATTTCCGGTAATGGACTTTTCTTGTATTTGCTTTTTAATGTTTGGCTTTCTGCTAAATGTGTTGTCCACATATATAAATTTCTCTACCACTTTGAATTTACAGGTTTGACCAGTTTCGAGTTATTATTAAACTCTCGACTCGCCCTATACTCCTTTTCGGCCCATGACAGCTTTGCTTTGTTCTGGATAATTTGTAAATCGAGTTGTTGTTCTGCTCCGTGCAATGTATAGACTTATTACAATTTCCTAGACTTATTACAATCTCATTTGCTTTTTGATAATATAACAATATCATTCACGAAGGTTAAGTATTGATGACGTTTGCGATATAATATTCTAGATCTGATAATTTTAGCTACCCTTATAACTTGTTTGTTCGCAAAGTTAAATAAAATCCGTAGCAATGCCTGCATAAGACCGATTTACATTTTAAACTAATCTGAAACATTTCATAATATCCGTACTCGATTTCCAATTGTAGTTATAGGTAGTCTTATAAATTTTGCACAAATGTCCAGTTAGTCTTCCCCCAGTTCCTTTGCTGTTTAATATAGACGCTTTCTATTTATTTTTCGTAGGCCTTTTGTAATTCTACCACATAGAAGATACCACCACTTTTTTATAGCGTAAAGACATGGTCACATCTTCCTGGTACTCGCCTACCGTATTCTCTATCATGCTAACTCACTTACTCTTAATGTACATTGGCAGTATTTTATAAGACTCATGTAGCAATGTAGCAACACTACCCATGTAACGTTTATATTCCATTTTTGCCATTTCTTTTGTGTTTAAAATAGTTAATACGATTATTATATCGATAATGGAGGGTTTCGATGCATTTAGAACAGGATACTTTTCCTTGCTGTATTAGTCACTCATACGCAGCAACGATTATAGCTTCGCAGATAAAAAAATTAATTCACATGGGCTAAGCTCTGGAGAACAGGTGTTCTTGTGAAAGATTTTGATAGTGGATGAGAATCATTGAATTGCAACAACTGTAATCAAGGACGGTATTTTGGTAACACAATTTTTTGTAGTATAACTGCGACATAATATAGGATTGCAATTTTAATACTTGTTGTGCCTATGGGGCAAATCATCAATAAAAATACACGCTTTTAAATTATAAGTATTCAAGAATGTCATAATGATATCGGTGGCAACAAAATGACGGTGATATCAAATTAAATTTTCATAAAATTGGTGACCAGTTATAAAATGAATAAATATGCTTTCCGAGTTGAAATTCCGAACTAGTTATTAATTATGTGACATGAGGGTAAAAAATTACTTAAAATCCATGTCAAATTGAATTTCTTGTGACCAAACACCACTTTTGTAGGGATACCATTTATATGGAAATACATTTTTTACATTATGTTACATTTTGTTATAATAAAGTTAAATATGAAGTTAAAAATAAAGAATCTAAGAAATATCTCGTTATTTCACAATCAGATTGAATTAATGAATAGCATATATATAATATACATATATATATATATATATATATATATATATATATATATATATATATATATATATATATATATATATATATATATATATATATATATATATTAATAATTCGGGTTTTCTCTACTATACTTCTGTATTACAATTTTGTTTTCCAGGAAATTGTTTCCTGCTTCCGTTATCAATCGTTCCACGAAACACAAAGAAAATCTTTAACGCCCTATGTATGGATCGTCATTAATACTGGAAAAAATGGAAAAATCCGTTTTTCAACAGCAGACACTTGATAGACAGGTCACACATCGTCCCCCAAAAAACCACTGAAATTCCATAAAGTTTTTATTTGCTAAATGTGTTGTATTCAAATCGGTTGTCAGTAAAGCTTTATCGATACCCTCCGTTAACGCTGAATATTGACGAATTCTTAACCAGATTGATTTGAAATACGTTCAATTGAAAAAAGAACTGAATTGGTAAATCATTTAGGTTGCTCAAATAAATATACATATATCTTATTGTATGGAGTATAAAAACGAAAATTTAAATATATTTTAATAAAAAATGTTGCTTTCTTCTATAATTACAAATGTTCCTTTTATAAAATCGTATTCATATATTCCTATAACTGATAATTTCCGATAAACAAACGGTCAGAAAAACCAACGAAGAATATGTTAGTTTATCTACAAACATTGTGTAAATCAATAATTTGTGTAATGGTTTTAGCTCGCTTATAACTAAATAGCAGAATGTTGGATTCTCTAAAACCACTATAGCTACATGGTCAGAAAAACCAACGAATAGTGTGTTAGTTTATGTAAAAACATTGTATAAATCAATAACTTGCGTCATGGCTTTGGCTCACTTATACCCAAATGGTAGATTGTCTGTTTTTCGTTTTAAGCTCGTATGAACATTTTCCAGTTTCTACACCAACAATGATAGCGCACTCCAAATGTGTAACCTATCATTGAATCATTTGTATATACAAGAGTTGAAAGCTATTTTCGCTTGCTTTGAAAGCTTTGGTTTAATTCTGAAGAATCAATTGATAACAAAGTGTTTTTTAGATAAATGATAATCCAATATAATATATATTTATTTCATATCAATGCTTATGGAGGCCTAAATCTTACTGTTTTTAAGAATCAATATCTTACAATAAATGTGGACGTTGTTCATAAATTTATCAAATATTTTACAAATCAGCTTTAAATTAGCCGCCTAATACAAATATATATTATTTATTTGAATATTTTTACGGATGGTAGATAATGATCCTAAATTGTTCCGAATATCGATCCGTTCGTTATGTGAAAGGTCATTATTTCAAAGTCTCGTTCAGCATTCTCAAGGGTTGATCACTTTCACTCAACAATCCAACCGAGCCTTTTATAAGCCGGTAACTGCGCATATTATATCGAGCTAGTTCGGGGCTGTTCGGGGTTGTTCCTCGTTACCACCATACAGTATTTGTTATAGCCAACCTGTTCATGATAAACTTCGAAACAAAGCATTAGCCAATGCTACCTTAAAACCTAAACTTTGGAAACGCGACGTAAATATACAATTTTTATACTTTTACAATTTTTATAATTTTACATTTGAACCAACCAAATAAACTAAACCCAACTGAACGAAATGAACTCCAGAATACTGTTCACTCTGGAAGTCGAATAGGATCGAGAACTGCTGATTTTGGATCTCCTCATTTTCCGATGAGTAAACCCTTCTGCAACACTCGAACACACGATATAAAAAAGGCAGACTCACACCGATCGAAACCTCAACGCCTGTCATCACCTTTTCAAATCCAGACAGTAGCAAACATCTTAATTTCCAGATTATTTCTGATCTAGGAATCAAGAAGGATTCTGACTGACATTACCAGATTCACAAAGTGAGAAACGGCCAAAAATTTCTACACATCTTACACAAACTGGATATTCAGAAAACTGTAGCAGGAAGCCCAAACATGAAGAACAATAAAGGATCAAGAACCAAATGGACCAAAGGTCCTACTACCATACGTAAAAGGAATCGCGGACAGGATAGTTGGACTATTAAGAAAACACAAGACCAGAACAGTCTACAAGCCGTACAAAACTGTCGTAAATATTCTTAAAACCCCTCCAAGAATAAAGTCAGACTAGAATATCATGGGTACTGTAACAGAACATACATAGGACAAACAAATAGACGGATATCGGGCAGAATACAAAAACATTAAAACAACGTAAAAACAAAAAAATACTTTTCCGCTCTTTTTCAACTTCATCTCCAAACATGATTTAAAATCAATTTTGAAAGGGTCAAAGAAATAACAAATATTGAAAACTACCCTATAAAAGGTCCGTTTGCAACATTCCAATAGTGGTGGAAATCGCTTATGTAGAAAGAACAAATACTGCATCGTGGCGACGCACATAGACGCATAAGCTGGGCAAAATTCGGTAATTACAAAAGTCAATTCTCGAAAATGGTGAATACTGAACCAGCGGCAAAAATCAAAGGAACAATATATACGGCTCTTTTGTTGTCTGAGTCACTCGGCATGGTTAGTTGTCGTTTGAGCACCTTGCTGTAAGTACGCACTACCTTCCAGTGATAGTTAAAATAAAACGTCATTTTCTGTGTCTGTTTTAACGAGTTTTCTCTGTAAATTATACTGATTTTTATAATGGATATCGTTGACCCAGCTATGTACTCATGTAATCACTATTTGAAACTTTAAATTACCATTATAGTTGTACTATAACTGTACTGCAGTATCTTACGAACTGCACTAAAAAATGTAAAAAACTTCCTGAAATTAGATTCAGATACCACTAAGTTATAGTTTCGCACTTTTTTCGCACTTTCACGATTTTATTTTTACTTGATATTTTAATTTAAACTATCTATCCTCCTTTTAAAAATTAATTGTCAAAAATTGCTACATGCATGAAAATTTCGTGATATATTGTATTTATCAGAACAAACTGTTTTTCTAACACAATTTTTAATTCTTGTTTTGTTTTCTTCTAGGCCCTTCTAATATATATATATATATATATATATATATATATATATATATATATATATATATATATATTCCAGTATACCTCGCCTAAGGTACTGGACGGGTCACGGGTGGTGGATAGTGAAAGTTCCATTAGATATTAATGGACAGCTGCGAATATCTCAAAATAAGCAGCCCCGAACCAAGGCAAAAAGAAAGCTAAATCCACTTAGCGTCTGACTTGTATCAAGCGGCTGAGTAGTCAGCGTCTGTTCACCAGTGGTGCGGCTGATATCTAAATTCTGGAACTAACCCCTCCAGTCTTAACCTCTGAACCGTCATGGTTCAAACCTTTAATTCAAAGTACAAGATGAAGCGTTCTAGTAATTACAAAATTACCCCAGGAGGTAGACAATCCTCTGCCAGCTTTGCTGGTACAACCGGACTTTCGGATTCTGGGGCGTCCGGCCTTAAACGCAAAATCTTTCAGAGGGAGTCGGAGACCTCTGGCCAAGGTCTGAAACCGAAAATAAAAACATTATTTGGAACGGTAAATATCAATTCTCTCCTGCGTCCAGGAAAACTACCCGAATTGGGGCACACATTAAATCAGCAAAAAATCCAAATTTTAGCTTTGCAAGAAACCAGATTGATAGATGATAACACCTTGGAATTCGGCAACTACAGACTTTTTAAAAGTAAAACGGACAAAAGAATACTCAAAAATACACCACATCTCGGTGTTGCTTTCGCTGTCTCAAGAAACATTCTTGGTTCTATAACAAATCTCCAGCCAGTAAATAATCGACTTATGACACTATCCCTCAAGTGTGCTAACAAAAACTATACATTAATCAATGCACACCTCCCAGTTAACGAAGAAAATAAATCTAATCCTGAAAAAGTAAATAAGTCCTGGGAAATTCTGGAAAAGACTATCTCTAAAATTCCCTCTAACCATGTAAAAATCCTATTGGGTGATTTCAACGCCCAACTAGGAAAAGAAAAAAAGTACAGGAAAACAGTCGGCAGTTTTTCCGCTCATAAATGGACTAACCATAATGGTAGAAGATTGGTTGAACTATGTTCGCAGTTTAATCTAAAAATAATGTCAACCCATTTTAAGAAGAAAATAACAAAACAAAAGACCTGGAGGTGCCCAAACACGTACATGGGTGAATTTCAAATTGACCATGTTGCCATTTCGTACCCCAATTATAAAGAGATTTTGAATGTTCAAGTCAGGAAAGGAGCAAATATAGACACGGATCACTACTTGACTAGAGTCAAACTTAGCTTAAAACCTCCAAAACTTATTCAAAAGGGGCTGCTAATACCAAAGTTTGACCCAACGAAAATAAAACCAGCCCTAACAGAAGAGCTTGATAAACAACCTGCACAGAACTGGCAAGAATTAAAACAAAAAATTATTAAAACAGCCTTAAAGTTGGTCCCTTTACAAAAACGTAGAAAACATCCGTGGTGGGATGAAGTTTACGAGCAAGCAGTATTAAGCCGAAGTGAACCATTCAAAGATTGGAACAGTCAAAAAACAGCAATAAACTATAACATCTTTTTGGAAGTAAGAAAAGAAACATCGAAGCTAATTAGACAAACTAAAAGAAAATATGAAAACAATCGACTTAATGAAATAGAAAAAGATTTCCAAAAAAATAACACCCGAAACTTTTACAAAACATTTAAAACTAAATTAACAGGCTATCAACCGCAGAGCCTATTCTTTCAAAAGGAAAACGGACAACTAGCTCTAAATAACCAAGACAATTGTAAAAAAGTTGCCAAATATTTTGAACAAATACTAAACTGTCCTGAGCCCTTAAACAAATTACCAACACTAAACCCTAAACAAACAAACCCAGATTCATTACCACCGAATGAAGAGGAAATAATTAGGCAAATCAAGCGGCTTAAAAATAACAAAGCTTCTGGTGAAGATGGAATCACTGCTGAACTTTTGAAATCCGCTGGTCCAGGTACAATCAAGGAAATAACCAAAATTCTACAAGAAGTTTGGCGAACCGAACGGATTCCGGAAGACTGGAAAGATGCTCTAATCCATCCACTACATAAGAAAGGAGATAGAACGGATGTAAACAACTATAGAGGAATATCTCTTCTCCCAGTTTGTTACAAGATTCTATCTCAATGTCTACTAGACAGAGCACAGGGACAGTTAGAACCGAACATTGGTGAATATCAGGCAGGTTTTCGACCGGGCAGATCCTGCCCTGAACAGATCCTGAATCTAAAGTTGATTCTAAGACATCAAAAACTGTACAATAAAAATCTCGTCTGTACATTTGTGGATTTCAAAAAAGCATATGATTCTATTGACCGCGAATCTTTATTCCGAATCTTGAAAGAACAAGGACTAGATCTGAAAACGCTGGCAATTATTAAAGCAACGTTAACTAACACGAGGTCAAAAGTTAAATTCATGGGTGACATCTCAGAACCCTTCGAAATTAAAACTGGTGTGAGACAAGGGGATGGACTCTCGCCACTCTTATTTAACTGTGTTCTAGAAAAAGTAATACAGGAGTGGCGTGAAAAAAGTCGGCACTGAATATTGACCAGCCCATTAAACTGGGGAGAACCAACATCAAAATTGATTGTCTGGCATTTGCTGATGATCTAGCAATTTTAGCTCAAGATGTATTAACGGCTCAAAAACAGATTGAAATCCTAAAAGAAACAGCAGAAAAGGTAGGACTCCAAATATCCTTTGAAAAGACACAATACATGACCTGCAACAGACTAAGAACAACATTTCTAAAAAAAAAATATGGTAACATCAGACGAGTCTCTCAATTCAAATATTTGGGTGAAATAATCATGGAAAATGGGTTGGAAAAAATGGCCAATAAGGGTAGATGTCAAAAAATGGAAACGGCATTGAGACTTACACAAAATATTTACAACAAAAAATGCCTATCTAAAAACACAAAACTGAGACATTACAACACGGTTATTAAGCCAGAATGTCTATATGCTGCAGAAACGCTCATTTTGAATAGAAAGAGGGACATCGAGGACATTGAAAAGAAGGATCATAAGAAAAATCCTAGGCCCCAAACAAATAAATAGCACAACATACCGACTTCGAGAAAACCAAGAAATCAAACAATACACAGATATACATAGCGATATGAGAAAAAGAAGACTTAAGTTTTACGGACACATCAAACGGATGAATCCGAGTAGGCTAACTAGACAAATAGTCGAATTTTATGAAAGAATTTAGAAATAATTAAATGGATTGCGGCAATTAAAGAGGACCTAAGATCAGCAAATATTACACAAAGTGAAATTCAGGATAGAGGTTGTTTCAGACACAAGGTTAACGTTTGGAGGGTTGGCCAGAGAGAAAAATGTAGGAAGACTGGAACAACTTGGTCTAACGAAAGGAAAAAAGCTCATAGCGAAAGAATGAAATTAGTATGGGCTCAAAGGAAGGCTAACAACAACATACGCCTCTAATTGTACTTCGCGTGGTCCACCAGGGGCCATACGTGAATAATAATAATAATAATATATATATATATATATATATATATATATATATATATATATATATATATATATTATTTTTTTATTTATTGGGATTTTCGGTCAGTGTAAATAAGTTTTAATTTTTTATTGTTTTATTTACGTTTCGATTCATCCAACGAACCATCATCAGAATACTTCTAAAATAAAAATTACTTTTATATAAATAAAAATACAAACTTACATTTAAAAACCTATCAATATCAATTACACAATTAATTTTTAAAATTTTTTAAGTAATATGTGTTAATTTTTTATAAAATTTTTAAATGACATTTGACTTTTGACATATTTAACAATTCTTCCACCTTTTTTGTTTTTTATTATAACCTAATTGTTTTGATTTTTTTATGTGGAATGATATTGGATGCAAAAATTAAAAAAAATATATGAAAATTTATTATTTAATAATGTTATTATATATACAACTTAAATTATCTGTATCATTTCTGAAATTAATGGTATTATTTGTTTTTTTTTATATAAATCATTTCTTTTATATTTCTTTTTTATATTGTTTTTCACCCTTCAAATGATGTCACAAACCCTCGTTTGTCCTCTGATCCATATGCAGGTCTTTCTGTCCCGCTTTGTAATACCAAGCATACATCTTTCCATTCTCCTCTGTGCTACCCGAAGCTTTTGAACTGATTGTTATGTGAGTGTTCATGCTTCACTCCCATATGTCAAAACAGGCAGCAAGCATGGATTAAAGACTTTTCTTTTCTGACAAAGTGGGAGTTTACTCTTAAACACTATATTGAGCCTACCAAAGGCCTGCCAGTCACACATAACACGCCGTTCCACTTCCCGGCTAGTATCACCCTCCATTGAAATCCTTTGCCCATAATCCACAACCTCCACATCGCTTCCTAAAATAGAAATTTTTCTGTTGACAAGAAATGTGTTGAACAGAACCTGACTCTTTTTTAGGTTTATTTTCAAACCAAATGATATTTTCACCAAATGATATAACACTATTCAAATACCCTTTATTAATGTCGATAATATATAAGTGCCGACCGTCCGTACAAATCTTTTGAACACCTTTCCGAACGTAGTAAACGCCGTAAAATAGAATGTCTAAGGACAAGTAATGAGGTTCACAAGCTGTTGTATGCTAGACAAATGCTGCTACGGGAACAAGGAGACCTGGGAGGGTCAAACGTAGTGAAAGACATTACGGCTTGGGTTGGTACGGGTGGTTATTATGGCTTGTCTTACAAGAGGAGATAAATACAAAAAATCTGTTCGAAAAAGTAACACTCCAATATTTTTATTATGCAAGGAATTAACACCGACACAACCTTTTTCTATGTTTCTTGAAACACTTTTAACAAGAAGACAGTATGAAATTATTCGCGACACTTCTAAGGTAATCTAATCCGTATTATAACATCTTGTAAAAATCAAAAAAGGGTGCTCTCCGTTACAAGAATCATACCTAACTACAGAGTTAGGTTCACTGGAACTGTTATATAAATGGGGCTGCAATGGATCAAGCTGAGTACAAACAAAAATTCGAAGATTGCAGTAATCCTGACAACATATTTCAGTCATGTTTAATTCCTTAAATTTTTTCCTAATTTGCTTTAATAACAAAAAGTGATTTGAAGAATCCTACTCCCTCAGAATACGATTCTTACACGAGACATAACTAAAAAAGAAACTAATTACGTTAATGGGAAAATTAATCTCTAGAACCAACACATATTACACATCAAGAAAAATGAATGAAAAATAGTAGTAAAGCACACTATGCCTTTAATAATGATAGATGGTAAAGTGTGCAACGCCGCAACTGAAACATCTTCGACTATCAAATGCTATATTTGTCAAGCTACATCAAAACAGTTTAATAATATATCCAGATGCAATGAAATTAATACAGAAAATCTGAAATTTGGTTTGTCGATCTTACATGCTCGTATAAGATTTTTCGAATCATTACTGTATATGTCGTATAACTATTCAAAAGTGGAAGATACGATCTGAACAAGATAAAAAACTGTGAAAGAAAGAAAAGAAAAAATACAGGGTGAGTTTAAAAAGGAACTTGCGCTTCTTGTTGATATACCAAAATGGTATGGCAACAGTAATGATGAACACCTGTCGAATGTTTTTCTCGAATTTCAAGACTTCCGCAAGAACCACTGGGCTTGATTACAGGCTCATTGTACGATTTGCTGTTATATTGGAGGTGATTTCTAGTGGATACAACATAAACCTAGAAAAATTCACAATATATTGTAATGATACAGCAAAATGTTACTTTATATCCATGGCACCCGATGACACCTACGGTTCATAAAATATTATTCCACGGACCTATTATAATTAAACACGCTTTTTATTGCCTGTCGCAACTTTATCAGAAGAGGTCGCAGAAGCCAGGAATAAACATTTTCGCCAGTTCAGGGGTGGTTACTCAAGAAAGTGTTCCCGAGAGCAGTGCAATATGGATGAAATAAATAGGCTTTTATTCTCATCTGATCTCAATTTGAACTGAATTAGACCTAGACCAAAAAAGAAATCAAAACCATTTATCAAGCTGTTTTAGAAATGTTGCTTCTTGTAAAGATAATAAAGTTGAGATCCTGTTCTCATGAACCTGAAGAACATCCACAAGAATATAATGAAGACGGATTGGATTTATCCTCAGAATAATATTTTTAATGCGTATTACTTACTTATTTACTGTTATCAATAATTTTGGTGGTTCCTTAATTAAAATGATTACTGTACAGTTATATAGTATAACCGGTTGTTTTATTAAAACTCCAAATATTGTATTTAAAATTAATACTAATACCTTGGTACCACAAGATTAGCATCGGAAAAGGTAATAGAAGAACTGAATACACTAAGAAAGGTCGAAAAACAAGCCTCACTCTCCCTTCAGGCTCGCCCGCTGTCCAGCGGACTGCTCCTAGGAGAGCTCGCGGCCGACGTATAAAATGGCCAAAAGAATTAAATACGAACGTTTGTACGTTAATCGCTGCAGCGATGATCCACTTCCAGGGTGGAGATCATCCCTTTATAAGGAATTTATACGAAGACACCCAGAACTAAATATCACTAAACAAAACATAGCAGACAGAAAATAGGTTATAACCAAGAAAGGTTATCTAACCACCACGGAACGCGATGAGATAAAGAGAGAAGTGGCTAAAGCCATACATTAAACAATGCCATTAGGCACAGAAGCGGTTAAGGTTCTTGAAACTATTCCAGAAAACACCAGAAGCTCAACAGAAAACCAGAACACTCAGAAATACTGCACCAACAATACAGCAAGATAAAAGCCAAAACCACAATTTGGATACATTAAAAGATATTAGAGAAAAAATCTTCAGTAATATGGCATTTTACGAAGGAACTGATCCCTTTAATAAACCTGTTATTCCGGTTTTGAAAAATATTCATAAAGCCAAAAAAATTGTATCAGGAATGAATCTAGTATTGATTGAATCTAGTTTCTTAAAACAAATTCTGATATATATGACACGCAGTTGGGACTGTATTGTTCAGCTGTTACTATAATAGAACTTAACGGACAACATACATATTATCCTAGCACAGTAAGACAAGATCATCTTAAGCAAACCCCTCAGTGAAAGAGAAGATTGGAAAAAACATAGAAGATTTACATGGCAATGCAGATATAATGAAAGAATACTTGAAGGCCAGCCATCTAGAATAGTGACCGGAAAAGCCAAAGCCATAGCCAAAAAGGCAAGGATAGATATACGTATTAAGGGACAAGTAATTTCATATATAGACCAACGTAGACAAAAAGCAAAAGCCAAAGGAGCAAGGTTGCGTAGATATAATGAGAATAAGAAAAGGAAGGAGCAAAAAGCACACTTTTATAAAAATCAGAAACAGTTTTTTCGAGATCTTGAAACGAATAAACCTAGTAAATCTAATACCCAAAACATCGACCCAACATTTTGGCAAACAAGTTGAAGGAAAGTATCGGAGGGGTACAACACATCAGCAGCCTGGATCTAAAATATCGGAAGCCTGCAGAAGGCTTACGGGAAATGAATGTGGCTGAATTTACAACAGAAGATATCCGTAACGCCGTAAGAAAAACCTAAAACTGGAAAGCACCAGGGCCAGATAGAATCCAGAATTTCTGGATCAAATATTTAGATGCCATACATGACAATTTATCGCGTTGCTTCAGTAAAGCACCTACTAACCCCGAATCTATTCCGCAATTTTTATCTGAGGGTAATACATATTTACTATATAAGAAAAATGACAAGATGCAGCCAAATAACTATCGACCTATAACTTGTCTTTCTGCACTCTATATGTTACTTACATCATTAGTAAACGGAAAAATATATCACTGTTTAGATAATAATATCCTAGAAGAAGAACAAAAAGGATGTGTAAGCCAATCTGCAGGATGTAAGCACCAACTTAATATAGATGCAATTGCCCTGAAGCATGTCCAGAGAACAAAGCTTAACCTTAACTTATGTCACATTGACTACAGTAAGGCCTTCACTCTGTCCCTCATGATTGGCTAGTTGAAGTTTTGGAAATTTACAAAATCAGATGCCCTAAAATCAGAGCAATGCTTACTTACTTAATGAAGTCTTGGAAGACGAATATATGGATATCGGGAGAAAATGCTGGAAGAGTCAACGTTGAGAAGGGAATTTTCCAGGGAGACTCTTTTCCGCCAAGGTGGTTTTGTCTGGCCCTAAATCCTATGTCGACGATTCTCAATCAGTCTGCAAGCGGGTTTAGGTTCCAGTTAACATGAAGCAGGAGGTTATCACATCTGTTATATATGGATGGCCTAAAACTGTACGCAGAGTCCCAGAGCAAACTCCAATCGCTTATTAAAACCATAAAAATATTCAGCGATGACATTAAGATGACCTTTGGTCTAGATAAATGTTCTATGGTCAATGCACAAAAAGGACAAGTTAAACAGCAATCATTCCGTTAGATTCACTCATTGAAACCGGATGATACCTATCGGTATCTGGGAATAGCACAAAATCAAATGCTAAACCATACGACACTCAAATATGAGTTCCAAGATAAATACAAGAAAAGAATAACGAAGCTTTTTAATACAAAACTCTCAGGGGGGAATATATGTAAGGTAATCAACACATGGGCAGTACCAGTGTTAACAGATTCATTTGGAGTGGTCAAGTGGTCAAACACAGAACTGGAAGAGCTAGGCCGCATGACTAGACGACTTTTAACAAAATTCCGTTGTTTACATACCAATTCTTCTGTGTTGAGATTATACATTCCTCGAAAATATGGAGGTAGAGGGCTTATTGATATCAACGAATTGTATCTTAGTCAGGAAAAGAAGCTTCGACAAGATTTTCTAAATTCTAAAGATCAACTTATGAGACTCGCAACTCAGTTTGATCACAATTATACACCACTAAAACTGAACCATGCAAACTACACTATCGAAACATAAACACAAATCTCTGGGAACATAACTCAATCCATGGTAGATATGTAGAATTATTAAATGGCAATACTATTGATAAGAAAGCTTCTCTGCTCTGGTTAGACGAGAATCGACTATATCCGGAAACTGAGGGTTTTGTTATTGCTATCCAGGATGAAGTCATCAAAACCAATAATTACAAGAAATATATCCTTAAAGAAAACACTAAAGATATATGTCGAAAGTGTGGCAAACTAAAGGAGACTCTTGAGCCCATAATTGGTGGATGTCCTACTTTAGCAGAAAACGCATATTTAGGAAGGCATAATCAGCTTGCTAAAATAATCCACCAAAAACTGGCACTTAATCATGGTCTTTTACCAACATCTACTCCCCCGTATTATAAATACAGTCCCCAAGCTGTTCTGGAGTCTGACGATGTGCTGCTCTACTGGGATAGACCGATAATAACTGACAGGGCCGTCGACTACAATAGACCAGACATAGTGTTAATAAATAAAAAAGAAAAGCGGGGAACAATTATTGATATTACCATACCACTGTCTCACAATAAATATAAAACGGAGGTGGAAAAAGTTTCTAACTATGAGAGTCTTTCTTATGAATTGAAGAACATCTGGCAACTTGAAAAAGTCAACATTGAACCTTTAGTAATTTTCGCAGAGAGATTGGTGAGCCACAGGTTCTCCAAAGGTTTAACAAACTGCGGCTTAAATAGAAATGTCATAAAAGTGGGACAACGGGCTATATTGTTGCAAATCTGCCACATAGTTCGAAAATTTCTGTCTTAATGCCAACGGAATACTGGGTTATAATGAAATTTATTCCCTGGCTCCGAGCTGAACTACAACATCGCGAGGGAGGAATCGGTTTATGGTTTCCAGCTCTTTGAGCTGAGAGAGTGACACCAAGTCGATGATACTAATAATAATGATACAGCGGCGGCTCGTGGGTTAATCCCTAACGCTCTCTCTCACGAGCCTTCATTGTAATGATATAAAGTTTGACTGAGAAAAATCTATCCTATTATAGTGTATATATTAAATAATAATTATAGAAACAAATAATTATAAAAATAATTTTGTCAATGTTTTTTTTGGTCAAATACTCCTATGTGCGACGGTGAAAAATCAATATACGAACACCTGGAAGCGGGTCCGAGCTTCACGAATTATCCCGAACTTCCTCGTACAATCTGCAAATGCCTATAAGAGTGAGCGCAACGACCAGTGCACCTGTTCCTTTAGCCGCAGTTTCTGATCTTAAAGCCTCCGGAATCTTAAGAGCCCGGCTCGAGCTGAATGTTTGGAAAGTGTTTAAAGGAATAATCAAAGCCATGATGATATAAATTGTCCATGATGATGCATAGTGAGCCCGTAGAGGAATATACTAAGGAATATAATAAGCAAAGAAAATTCGCCAGTACTCTACATGTGTGCTATTCCTTCAGCCAACATCAGCATGTGTCTCCTGAAAATGGTCTCTTGTCTTATATTTATCATTAGTCAGGCTAGAGCTAAACGCTTGGAAAGTGTCTGAAAGAACATTCAAAGCTATGACCATATAAATAGGGCATTTTTATACCATATTGTGGCGGATGTTCGTGGCAGACTGCGTGAAACTGTCCGTGCCCCGCCAAAATCCCTGTAAATGTACCAGATATACACAGAAAGTTGTATAGTGGGTTTGTGGAGGAGAATATTAATAAGCAAAAAAAACAGTGATTACATACGCCATTCAACATTCCGATTTATATGGTCATTACTTTGATCATTTCTTCAGACACTTTCCAAGCGTTCAGCTCGAGTCCGACAAAAATTATAAAACTTAAAATAAATATGTAAAGAATATGTTTTATATCGGAATTAAGCAAATTTATCATATTGAAGTTTCTCCCGATGCATTTTAAATTGATGTCATAAAATGTTGTCGAGCATTGTTTTGTTATCATCAGTTGTTCATATAGTTTGGAAAGGTTTTGGTTACATTCTGTAAATTCGTGCTTAAATTGTTTTGTGTGTTCGCATAGCGAAATCACAATCTCTTAAGTTTCATATTCTTTAATAAAGGACATGTAATATATTTTATTTAATTTTAAGTTTATTCTGATACATTATACGTTATACCAGAAAAGAAACATCTACAAGAAACTGTCATATTCTATTCTATTTGAATTCACTTATAATATAAATATCCTGACATAACTGTTGTTCATTTCTATGAAGAGAAATAGCTTGATTATTATATATCATCGTTTTGAAATTTAAAAAATTCGAATAAAACTACTCTAAATGTAATGCGAAGAGAGGTGTTACTAAGTGCCCCAGTATTCACAAATTAATAAGAAAAGTAAATTCGATATATTCGGAAAAATCTCTTTCGTATACCACATTTTCTATTTTTCCATTTTTATTTGTTCTGAATTTATTTTCTTTTCATGAATGAATAATCTGACTAAATATTAAATAAAACATTTTAAAACCCTACCTTATTAATGTAGCAAAAACATAAAATAGATCACTCAATCTAAAGGTTTTATTTACTAACTGTGTTACAGTTAAAATCAGTTGTCAGTAAAGCGTTTTCAACGACGTCGGTTAACGATGTATATTGACGAATTTTTAGCTAGATTGAATCCCATTACGCTCGATTGAAAAAAGTCGTTTTGCTGTATATCGAGAAACATATATGGCATTGAATGTGCTAAGGAAATATTGCTTTTTTATGTGGTATGTATTTACTACATAAAATGCTAGTAGATATATTTTTATTACTGAAATATTACAAAAAGTTTGCCAAATAAGAGTGTCAGTACATTGAATAGCTGCAACACTGTTTGAAATGTAAGTGTTATTCACTCATAGACTACTGTATCGAGTACAATTCAATTCAGTATTATCTCAGTTCACCATCGAAAGAAACACAATTCAACAGCGCGTTGAAATTATTTGTATATACCATCAAAATGCATGTTCAGTTCCCCAAAGTTTCAGAGTGTTGCGTGAAATTTATGGTCAACATAACCGAAGGGTTTATTTATGGTCTCGTCGAAAAATTTGGCCCGAACTAGCAGAGATGAAGATCAGTCAATAGACTTGCGTCGTCGGACCATTTTGTGCAAGGACATCGCCGTAATGGAGACGAAGCCTAAGGGAAGATCCGAATTTATCTATTCCACGCCGTTTTCAGGAATTCAACATTTTTCAGACGACTAAGTGGAACATTTTGCATCATGATCGTCATTGTAAGGCGTATCAACAACTAAAGCCAGCTGATCATCATCTACGTCGAACATTCGCGAACTGGGTTCTAGAGCAGTTTGAAGGCAACCACCACAGAAACGCACTTATGGCTTAATGGTTTTGTGTACAAATATATCTGCAGGATTTGAGCTGATGAACATCCTCAAGTGATTGAGGAGTTACCTCTTTATACTTAAAAAATCAGTGTTTGATGGTGTTTTGGGCTGAATGTATGATATGATCTTATTTTGACGATGATGGAAATCGTATTAGTGTTCATAATGAACGCTATAGAAATATGCTGATAGAATATTCTTCCCCGGAACTGATAAATGTGGACATAAACAATGTTTTCTTTCTTGGAAAAGTTTCCTCACGACTTGTCGCACATCTCGCCAGACAATGGATTTATTGTAAAAAATTTTCATGAACTCGTTATTTCACGAAATGGCAATAACAACTAGCCACCAAGATCATGCGATCTCACGCCCTTATTTTTTATCGGTTATGTTAAATATCTGATTTACAGAAATAAACCCCAAATAATTTTTGATCTTACGCGAAACATTTAAGCCATTATTAAGAATATACCAATTTATTATTATATAGTATATAGTATTCGAAAAGTAAAGTAAGGATTTAAGTAAACGAAAAGGATTTACGGTTAGAAGCGCATCAGCATCTAAGGCTATTTAGCGACTGGAATTACGGTCGTCAACTACCGACAAACCCAGGCCAGCACCCCCCTTAGGCTAACAACCCTTCGTTATGTGCCTACCTATAAGTCTATCAAGAAGCCTACCGACTGGTGAGTGACCAAAGCAGAACACTTCTCAGAAGGCATCCGGCCTTACCCAGCCTTTAACTGGCGTGAGTGAGGAGTAATTCATTATCTGATTTTACACTCTTGCCTAGAAACAATCACATACTTTTAGGTGTGTATATGTGTGGGCGTATTTGAAAACATAAATAATTGTTTATTCTTCAAGATAAAATAAAAATTACCGCAGTATAACTTGTAGTTATCATTGTGTCTCATTTTAAAGTTCGGACACTCTTATTGGACCAACTCTTATTGGATTTCGTTACATTATTATTTTATGGGTGTTTAACAAGAGTTGGAACAAGTGTTTTTTAAATAAGACAACTGATTGCGGTGAAACTGGAATCTACATTAATTTAAATTATAGCAATAGGGAATTTTTGAATGTAACAGTACATAATCCAATGGCCGCCCAAGCTCTTCTTACAAACCACGATTCTTTTATCGAAATTGACTATCAATTTTCCAGTCTTGTGACAATCTTTCATCTATTTTGGCTTGTATGTCAACTTTGATTTCATTTATCGGATTATTGACGTAAACTTCCTTTAATACAAGCCCTAAATCAAATAACTTAAAGGTGTTATACTACACGATCTTGATGATAAATGTGTTTCCCCATTTCTCATATGAAATCGTTTATTTAAAAAGTTCCTCAATTTTATAGCGCATATTACTATAACATTCATTTAAAAACATTAAGGTAAGGCCATAAAAACTTGTTATTATATACGAGGGTTGCTATGTATGTATCCGGAATTGGTAACAATTGTGTTGCTAGATTTAAAGGCGTATAGTTTGATGGACTGAATACGTACTCAGAACGTTTTGTCATACGGACGATATTTGCGCTGTTGAAAATTTTATCTCAGTCAAAAAATGGACTTAACTCCTGAGTATTTTCGTGCAATGATTTACTACGACTTTCGACATGGATTATCTCAACAACAGTGCATCAATCAACTCATTTCGACTTTTGGCAATGAAGCACCATCTAAAACCACTGTATATTACTGGATTAGTGAATTCAATCGCCGTCGTTCCCTTACGGACGAATTTAAAGAAAGCCCTTCAAAATCGGTTGTTATGCGAGAAAACATCGATACTCTGCGCGAACTGATAAAGCAAGATTGACATGTGACATATCGTGAGATAGACGGATCATTGGGCATTAGTATGATAATTATATACACAAGATTGTACATGAACATTTAGCCGTGAAAAAGATTTGTGCTCGTTGGATTCCGCAAAATTTGACAATCGCTCAAAAAAAGGTTGGTGTCGATTGGTGTAAAAAAATGCTTAAAAAATACAATGGAGGTTCTACAAAAGCCGTGTATAATATCTACACAGGTGATGAATCTTGGATCTATGCGTATGATCCCAAAAGTAAACGCAGTCGACGTTATGGGTATTTCAAAATGGGCCAGACTCAACAAAAGTTGTTCGGACAGAAGCACTTCGAAGCAAATGATCGCCTGTTTTTTTGGGATAAATGGATATGTGGCTACAGTTTTGCTAGATATTCGTGGAGCTGTCAATTCTCAATGATACTGAACCATTTGTTTGCCAGAAGTCTTTGAAGAAGTAAGAAAAAACAACCAGCGACGTAGGATCATTCTTCACCATGGCGCGAGCTCTGACACATCAGACCGAACAGCTCAATATTTGACCGGTCAAAACATCAAATTGATGGCTCATCCGCCGTACAGTCCTGATTTGGCAGCTAATATTTTTTTTATTCCCGTCCGTAAAGAGTAAACTACGTAGTCAACGATTTTCTACGCCAGGAAAAGCGGTTGATGTATCTCATATACATGTTTTGGAGATACCTCAATCGGAATGGAAAAAGTGGTATGAAAATTGGTTCAAATATATGCAAAAGTATATCGATCATCGCGGAGAATATTCTGAAAAACAATAAAACGATTTTCAATGATAAATATTTGTTTTTATTTATTACTCCAGATACATAAATAGCAACCTTCGTATTTTTAGAACACCCCAATAACTTAAATTGACTTTCCATCCTCATTTTCAAAAAGTAAGGAGCAATGATTTCTGTCTAAAATTCTTAACACACAGGGATTTGTTTTGGATGCATGAACTTCTCTCGTATCTGCACTGGATTTTCCGAGCTTCAAGCATGAGAGATTCTCATACTCGCATAGCTGTCGGGATGAAAATTCATCTCCTCATTAAACATGATTTTTCGACAAAATCTCAAATGATCAGCGAGCTATTTTCAGGCCCAATCCACAAACTTACACAACTACATCTTTAGTTGCAGTTAGTTTTTAGTCAACTTTAGTTTTTGGGCCGATTAAATTTTGTGAATGAGGGCATCTAGGTCTTTCGTCAACATGTGGATTAATATGGCAGTGAAAAAAGCGAATTATTAAAAAAGTCGACAAAATGATGCTAATGCAACAATCAAAATACTTTTATTGCGGCTATATTTTACAGATGCTATCATAGATGATTTATTATACAGGGTGTCCCATAACGTATCCGCCATAGAGCAATTGGTGCTAGTAGAGATCAAAATAGGCGGATTTAGTCAATAAATGTGTTGGCAAATGTTAGTTATTAAAAAGATATGGGGTGTGTTGAAAGTGAAACTAGATTTTCGAAAAATTAAGATCATTTCAAAACGGTTGAAGATATCAGGTTCAGTATCGGGGTAGTTGGGTTTTCTATGGCGACAAATCCGAATTTGGTACTAGCTTGAACTTAGTTCCTAAAGGGCGTTTGCTACCTACTTTGTGACGAATTAACTCTAAATATTTTTTTACCCTATAATGCTGGGACTATTTTGACAAAATAGAGAAGAGTCATAATCTCCACGCAAAAAAAGACACCCTTGGTCAATATTGATGTCTCACGCCTTTCTAAAAACTCAAATGGGCCGATTAAAAAATTGTCAATAATGCCGCATCAAATGTTAATTGAAAATTCGTGCTATGTCGCTCTTTTTGCCGCTCTTTTCTTGTTTACTGCACCTACTTCTGACAAAGCGCATTCTATCAATCCAATTTTCGACCAATTTTTCAAGCAATTGGAGTCTTATGTCCGCAATTATCTGATTTATATTTACTTCTAAGGCGTCAATAGTTGCTGGTTGGCATAGACCAAAGATTAAACATAACCCCAAAGGAAATAATCTAAAGACATTAAATTACATGGCTTCGGTGGTTAATTAACAAGTCCGTTTCTCTAAATAATTTTCTCACCGAATTGTTTCCTTAATACAGGGTGCGGCCGTCAATCCCGCATTTGAAAGCGTTCATATTAATAGAAAAGTGGGCGGGGCCAGTTTCCAAGGTCACCGTTGTGTTTCCTAGCTCAACGCATTTCATTTACCATGGAACACAGGTCGAAAAAACATCGAGCGCTCGCCGTGAAGGTATATTATCAAAAACAGATTCGTATACAGCCGCTCAGGATCATTTTCGTATGCATTTCGGTATTCACCGTAATCGCACAATTCCCTCAATTAATTAATTCATTCGATTAAGTTGTGGGTTGAAAATTTTGAGAACAAAGGAGAGGTGGTAGTGCGAGAAGAGTGCGTACTCTCGCAAATATTGATCATGTGAGAGCTGTTGTGGGAAGAAGCCCTCGGAGTTGGACACGTCGACAAAGCGTTGCCCTCGGAATTTCAGACAGAACAGTCCGACGTATTTTAAGGTTTGATCTTAACCATCACCCCTATCAAATCCAAGTGGTTTAGGCCATCAATGAAAATGATGTTGTTGCCCAAGGGTTTTTTTGTGAAAGGTTCTTGGAAATGGCTGAGGAAAATGCGGATATCGTCCATAGCCTTTGGATAAGGGATAAGTGATGAAGCACATCTTCCCCTGTCCGGTTATGTAAACAGGCAACATTTCAGGTACTAGAATTACAACCACCCTAACCAACTCTATCAAAAACCTCTTCATTCGATAAAGGTCGCGATTTGGTGCACGATTTTCGCATCAGGAATCATAGGCCCTTTTTTTAAGGTGAACGTTGACGAACAGAAACTGTTAATTCTGTGCGACGGTATTCTGAAATCTTGCACATATTTTTCATTCCTCAGATTCAGCATTATGAGGTCAACGATGAACCGTTATTCTAACAAGATGAGTCCACAAGCCACTCAGCTCAGGCAATCATGGCCATTCTCAACAATGTCCTCCCGAACCGGGTGATCTTCCTAAAATGGAGACATTCCTTTGCATCCACGATCACCGGATCTTACGGCTTGTGATTATTTCTTATAGGGTTACCTCAAGAATAAAGTGTACGAACACCGACTTCGTATACTTCAACAACTCAAAACAACAATCCGGCAAGAAATTGAGAGCATTCCCAACAAATGTTTCGTGGCATAATGGAGAATTTCAGGAAGTCTGCAAGAATGCATCACATTTTAAATGCAAGAATGCATTTAAAATGTGAACTTGTTTCTTAAATTCTATTTGATGTGGAATAAGTTTATGTCAATAAAATTATGAAAAATATAATACTTTTTTTCACACCTTTCCCAAAAATGGGATTAGTTGTTGCGTTGGCTGGAATCACATCTCTAGATCAATACCATTTAAATTCGGAATAAAATAATCCACGTAGTCGAATAACAAAGCCCAACTTCCTGCAAACGACGACGAATTGAGATAATTGGATCTTCATCAACACTGCCAAGCAACAGCGGCAATATTTTCTTCGGAACGTACGATTTTTTGTCTTGTTTTGGTTTTAATATCGAACAGCGTGAAATGCGTTCGGAATATGTCCATAATTCAACGAATACATGATTTTAAATTTACGAAATGCTCTATAAGTTTGGCGCACAGTGGACTGATTTTGATAATAAATTTCGACAATTTGGAAACATTGCTCTGATGTAAACGTTCCAATGATGATTTGCTAAACTATTGAGACACATATTTACAGACTTGCATGCAAATTCACAGTTCTTTTTCACACTTTATTATTTCATTATTATATATTATTTAAGATTTATAGTAAAGATGAATATTTGGTCATCAAATATTGTATAATTTCATTTGCCCATCCATTTAACTATGGCAAAATAGCTTAAATTATTTACAGATTCTTTATGCCATAAATGTATTTGGCAGTTATTGGTCTGATTTATGAAAAAATATATTTATTTATGAAAAATGTAATACAAACTTAATTGTTGAAGTAATCTGCCTTACCTTCTATACCCCTATAGGTGAGGTCTGAGGGTCCATGTCTGGAGAATACACCGAGTGTGTAACCTCTCAACCCAATTCGGTGATCGTTGCCAGATCCTCTTTGGTGTATGTGGCCGTGTATTGCCCTGAAGCAAAATGGCTTTCCTTTTTCCCTCGCCAATATAAGTCTTTTTTCCTCCAGCGTCAATAATAACAGAAATTATAATAATATGATCAATAATAACAACATAATCTACGATTAATCTAGAGTCACTAGACATGCGTATTAAAATGACATTATATATAGGTATCACAACCTGAGGTTATCGCTTAATCGATTGTATCTCTCTTGGGCAGAAGGAGGGCGGGAGTTTCTGAATCTTTAACTTATACCCTACGCATAAGTAACGAAGCTAACACAATATATGAGAAATGTCCAGTTCCCTTTACATCACCCAATCCTGCCTATAGATAAAGACTTATCATTACCAAATATGGTCGACCCCGAGAGGCTCGAAACAAAGAAATCGATCATAAACATGGAGGAAAAATGGAGGGAAGAAACCCTACATGGGCGATGTCCAGCATCTCTGATTGGTCGTGACATTGATAAAAATCTATCCACCCTCTACCTGAATAATGGATACCTTCGTCTGGAAACTAAAGGGTTCATTGAAGCAATACAAGATCAGGTTATACCAATAAAAATTATACGAAATATATTTTCAAAGAACAAGTGCCAGATGACCGTTATAGAATGTGCGCAGCTACCTCAGAATACATCGAACACTTATCTTCGGGGTACAGTTACTTAGCGCCTAAAGAATATCAAAAGGTATAACGCAGTAGCAGATACTATCCATAAAGAATTATGTATTAAATATTGTCTAACGAAAACGGTCCAACCTTATTTTAAATATAAACCTGAGTCCGCCACGAAACACTACTCTGTCAGGATTTACTGGGATACTAATATAATAACCGATAAAAAAAATAACTGCTGATCGCCCTGATATAACTGTGATTAATAAAAAAGATAAGCAAGGAACAATCATTGATGTTGCAACACCGCTAAATGACAATATAGGCAAGAAAAGACTGAAAAAAAATACAAAATATCAAAAACTCTTCGAGGAACTAAAAGAAATATATAGATTTTAAAAAAATACACATTTTACCTATAATCATATCGAATAATGGTCTCATAGAGAAAACACTGCAATGCTAACTGAAATCTTTAGACATATTTAAGACAATCGGGACTATAGCTTTAGCCCAAAAGCTGTGATACTAAGCACTTACAGTGCCATCCGCAAAGTCTTGGTGATTCAGTAACTTGTTGGCAATACGAACCCCGGGTTACTGAAACAAACCCAGAAATAACTGTGATAAAGAAATAGAATCAATAATAATAGGAATCAGCTCCTATTGATAACGGTCAACAGTGGCCATTAGACCAGACTGTAGCAACTCATAATACGCGACGTCGACACTGTGTATATGGTAATTCCACCATATACATAGCAAAACCTTTTTGTTGTGGATCTTGGGCTTTGCAGTGATAGCTGATAGCTGGTTGATAGCTTTCCAGGATTAATCTACGATGTTCGTATCTTTGAATTATCCTAGTTCACAATCTGCATAGCAATAACCCTACATCAAAATCTCTTCTCTTATTCTCAGATGTGAGTTCATAACGCACTAAATGACTTTCTTTTTCCAATTTTTTCTTTAAAAACGTTAGAAATTTCCGGGCAATGTTTCAAATGTTTTATATTTCACGTTTTTGCTATTCCGGATGTTCTGCATTATCTGCATCAACATTCCTAGTTTAGAATTGCTGAAACCCATTCTTGCAAGTACTGTGTGAGACATCATTATCTTTCGAAGCCGAACCAATCTTATCCTGATCTTCTGCAGCATTATTTTTCAGTTAAAGGTGAAAAGAAGGCAGTACTTCAAAAATTTCGAACGACATATTTGAGATTATATTTACAGTAAACTCATATATTATACCTCGTTTTGAAGCTGAATGATTGTACTGTTTTCTTTAAAATTTCCATTACGTCCAAATTCAAAATTCAATGATTTTACATTTCTTTGTTCTAAGCGCAATGATCTTTTCCGATAAAATATATAGCTTTTTTAATTGGAGTTTCAAATACCATACTTAATATTACAATATCACCAATTTTTAAAAAATAATTATATTTATATATATATTCGTTTTAAATATTAATTAAAGTTATAGTGCACAGAAATTTGAATATTGTGTTATTACTACGTCCATATTACAATACGTACATTATTTAAATTCTAACGAATTTCCATTCAATTAAATATTTTATTAAATTGAATAAGACTAACAATTCAATATCGATATTTGCATTGGGTATCTATAAAGACCGAAAAGTTCAACATTTAATTATTAATACTATATACCAAATTTATATTTCGAAGTCCACCAAAATGATGTTATATATTTATACTTATCTAACAGCTTGATATAAAATTTTCTCTAAAAGCTTTCAAGGAGAATAGACAGAGCAAAGTTATGACAGGCCTTTAAATTTCTTAATAATCTGTCTTATATTCCAGACTCCTCAAGAAGTCTAAAAGTCTAGAAGTCGTCAACGCTGAAATATTTAAAAGTATACCTAGTCTCGTCCCCAAGAGAACGTTATCCAATAGAAAAAAAGTTTTTTTTGTAGCGCATAAGCGAGGATGAGAAGTGAATATATTTCTATAGTTTTGAGTCGAAAAATTGCCAGGATTAGTTCTGGTGAACCTTCTATCACAATCAATGACAAAGATTCACAGTTATAAAGCATTTTTCAGGAATGCGTGCTCTATTAATACCCATTGCAACCGAAGGAAACTGTTAGTGGCTTGTTTATCAGCACTTGTTTATCAATGTTTATACTGGAACCTTCGGTGTGAAAAACTAAAACCAAAGAAATTTACTACCAAACATCAAATCGACGCACGTTGTGCTAACCATGTTAGCATCATCCATGAATCCAAATTAATTAATTTCCTGATGATGCTAATATAGTTAACGAAACGCATGTCGAGAAGTTACAAAAAGTGATTTGCTATTTAGTGGTAAATCTCTTTGAGCTTAGCGCTTCTTTTAATTATAATAAAAGAGGTGCTGATGTAAAAGAACAATCAATACTCATGACAATGTGTGATATACATGTGCAGAAAGCACTTTTTAGGATTTTAATGGGATGTTCTCACATCCAACCTTTTTTCCTATTCTATTTTCCATCAATCCAACCATTCCATTCAATCCAACCTATTTTCACTATTGGATTACAATCTTATTCATTCGATGCAATACCCTTTTTTTGACACAAATTTTCCTAATTATGAAGTTGGAAAATGAAAAAAAATTGATTAGTGTAATAAAAACTGCAAAAAAAAACTAATAGTATATGGTCAATTATAAAGAGTGGTCAATTATAATCTTATCTTACTACTATGACGAAATCGTAAAATTTCTTTTTATGCAAGACACAAAGTACTTACAGGGTGTTCTCAAAGTGGTGTCATTTATTTTTGCATAAAAGTTGCAAAATAAAGAAGTTATTAACAGTTACAAAATTTTAAAATAGACTTAACTTTTTGATATTTTCAACCACTTCGTTGTCGAGCACTACGAGTTTCGCAAAGAGGCCAATTTAGCAAAAATCATTTATATAAAAGTTACAGTATAACAAAAATAACATTGTTACAATTTGTTCGGTTAGCACAAAATCTAGCTCGGCGTACCCGTGCGTCACTACCCCTGCGTCACTACCCGTGCGTCACTACCCGTGTGACGCATAAAATAAGCCCGATGTCCACGAAAAATATTATAAGCGTTTTCAATACGCTGTTGTAGTTCTCCGCAGTATTTACTTCTCTATAGTGATAAACTAACATTTTTAAATAGGCCCACTGAAAAAATCGCAGGTCGTTAAATCTGGGGAGCGTACAGGCCAAAAAATGGGTTCATTGGGCCCTGCCATCTGTTGGGAAATTCATTATTTAAATGTTCGTAAAGTTCACGCCTAAAATGTATACTTGATTCGAATCTTGATTCGAAAAATCGTGATTCGAATTCTTGATGAAAGGAACATCTTGTAATCATTTTGGCAGATTGCTTTAAAGAAAGTCTAAATAATTTTCACCTGTCAATCCACCTGGACGAAAGAAAGGCCCAAAAAGCATTCCATTTACTACGCCAGCCCAAACATTTACTAAAAATCTGTGCTGAAAATGAATTCTTTTCGCGGCATCCGGATTTTCTACCACGCAAACATGGTTGTTGTGAAATTTATTTATTCAATTTCTTGTAAATGTGACCTCGTCGGTAGCCAAAATAAATTTGGTAAATTTTTTATTTCTGTTGCACTGATATAAAAGCCAGTGACAAAATTCAACTCTTTTAAGATAATCTTCGGGTTGTAACGCTTGTATCCATTGATAATGATAGGGATAAAAGTGTTCTTGTCGTATAGTCTTCCACACTTTACTATGACCAACTTCAACTTGACTTGCCATAGACCTAGTGCTCATTGTTGCCTCGTTTTCGACATTTTCTACAATTTCCTCCTCAACTTGTACCATTTCGAGTAGAGGAGGTCTTCCGGCATGACCTCCTCGTTGTACCTTTAAGTACCCTATGTCACGAAGTCTCTAAACTAAATTTACACACATCCGCGGAGCCGGATAATTTCTTAATGATGCTGCATTTTGTTGTCACTCCCCGTAAGTGAATATTCTATCCACTAGTTCATTGTTTTCATAAGTGTATAGCATTTTAATCGCAGAAAGTACCCAAAAAGTAAACACGCACTATTAAGGAATTATTATCACTGGTCAAATCGAACATCGCACTCAAAAGAAATATCGTACAAAAATACAAAAAATAGATATATTCAGTATCAGCTGTAAACAAATACTTCAAATAGATACTCCAACAGCGGAGTGGTCAAGAATATCAAAAAGTCAGGTCTATTTTCAAATTTTGTAACTGTTAGTAACTTCTTTAGTTTGCAACTTTTATATAAATTATTTTTGGTAAAATTAATTATTTTTACAACCTGTTAGTTCTACAACCTGTATAAATGACTCAACTTTGAAGACATCCTGTATATTTATTCAAATTTATAATGTCTTCTTCAAACTAACCCTTCTCACTGTAATACGTATATTCCAGTCTTTTTTCCGATATTCAAGACAGTTTTTATAGTTAATTTCTGATATTTCCTTCAAAGCGGCCTGCGAACTCTCCTCAGTGGCTTCTGTGGATTCAAAACGGCGTTCACAGTTTGGTTTCTTTAATAGAGGAAACAGAAAAAAGTTGCGCGATACCTTATCTGGTGAAAATGGTGCTTATGGAATGGTTTTTATTTGATATTTTGCAAAACAATTACGAATAATTATTAATATAGGCAATGGTGCGTTATCGAGATATGAGAACCATAAATTGTTTACCATAAATCTGGACGTTTTCTTCGAATGGACTCACGCCATGATGCATAAGGCTTAAGTAATATTCTTTATTATCTGTTTGACCAGCTGGATGACGGAACTCTTGTGAACAATATCACGAATAGAAAAAAATAGTTAGCATTTTGATTTTTAACCCGTATTGGCGTGGTTTTTTTGGTTTTGGTTCATCGAGAGCACTACACTCGCTTGTAGCTGTTTGTAGGCTATAAACATAGATTTATGTCTCACCATCAGCAATCACGCATTTCAGAATAGCATGATCCAATGCATATCTTCGACAGTTTCAAAACGAGGATGTTTTTCAAATAAAATCGTGTTAAATATAATAACTTAAGCCTTGAGAATCCAAACTTAATCGTCGAAGGAATCTCCCTTACTTTCTAGATACTTTTATCATCTTTTTAGACAATTGGGGTTAAAAAAAATATTTTGTCCTAAATGGAAAGGTCATATATAAGTTTTATTACAATTTTTTTTTTTATTTTTTTTCCTAATAATTGAAAAGTTATATCAAATTGAAAATAAATGTTTAAACCTAGTACCAACGACGTGCCGACAGTTCGAGCTGATGAGTGTTTTAGTTTTTAATCAACTTATTTTTGTTATTATCATCATCAGTGTATTAATAAATGTATCGAAAATATCAAATCTAATTAGTTATTGTGCCTGTTTCGTACCATTTTGTATAAATACTACAAAAACAACTTTCGTAAAAATGTTTTTAAATGTGCCCACAAAATCAATGGTTTCAAGCAACACAACGTATTTATTAATTGTAAAACATCACATTTTTTACAACCACCTGTCATCAAATACATACACACACGATTATTATTTATAACATTGAGTGTTTATTACTTGCTGAAGCTAGATAATCGTGACATTGAGTGTCTTTAACTTTTTTCAACTGTTTATCATAAATAATTAAGGTAAGTATATAAGTTTTACTCGACACTTTATGTTCTGGACATACACGTCCTTTCACCGAGCAAATACAATTTTTACCGTTAAATTGAATATAACTTAAAGCCTTGTAACTTTTTGCCTTTCGCGTGACACCCTACAAATATAATTAATTTATTTGTAGGGTGTCACGCGAAAGGATGGAATATTTTGTTTCTTATTTGCATTTACATTATTATTTTTTAAAAAACTTAATTTGATGCTTTAGCACCTCGAACTTCAGCTGAATTGAACCAAATGTCATTTTTAAGAAAATCTGTGACCATAAAATTTATCAGAATTGGGCTTTATGAACCCTTTGCCACATATTACTGAATTAAATTAGTAACCAACGATATTTTTTTTTTCACTAAACTTCAATAATTTTGACAGTATATACAGAGGTAAAGCAGAGGTAAAAGTACAAGTAAAAAAAATAAAGTAAAAAATCAATAATTATTTTTTATTTAAAAATCCAAAAATCCAAATCCAAAATCCAAAAAAATTGTTAAATCCAAATCAGGAAAAACTGGCTGTTATGATCTGGTAACGTCTTTTCAGTTTCCTTAAAAAGTGCGTGTTAAATAAAATAATCATAATTATTTCTACAATTTCTTCCTTTTCAGATTCGAAAGTAATGAGCTCGAAAGTCATGAGCTCGAAAATATAGTAAGCAAGCCCCCCAGCATTTTACCGTGGAACTAATACTCGGAATAATATTTTGTTAGATTTTGTTGGTATCACATTTTCTGTCGGTTTTCGACTAAAGGCAAGTTGATTACTATTAATACCTTTATATCAGGAAAAAGTTAAGGGCAAATTCTAAATGAAAAAAAGAAGAATACATTGGAGCTCTATTTTGCCCAAATAAGTAAACGTTTCAGTATCAAAATGATCCTATTGCTAAATATCCAGTTGATGGTTTTTATCAAAAACCTTAATATGAGTGTAATAAGTCATGGAATTAGGCCAATTTTTAGGACTTTATTTTAAAAAAGGCATCTAAACGACTGATGCCGCTCGTGAGATTTGCGGAGTAGAAGGCGAAGGTGCCGTATCAATTCGCACCACTCAGCTCTAGTTCTTGGAGGGAGACATGTGTCTTGAAGATACGGAAATATCAGGTTGTCCACGATCTCTTAATGCCGGGATTTTAACCCTTAATTACCATGGCTAACAATTGCAACATACATACCAGTGTCAAATTTGGCCTTTATATATATATATATATATATATATATATATATATATATATATATATATATATATATATATATATATATATACATTGTTTCCTATTAAGACGAAATCCGAATAAATTAAAGACAACCACAGATCCGGCCGATAGAGTAGTTATAGTAAATTTTCCTTTTTGCCCTAGTAAATATAAACTTGACCAATTTGTGGGATTAATTGAGAGGTAAGTTTTAAGTATATTTTTTTATACACAAAATCTATCTTTTAGGATGAGATCTGTTACAACAATATACAAAGACGAGATCTGATCTAATATATAGGTTAGCTTATAAATAACATACACACAATACGAGATCCGCCAGTATTGCCAGACTGAATATGCCATTCCAAACACCTACGAGTATTATAACTGAAGCGAAACTATTTTGTTAACGCAAGCGTTAACGAGGTTGATTTTCTGTTCTATAATGTTTAAAAGGGATTTTTTATTGAATTTCGGTACTATTATATCTAAAAAGGTGGCTTTTCATAAATGTCAAATTCTAATTTAATAATATTCCTTATTATACATAGACCTAAGAAGTTAATGATATCATCTTTTTCTATTTCTGCTTTAAATATAATCTTCCGGAGTGTGTTGTTAATGTGATTTAAGTATTTTTGTCGATCTGCGTTGTCTTTAGTGCCATATATCAAAATATTGCCCATGCACTTAATCGAAAAAAAAAAAAATTCGTTGCACTATTAGTATTTAGAAAGCTCTTATATTTGAAAATATTATTATTGAAGTGAAAGTAATCACAAATTATAATGGTGAAGGATTTCATCTGTAATTATCTTACTTAAAGTATTAGTTGTTAACATTTTTTCATTTAAGTTACTTACTTTTTTCTATTAAGTTATTATAGCTAAACTAGAAGCAATATAAGAACTATTTGAACGGGGTTTAAGACACAAACACAGTCACAAAGCAAGCTTCTGCCTTGTTTTAGTTGGTATGAATGGAACTAAAGTTTAAAAGAAAACTACTAACGCCATCTATTGAAACAAAATGTATAATCTGAAAGCTGTAAATCTTTATAAAATGAGGCTGCCGTCGTGATGCTTCAAAAGGCGACTCAAATCGCGATGAGTTAGTGGAAAAAGAGCGTGAAATGATCGCCTACGATGCGCATTTGATTGTGAGGTAGATAATGGTGGAATTAAAGACGACCAAATACATGATTAACGAAATTTTGATAAATGGTTTAAATAGACGGAAAGTCTGTGCTCGACTTGTTCCTCACGCCTTACAGGACGAGACTGGGTGCTTCAAGTATGATCCTCAAGGTAAGCTTCAAAGTGCTACGTGTAGGTCCACAAGCTCTCCGAAATCGAAAAAATTGCGTATGCAGGAGTCACGAGAGATGACAATGTTGATCTATTTTTTACGATACTGAAGGTATTATAATTCGAAAATTTGTTCCACAGAGCCAAAATATAACTGGCAAATTTTATCTGGGTGTTATAGAACGTTTGTGGAAGAGAATCGTTCGAGTGAGTACTAAATATCGAGTTCCAGAAAGCTGTTCGTGATATCTTATCTTGAATATCCTCCGTATTCGTCTGATTTATCTTCGAGTGATTATTTCCTTTTCCCGAAACTCAAACTGGCCATGAAAGGAACCTTTTAGGATAGTGTTACACAAGTCCAAAATACCATGATGAGGTTATTAGGGCGATTTCGTAAAACATCATAAAAACTCTATGTTAGTATTGGGTGAACATGTCCAGCGGTATATTGATGCGGAAGGCATGTATTTTAAATAAAAAGAAATAATTAAATAATTTAAATTAAAAATAAGTAATTTTTTTTAATTAAAAAGTTGCGTTATTTTTCCGACATATTCTGTATTCACATTTCAACATTTATTGTTTCTTATTTATAATGGTAATATATTTGCATAAATGACAACTAGATAGGTAACCACTTATCAAGATAAAAACTCTGTTAAAAAATACTTCATAAGCTCTCAAAAATTAGAATAATTTTAAACTTATTCCATAAAGATATAAAAAAAACAATATTTTGGGTCTTTTAAAAAATTTAAAATATCGTGTAAGATTTAAAAATTGTTGATAATAATACATCGGCATCAATGAATCCATTTCATGTTCTCCAGTTTATTATTTATGCGATAATATTAAATTTCAAAATTTGCTTTGATTACCAGTAACGGGTTTTCTTTATCAAATTGATTAACCTCATCTTGCAAACATTATATCATCAGTTTTTATGTTATTAGTTATATATATGTATTATAGATTTTGTTAAATTTTTTTATATTTGTATTAAAAATGTTTTTCATACGTACGTATCAATTTAAATTAACCATATCGTCCGTTTTCTCAGAAAGGGTTCTAACTGACAAAAATTTGGGAACTATTTATAGAGCTTATGTCTTATAACCCTATGTCTTATAATCTATGCAATACACACCACAATTTTCTCAACCTAGTTGCAAAAGCAAAATTAACAAATCAGTTAGATCACTTCGTGAAAAAGACAATCTGTTCATATAATATATCGATCAATAAGTTCCCGGTTTGGCATATATGTTAGATGGCGTAACTTACGAAAAATCCTTACCAGTGGTCGATTGTGGTAACCTTCAAACGCATGTGTCAAAATTTTATAACAGTCTACTAGTTTTTGACTCATGATTTAAGTGACACCACTTTTGTTATTTTCAAAAGAATGAAAAAGAAAAGAAAAGAATTTCGTGTGTTGATTAAGCATTTCTTTTTGATGACAAAAAATACCTTTGAAACAAAACAATGGCTTAATATACATTACCCAGTTCTCTACCTCTGGAAAATCCACCATCACTAATTGATTGATATGCTGAAGTTAAACGTGACCGCACAAGCACCAATGATGCTATCGACGTCTAAATGAGGTGGATACACCACAAGAAAAATTCACAAAATTATTTCGCAAAACCGTAAATTAAAACTGCAAAAGATTGCTGATATGAAGATATTGAAAGGAAGTGTTTACACCATTTTGCATGAATCTTTAGGAATGCGTAAATTGCTGTCAAAATGGTTACCGCGATTACTCATAGCGGACCAAAAACAACAAGATATTAATCATTCTGAGCAATGTTTGGAGCTGTTTAAACCCAATAATTTTTTTATGCGGTATCCGACAATGGATGAAACATAGATCCATAACTACACTCCGAAGTCAAATTGGCATTCAGCTGAGCGGACATCAGGCAGTGAAACCAAAAACACAACTATCGGTAGGTAAGTTTATGGCCTCTATATATTAGGATGCGCATGGGATATTGTTCATCGATTATATCGAGAAAGGTAAAACCATCAAATATTACATATTGTTATTGGTGCGTTTAAAAAACGAGCTTGCAAAAGGGGTCCAAATGAATAAAACAAGTACTGTTACAACAAGACAATGCACCGTGTCATAAATCGTTGGCAACGATGGCTAAATTGCATGAATTGCTTCCGCATCCAGCGTTTTCTCCAGATCTGGCCCGACCAATTATTACCTGTTTTCAGATGTCAAAAAAAGGCTGGCTGAAAAAATTTTGCTTCAATGAACAGGTAACTAACGAAACTGAAGCATATTTTGAAGGCAAGTTTCTATTAAAAAAGGTGTAGAAACATTAGAAAAGCGTTGGAATGACGGTATTACTCTTCAAGGAAAACATATTAATGAATAAAGTAAAGAAAATGTTATATTTGTCAGACCGTGACACTTATTGTGACTTATTGACAGATATATTATTTGTATTTTAGTTATCAACTACAAAAGATTTGTTCAAAGTGAATTTATTTAAATTAAATAACCAGTTATTTGATTTAAATAAATACACTTTGAACAAATATTTTATATTTTTTTACTATTGTAGTTCTATCTATTAAACGGCTTTACAAAAATAGTTCAGGTGCAGCATAACACCAGAGATATTTTCACTCAAATTTTTTATTATAAGCTTAAAAAGATTTCAATTTTTTTTAATATACGAGAAACATATTTTACTACTTTTTATAGCATATACTATTTATTATTTACAAGCACTACACAATAATAAAATAAACAAATGATAAAAATAAATTAAATAATTTTTCAAGACCAACTCTAAAACATATCACAGTAACAAAACTGCAACCTAAGCTTTGTCATATAAGAATTATATATATATATATATATATATATATATATATATATATATATATATATATATATATATATATATATATATATATATATTCATTAAATTATTTTCTTGGGGAAACAAAGAATAATTTAAATTCAAATAAATTATTAGAATAGCCTGTTTTGGTGAATTTAACTGTTTATGTTTGTACTAGTTATTTTATCAGCTAATTCATGTAAATTCATTTAAATTATGTTAACAATACTATGTTGACTGTGTATTTCTCTCCTCTTCTTTTCTTTCCAATTGTCTTTTTTTTTCTTCCTATCTTTCTTTTTTTTTGTGACTTGTGTTACAGATATTATATTTGAATTGTTATTAATTTTTTTCCGTTTTTCTTTATATAGAATTAAGTGTTTATTATGTACTTTCTTAACGATGTTCATGCCTTATGGTTTTGGGAACAAATAAATATTATTATTATTATTATTATTATGTTCATCTTATATTTTATTCATATCCACGGTAGCCGGAGTTTGTAACCCAAGACTACAATGTTTGCACTCAACAAGAGGGTTCAGCCGAGGCTCAATGCAAGCTTAAGAATTTTCTGACTATATTTGCTGTACCCAGTAAAGCAGCCTTTTGCATGACTGCCATATGTCTATCATGTAATTCAAGCTTGTCTTTGGCGATTTTCCAGTCGGTTGTTATCAGCCCATTTATAGATATTACTACTGGTATAATGTCGATATCTCTGAGTTTATACATGTCTCTTAGTTCTACAGCTAACGGTTGATATTTTCGTTTTTTCTCGGCAATGGTCTTGGCCAAATTGTGGTCCAACGGTACCGCCACATCGATAATAAGTCCTTTGCGAGCCTTTGTGTCGATTATAATAATATCGGGCCGATTAGCCTCCACCGTCCGATCAGTAATCATTGCCGTATCCCACAAAATCTTTACAGTTTCACTTATATACACCTGTTCTGGTTTCCACTTATAATAAGATATCTCTACGTCCAACAGACCATATTTTTTCAATAATGCTTGATGTATCACCTTAGCAATGTTGTTATGCCTCTGCATATAGTCTGTTTGAGCCAACGCAGGACACCCACCGCTTATATGCTGTATTGATTCTAAATCTTGTTTACATAAGCGACATTTTGGATCGATATTTTGTTCTAATATATGTTTTTTATATGCCCTGGTACTTATGACCTGATCTTGGATAGCACATAGGAAACCTTCTGTGTCTCCATAAAGTCCCGATGTTCGGAGCCATTCTGTAGAGTATTTTTTATTAATGTGTTCAGAATCGAGGAGAGCTGCAAAGCGACCATGGGGCTCCTTTGCTTTCCAAACTGAAATACGTCCCTGGGAAGTTATATGGCTTGCCTCATTAGTTGCTTGTGCTAGACGGAGGGGACTATAATTACTATCCAGTGTACAAGCACCTCTATGAAGATTACTATTTTGGCTGAGAAAATAGGATCTTAGCCGATCCTCCTGTTGACGGCACATTACTTCTACGTTCGGTAAGCCTCTTCCTCCCATATGTCGAGACAAATACAGCCGCTCGATGGAACTTCTTGGGTGATGCATACGATGTTTTGATAATTTGTTTCTTATTTTCTGATCAAATGCTTTCAGTGAGGTGTCAGACCACTTTATTACACCAAAGGTATAAGCAGCCACAGGCAAAGCCCAGGTGTTGATTGCCAATATTTTATTTCTGACGCTCATCAAGGATTTACATATTCTTTCAACTCTAGTTAGGACTCTATTCATAATCATTTCCCTAGCTGTTATATGAGATATTCCTAACAACTGCATCATACCAAGATACTTATAATTTTCTCCACTATTGAGACTACGAATCACAATATCTCCATTTAATTGCATGTTTTCTGTATGTTCCAATACCTGCCCCTTGCGGACATGGACAATTGCACACTTATCAAGGCCAAACTCCATGCAGATGGTATCGCTAAAACTTTCGACAAGCTCTATTTCACTTTGAAGATTATTAGAGTTTGATGCATATAATTTTAGATCGTCCATGTAGAATTGATGTGATACCTGAATGTTTGGATTTCTCTTCATCATATAGCCCATGCTGGACTCTCTCAACATTCTACTTAACGGTGTTAAAGCCACACTGCGGATTCGCATCTCTCCAGTGGTGTACGAGGTATTATTATTATTTACATATAGGCGGGTTTTCCATTTATTCATACAAGTGGAAAGCAATTTTACTAGAGTTGGATGAATCCCATACAATGAAAGGACATACCGGAGCCACGAGTGTGGCACAGAGTCGAACGCTTTTTTATAATCAATCCACGCCATTGATACATTGTGGGATTTTTTTTGTACTTGCTCCTTACAACCTTGGCTACTTTTACGGCACCCGTTTTGCTCAGGCGGTAAAAGACTATTTTCTAATAGATGTTCATTTATTTTGGATGAAATAATAGAGGTAAGGATCTTATAGAGAGTTGGTAGACAAGTTATTGGTCTATAATTTTTTGGATTCAAACTGTCCTGTCCCTTTGATAACATATATGTCATTCCCGTAGTCATATATTCAGGTATGTTATGTTGCTCTTTTATTAACTCTTGAAAAAACTTTGCCAGCGTCCCATGACTACTAACAAGATACTTCCACCACACATTTTGGATGCCATCGATACCTGGCGCTTTCCAGTTAAGCGTTTTTTGGACTGCCTTTTTTACATCGCCTCTAGTTATTATAACTTCTGGCATTTCCTTTATGTTTTGTCTCGCTTCCTCTTCTTCATGTATCCAATAAGCCTGTTCATTGTGGGTTTTTGGAACTGACCAAATATTTGACCAATACTTGATCATTGCATTCTCGTTTGGTATTTGTAGCTGTTCTGTTTTTTCTTGTTGTTCCAGTTGACGGTAAAACTTCTTCTGGTTAGTCGAGAATACGAATCCTTGTTTTTTTCGCTTCGAGGATTCATTATATCGCCTTATACGAGCTCCCCATGCGGCTGTTCTCTGTCTGAGACATTCATTTTCTTGCTTTATTTTCTTATCAAAGTCTTTGGATGACATACGAACTTTGATCCTTTTAGCAATTGCTCTAAGACTCTTCTTGGTCTTTTTAGAGCTCTTTTCACCGTTTGTAAAAAATTCACAAAGTTGACCTATCTCTCGTCTAGCTTTCGCAATTTTATTTTCTATTCGTCGTTTCCATGCTGGACTGAATGTCTGTTTTGATACAGTAATATTTGTTTGTGTTTTCAACTTTTCAGATCTTGTTTGAATTGCGATACCAAGGGCCGAACAGACTGCCAACGCGGCACAATAAACAATTTCAATGACCTCGGTCAATGAAGGGGCCTCCGTTAGATCCTCTCCGACCAGATTGTCCATGGCCTTCACGGTATCATAGAATATAGCATTTCCTTTCACTCTTGGGACTCGGGGTCTCTGGTCTATATCGACACCTGCATATTTCATTCTGAAATTTATATAAAGCTCTCTCAAGACAGACAATGATTGTGATGATATCTGGCTCGCAGAATTTGTTGGATTGTTCTCGTTCGGATCTTTTTGTATTGGTTGTTGGATCACTGTATATCTATCTGGTTGTGTAGATTTTCCTGCAACCTTGCTCGGATCGATTTGTAATTCTTGAATTACTTCGTGTTTGATGATATCCAATTCAGCGGTAGAAAATACATTCCCCTGTGGATTATAGAATTATATTGACCGCAGATTCGTTGTTCTGTAAAAGTGTTATTGGGAAACATCTTTTTCCATTCTAGGTACATTCTTTTCCGGAATCCCTCAATATTAACTCCTCCCTGTGTGCTTCTGTAGTACGCGCGCATAATTGAGACATTCATCTCTTTAGACCATCTCACGCGTTGGTCAGATTGACTAGAGACGGCGGAGGGCCTATTGGCGGTCCCCAAACCGCATCTAGTTTGCGTAGGAAAAATTTCAGCATTTGCGGTAGCCATAAGTGGTGTGGCGCCGCACCTCCTCTGTTGACCTGAGGGAGGTTCACCACTGTCCACTGACATGGGTAGCATATTTCGCACTGAAGGCCCAGTGTCAGAACCAACAGCGGGGTCTTGTTGTGTCCGCATACGGTAGCAGCAAGAGACACTGTTGGCTGGAGTGCCTCCGACTGACCAGACATTATTATTATTATTATTATTCTGCTCATCCTTACTGTAGAATCTCAGCTCATGCTGGCCGGTATTCCAATGCCAAAATGAAAAAGCAATTCAGCTCCTCTCACCCTAGCATAGTCTGCAAGAGCACGGCACGCTGTCCCACTATGGCAATCGATCTCGAGATCCCGAGGCTCTCGAGGTTCTTTGAAAATCTCTTACTTATCAGGCCTTCGGCGGATATAACGAAGGGCACTACATCTACCTTACTCAGTTTCCACTGGTTCTTCAAGTCGTATGCCAGATTTTCATACTTTGTGGATTTTTCTATCTCAGTTTTTCTAATGTTGTGAGATAGTGGCACTGCGATGTCAATTATAAAAGCCCTCTTGTCCTTTTTGTTGATTAGAACAATATCCGGCCTGTTATAATCAACTGTTCGATCAGTAGTGATTGGTCTGTCCCAGTAAAGAATGGTACCGGATGATTCAAGTACAGGAGAAGGCGAGTACTTATAATATGGAGGAGGTGCATTTTCTATTAGCGAGTATTTTTTTACAATTTGTTGATGTATAATTTTTGCCAGCTGATTATGCCGTCCTAAATAAGCATTAGGAGCAAGGGCCGGGCAACCGCCAATAAGGTGCTCAATTGTTTCCCCTAAAGTACCGCATTTCCTGCACTTATCGACTACGTCCAAATGCAGTATGTGCTTTTCATAGTTTTTTGTTCTTGTTACCCTATCTTGAATAGATATCGCGAAACCTTCTGTTTCTGGGTACAAGAGTCCATCGGTCAGCCACTTCAGAGACAATTGTTCGTCAATGGTGTCATCTTCGAGTGACTTAGGAAACCTTCCGTGCAATGTTTGTCCTTTCCATTCTCGAACACAGTCCGTGAGTGTTGTTCTGCTATCAATACGATTCCGTTTATTTAGGTTCAGTGGGGTGAAACCCCGATCCTCATTTGCAACTAATTTCATCAACGTACTGTTTGAATCAAGGAAGTGTTTTCTCATTCTATTTTCTTGATTGAGACAGAGATTTTTTACGTTTACAAGGCCTCTGCCCCCCAACTTTCTTGGGATGTATAGTCTTTTCGTAGATGAGTTTGGATGCAGGCATCGGAACTTTGTCAATGTTCGGCGCGTCAACCTATCGAGCTCATCAAGGTCAGTTTCTGACCATTTAACTATGCCAAAAGAATATGTCAGAGTTGGCACCGCCCAACCGTTGATCGCTCTAATGAGGTTTCCTCCGTTCAGTTTGGTGTTTAAAAGTTTTGCAAGTCTCTTTTGGTATAGAGTGGAAAAGTCCTTCTTTAACTGGTTATGATCAAGTTTATGCTTTTGGGGTATTCCTAAATATTTGTAGGACTCTTCTGGTTCTAGTTGTTGTATGTTACAAAGTGTTGAATGTTGACTCTGAACCTTTCCCTTCTGTATACTAATGGTAGAGCATTTGTCCAGTCCGAATGACATTCTGATATCCCTACTGAATGTTTCAACTGTTTTTATCAATGAGTTTAATTTTTCTCTGGTTTCTCCATATAATTTAAGGTCATCCATATATAGTAGATGAGAGAGCTTTCTTGGATTCCTCATGTTAAGTTTGTATCCAATATTGCTGTTGTTGAGTAGGGTGGACAAAGGATTCAATGCTAAACAGAACCAAATTGGAGAAAGGGAATCTCCCTGAAAAATTCCCCTCTCGATATTTGTAGCAGCAATGCATTGTTGGCCGACAAAAAGATTCGTTTTCCACTTCCCCATCAGGCACTTTAAAGAATTAATAATCTGGGGGCTAATTTTATAGAAATTCAGAACCTCAACCAGCCAATCGTGAGGGACACTATCGAATGCTTTCTTGTAGTCTATATAGCAGATATTTAAGTTGCGTTTTCTTTTTCGCGCTTGCTCAAGAACTACAGCATCGATCGTCAATTGTTCCTTGCAGCCCATACTTGCTCTTATACATCCTTTCTGTTCTTCTTCAAAAATGTTGTTTTTATCACAATGTTGGTAGATTTTTTCATTGAGTAGGGCTGTGAACAGTTTATATAACACTGACAGACATGTGATTGGTCTGTAGTTATTGGGTTGCTTAACGTCCCCTTTTTTGAACAGTAGGTATGTATTGCCCTCCATTAGAAAGTCAGGGAAAGTGTCTGGATTTATTAAAACCTCTTTAAATGCATTTGCAAGTACGGGATAGGCGGCTGTAAAGCTTTTAATCCAGAAGTTATGCAATCCATCTGGTCCAGGCGCCTTCCAGTTGTGAGTCTTCCTGACAGCAGAGCAAATGTCAATCTCTGTGAAATCGTTAGACTCCATATCTGGGAGAGCATTTGTCTGTTCTTGAATGGTTTTAACCCAAGGAGCCAATTTTTCGTAGCCGTCTGATTTTTTCCAAGCCGATCTCCAATATTCCGCAAAGGAAGACACATCGATATTCGTAAGTTCTGACTTGCTGTTACCTTCTGCTTCGAGTTGTCTATAAAATTTCTTTTGGCTGTTTGCAAATACTGAATTTTGATGTTTTCGCTTTTCTAGTTCATTATATCTTGCTAGCCTGGCTCCTTTCGATTTAGCTTTTTGCCTAAACCGATCTTTTAGATCCAACAATTTTTCTGTCAGGTTTGAATCATCGAAGTCAATGCCAGATTTATTGGCAATTATTTTTGCTTTTCTCGCTACTTTATTTGACTGATTACCAGAAAGATACTCTGAGATAATGTCAACTTTCCTCCGGAACTCATTGATATTGTTTTCAAGGCGCGTTTTCCAGACAGGTGTATTTTTCTGGATACTACGACCAGCCGCATTATGGGTGTAAGTCTTTTTATTATTATTATTATCCTCGTACTGAACTCAGCATCTCAGCCTAAGCTGGTCTATATTACAATGCCAAAATGAGAAAGCAATTCAACTCCTCTCATTTAGCATAAAATTTTACGAACAATGTGGCATGTCTGCAAGAGTACTGCACGTTGTCCCACTATGGCAATCGATTCTGAGATACAAAGGTTCTTCAAATTTTTTGAAAAGTTCTTACTTATTAGGCCTTCGGCGGATATAACGAAAGGCACTATCTCTACCTTATGCAGTTTCCACTGGTTTTTCAAATCGTACGCAAGGTTTTCATACTTAGTGGTTTTCTCCAACTCGGTTTTCCTGATATTATGAGAGAGTGGCACTGCGATGTCAATTATAAAAGCCCTTTTCTCCTTTTTACTAATTAGAACAATGTCTGGTCTATTATAATCGACCGTTCGATCTGTTGTGATTGGTCTGTCCCAGTATAGGATTGCATCAGATGATTCCAATACGGGAGAAGGTGAGTATTTATAATATGGAGCAGGTGCGTTATCTAATAGCGAATACTTTAATGCAATTTGCTGATGTATAATTTTCGCCAGCTGATTATGTCTTCCTAAATAAGCATTAGGGGCTAGAACTGCACACCCACCGATAAGGTGTTCAATCATTTCCCCCACTATACCGCACTTTCTACATCGGTCGACAACATCCATGTGTAGTATATGCGTTTCATAGTTCCGTGTTCTTACTACCTTATCTTGAATAGATGTCGCAAAACCTTCTGTTTCTGGGTACAACAGCCCATCGGTCAGCCATTTTAGAGACAATGGTCCATCAATGGTATCATCCTCGAGTGACTTTGGATACCGTCCATGCAGTGTCTGTTGTTTCCATTCACGGACACAATCCGTAAGTGTTGTTCTACCATCAACACGATTCAATTTATCTAGGTTCAAAGGGGTGAAACCCCGGTCCTCCTTAGCAACCAACTTCATTAGAGTGCTGCTTGAATTAATGAAGCGTTCTCTCATCTTACTCTCCTGGTTCAGACAAAGGTTCTTAATGTTCACGAGGCCTCTGCCTCCCAACTTTCTTGGAATGTACAGTCGCTTCATAGATGAATTTGGATGCAGACATCGGAATTTTGTCAATGTTCGACGTGTTAATCTATCCAGTCCATCAAGGTCTGTTTCTGACCATTTAACAATACCAAAGGAATAGGTCAGAGTTGGCACTGCCCATCCATTGATCGCTCTAATCAGGATTCCACTGTTCAGTTTGGTATTTAAAAGTTTTGTAAGCCTCTTTTCGTACATAGTAGAAAAGTCTTTCTTTAACTGGCTATGGTTAAATTTCTCGTTTTGAGGTATACCTAAATATTTATAGGATTCTTCTGGTGCCAGTTGTTGTATGTTACAGTGTGTTGAATGTTGATTGTTGACTATTCCTTTTTGAATGCTAATGGTAGAGCATTTATCAAGTCCGAATGACATCTTGATATCCCTACTAAATTCTTCGACCATTTTTATTAAGGAGTTTAGTTTTTCTCTAGTTTCTCCATAGAGTTTAAGGTCATCCATATATAGTAGGTGCGAGAGCTTTCGTGGATTCCTCATGTTTAGTTTATATCCTATATTACTGTTGTTCAGTAATGTAGACATAGGGTTTAGGGCTAGACAAAACCAAACTGGAGAAAAGGAATCTCCCTGAAAAATTCCTCTCTCGATATTCGCAGTTGTAATGCATTGTTGGTCGATAAAGAGATTTGTTTTCCATTTCCCCATTAGGCACCTTAAGGAGTTAATGATGGGAGGGCTTATTTTATAAATCTTCAGGACTTCTAGTAACCAATCGTGTGGAACACTATCGAAGGCTTTCCTGTAGTCTATATAGCAGATGTTTAGGTTGCGTTTTCTTTTCCGCGCTTGTTCGAGAACTACAGCATCGATCGTTAGCTGTTCCTTGCATCCCATACTTGCTCTTATACATCCTTTCTGCTCTTCTTCAAAAATATTGTTTTCATCACAATGTTTGTAAATTTTTTCATTGATTAGGGCTGTCAACAATTTATAAAATACTGACAGACACGTGATGGGTCTATAGTTATTGGGTTGCTTAGCATCACCCTTTTTGTGCAGAAGATATGTATTGCCTTCCATTAAAAAATTCGGGAAAGTATCAGGATTTATCATTACCTCTTTAAATGCACTAGCAAGTGGGCGGTGGGCCGCCGTAAAGTTTTTAATCCAGAAGTTATGTAGTCCATCTGGTCCAGGAGCTTTCCAGTTATGAGTTTTCTTGACGGCGGTGCAAATGTTAGTCGCCGTGAAATCGTTAAACTCCATTTCTGGGAGAGCAGTTGTGTGCTGTTCAATTGTTTTAATCCAAGGTGCCGCTTTTTCATAATCATCTGATCTTTTCCAAACCGATTGCCAATATTCTGCAAAGGAGGACATGTCCACATTCTCAAGTTCTGACCTGCTACTGCCTTGTTCGAGCTCTCTATAAAATTTCTTTTGACTATTTATGAATTCTGAATTTTGGTGCTTTCGTTTTTTTAGCTCGTTATATCTTGCTAGCCTAGCCCCTTTAGATTTAGCTTTCTGTCTAAACCGATCTTTAAGATCCAATAATTTTTCGGAGAAGTTTGGATCGTCGAAGCCAATGCCAGATTTATTGGCAATTGTTTTTATTTTTTTCATTACTTTACTTGATCGATTACCAGAAAGGTATTCTGAGATGACGTCGACTTTCCTTCGGAAATCATCGATATTGTTTTCAAGGCGTGTTTTCCAGGCAGGCGTATTTTTCTGGAAATTATGCCTGCTCGTACTGGGGGTGTATGTTTTTTGGCCTGAAATTTCGATCGCAGTCACTGCTGCACAGTACAACGCAAGATGTATATCACACAGATCTAGTATCCCAGCCAGATGTGATTCCAGAACTTTATTGATCTGCATTAGAGTAATACTAGCTTTTGTAATATTTCGCAGTATTGGAATTTTTGGTCTATTTAGTGGATTTGACCCAATAAAATGGGCCAAATTACTGTAAAACTTCTCTCGTACATTAGACAAGTTCTGTTGTAAGGTCTCTTCCCCATTGCTAGACGGTGAGGCCTCCGGTGGAAAATTAGGAGTTTGTTCTATAGGCTGGGCCTGTGTGGTTAAGGTGAGGACGCCTATATTATCTTCTTCATGTTGCTGATATGTAACGTTCTGGTGTAATTCATTACCAACTTCTCTCTTGACATTCATTAGTTCTGTTTCGGTGAGATACTTTTTATTTAAAATTATATTTTTACGGTCGGCTAAGTTTTGCTCAGACAACCGAATTCCAGGGAACCTCTTCTTATATTCTTGATAGAGTGCATTTCTCCATTTATTATTATTATTATTATTATTATTATTATTATTATTATTATTATCCTCGTACTGAACTCAGCATCTCAGCCTAAGCTGGTCTATATTACAATGCCAAAATGAGAAAGCAATTCAACTCCTCTCACTTAGCATAAAATTTTACGAACAATGTGGCACGTCTGCAAGAGCACTGCACGTTGTCCCACTATGGCAATCGATTTTGAGATACCAAGGTTCTTCAAATTTTTTGAAAAGTTCTTACTTATTAGGCCTTCGGCGGATATAACGAAAGGCACTATCTCTACCTTATGCAGTTTCCACTGGTTTTTCAAATCGTACGCAAGGTTTTCATACTTAGTGGTTTTCTCCAACTCGGTTTTCCTGATATTATGAGAGAGTGGCACTGCGATGTCAATTATAAAAGCCCTTTTCTCCTTTTTACTAATTAGAATAATGTCTGGTCTATTATAATCGACCGTTCGATCTGTTGTGATTGGTCTGTCCCAGTATAGGATTGAATCAGATGATTCCAATACGGGAGAAGGTGAGTACTTATAATATGGAGCAGGTGCGTTATCTAATAGCGAATACTTTAATGCAATTTGCTGATGTAAAACTTTCGCCAGCTGATTATGTCTTCCTAAATAAGCATTAGGGGCTAGAACTGCACACCCACCGATAAGGTGTTCAATCGTTTCCCCCACTATACCGCACTTCCTACATCGGTCGACAACATCCATGTGTAGTATATGCTTTTCATAGTTCCGCGTTCTTACTACCTTATCTTGAATAGATGTCGCAAAACCTTCTGTTTCTGGGTACAACAGCCCATCGGTCAGCCATTTTAGAGACAATGGTCCATCAATGGTATCATCCTCGAGTGACTTTGGATACCGTCCATGCAGTGTCTGTTGTTTCCATTCACGGACACAATCCGTAAGTGTTGTTCTACCATCAACACGATTCAATTTATCTAGGTTCAACGGGGTGAAACCCCGGTCCTCCTTAGCAACCAACTTCATTAGCGTGCTGCTTGAATTAATGAAGCGTTCTCTCATCTTACTCTCCTGGTTCAGACAAAGGTTCTTAATGTTCACGAGGCCTCTGCCTCCCAACTTTCTTGGAAGGTACAGTCGCTTCATAGATGAATTTGGATGCAGACATCGGAATTTTGTCAATGTTCGCCGTGTTAATCTATCCAGTCCATCAAGGTCTGTTTCTGACCATTTAACAATACCAAAGGAATAGGTCAGAGTTGGCACTGCCCATCCATTGATCGCTCTAATCAGGTTTCCACTGTTCAGTTTGGTATTTAAAAGTTTTGTAAGCCTCTTTTCGTACATAGTAGAAAAGTCTTTCTTTAACTGGCTATGGTTAAATTTCTCGTTTTGAGGTATACCTAAATATTTATAGGATTCTTCTGGTGCCAGTTGTTGGATGTTACAGTGTGTTGAATGTTGATTGTTGACTATTCCTTTTTGAATGCTAATGGTAGAGCATTTATCAAGTCCGAATGACATCCTGATATCCCTACTAAATTCTTCGACCATTTTTATTAAGGAGTTTAGTTTTTCTCTAGTTTCTCCATAGAGTTTAAGGTCATCCATATATAGTAGGTGCGAGAGCTTTCGTGGATTCCTCATGTTTAGTTTATATCCTATATTACTGTTGTTCAGTAATGTAGACATAGGGTTTAGGGCTAGACAAAACCAAACTGGAGAAAAGGAATCTCCCTGAAAAATTCCTCTCTCGATATTCGCAGTTGTAATGCATTGTTGGTCGATAAAGAGATTTGTTTTCCATTTCCCCATTAGGCACCTTAAGGAGTTAATGATGGGAGGGCTTATTTTATAAATCTTCAGGACTTCTAGTAACCAATCGTGTGGAACACTATCGAAGGCTTTCCTGTAGTCTATATAGCAGATGTTTAGGTTGCGTTTTCTTTTCCGCGCTTGTTCGAGAACTACAGCATCGATCGTTAGCTGTTCCTTGCATCCCATACTTGCTCTTATACATCCTTTCTGCTCTTCTTCAAAAATATTGTTTTCATCACAATGTTTGTAAATATTTTCATTGATTAGGGCTGTCAACAATTTATAAAATACTGATAGACACGTGATGGGTCTGTAGTTATTGGGTTGCTTAGCATCACCCTTTTTGTACAGAAGATATGTATTGCCTTCCATTAAAAAATTCGGGAAAGTATCAGGATTTATCATTACCTCTTTAAATGCACTAGCAAGTGGGTGGTGGGCCGCCGTAAAGTTTTTAATCCAGAAGTTATGTAGTCCATGTGGTCCAGGCGCTTTCCAGTTATGAGTTTTCTTGACGGCGGTGCAAATGTCAGTCGCCGTGAAATCGTTAACCTCCATTTCTGGGAGAGCAGTTGTGTGCTGTTCAATTGTTTTAATCCAAGGTGCCGCTTTTTCATAGTCATCTGATCTTTTCCAAACCGATTGCCAATATTCTGCAAAGGAGGACATGTCCACATTCTCAAGTTCTGACCTGCTACTGCCTTGTTCGAGCTCTCTATAAAATTTCTTTTGACTATGTATGAATTCTGAATTTTGGTGCTTTCGTTTTTTTAGCTCGTTATATCTTGCTAGCCTAGCCCCTTTAGATTTAGCTTTCTGTCTAAACCGATCTTTAAGATCCAATAATTTTTCGGAGAAGTTTGGATCGTCGAAGCCAATGCCAGATTTATTGGCAATTGTTTTTATTTTTTTCATTACTTTACTTGATCGATTACCAGAAAGGTATTCTGAGATGACGTCGACTTTCCTTCGGAAATCATCGATATTGTTTTCAAGGCGTGTTTTCCAGGCAGGCGTATTTTTCTGGAAATTATGCCTGCTCGCACTGGGGGTGTATGTTTTTTGGCCTGAAATTTCGATCGCAGTCACTGCTGCACAGTACAACGCAAGATGTATATCACACAGATCTAGTATCCCAGCCAGATGTGATTCCAGAACTTTATTGATCTGCATTAGAGTAATACGAGCTTTTGTAATATATCGCAGTATTGGAATTTTTGGTCTATTTAGTGGATTTGACCCAATAAAATGGGCCAAATTACTGTAAAACTTCTCTCGTACATTAGACAAGTTCTGTTGTAAGGTCACTTCCTCATTGCTAGACGGTGAGGCCTCCGGTGGAAAATTATGAGTTTGTTCTATAGGCTGGGCCTGTTTGGTTAAGGTGAGGACGCCTACATTATCTTCTTCATGTTGCTGATATGTAACGTTCTGGTGTAATTCATTACCAACTTCTCGCTTGACATTCATTAGTTCTGTTTCGGTGAGATACTTTTTATTTAAAATTATATTTTTACGGTCGGCTAAGTTTTGCTCAGACAGTCGAGTTCCAGGGAACCTCTTCTTATATTCTTGATATAGTGCATTTCTCCATCCAGAAAGCGGCTTATCTCCGCACTGGTTCACGTAATAGTAGGTACGCATTACCTCAATATTCATTTCGCGTGTCCATCTGATACGTGGAGTGCGTTCAGTTCTAGTGGCAGCCCTCCTTATGGGGGACGAGCCAACAAGAACCGGGACATTTCCGTCTTCCATTTCATTATTAATTTGCATTCTGCACTGATCTTGTGATGAAGTGCTCGGTGGTGCGAGTCTTTGATTTTCAAATTGTTGCTCGGGTACCTTTTTCGTTGCCATTCCTGTGGTGCCATAGAGTTGAGAACTGCCACTCGCTCCAGATTCACCAACCCCGGACAAATTCTGCCGACGGTTCCGAAGGGTTCTTGTCCGCAAAACCCTACCGCCTTGTATAATACCATTATCTGTTTCAGTCTCCATAAAAAAATTTTTGGGTTCAAGGGAAAAACGGTCACCCAAGGCAGAGCCCCGATTTACCTTAGGAAAGCTATTTACTACCGGAGGGCGCTAGGTATCCGGAGACATCGTTCGAAACACTTTAACCCTGTGCCATTCAGCTCCTCGGCACGATGGATTTCCACCTTGAGCTTGGGGATTTTTTTTTTCCAGAGGTTTACTCCTCTCAGCTCGGGAAGGTGGTGGCGCCACTCACCAAGCGGATTATCTGCCCCCTGCCCTATTATTATTATTATTATTATTATTATTATTATTATTATTATTATTATTATTATTATTATTATTATTATTATTATTATTATTATTATCACAAACATGATTCATCGATCTTCTCAGCCTAGGCTGGTCGGGTTTACAATGCCAAAATGAGAAAGCAGTTCAGCTCCTCCCATTCAGCTTAGTACCTTATGTACAATGTGGCAAGTTTGTAAGAGAACTGCTCGTTGTCCTACTGTGGTAATCGATTTTGAAACACCAAGAATTTCCAGATTTTGGGAAAAGGTTTTGCTTACTAGGCCTTCGGCGGATATAACAAAAGGTAACACCTCCACTTTCTGGAGTTTCCATTGATTTTTCAGATCAATTGCAAGATTTTCGTACTTCGTGACCTTTTCCATTTCAGTTTTTCTGATGTTATGAGAGAGTGGTATCGCAATGTCAATTATGAAAGCTCTCCTCTGCTTTTTGTTAATTAGAACAATATCCGGCCTATTATAGTCAACCGTCCGATCTGTTGTAATTGGTCTATCCCAGTAAAGAATTGTATCGGCTGACTCAAATACGGGGGAAGGCGTGTACTTGTAATATAGTGGAGGCATCTTATCAAATAGCGAGTGCTTTAAAGCGATTTGCTGGTGTATAATTTTCGCCAGCTGATTATGCCTGCCTAGGTTTAATAGGGGTTTAGGGTAATTAGGGGCAAGGACTGGACACCCTCCAACAAGGTGTTCTATTGTTTCTCCTACACCACCGCACTTCCTGCACTTGTCGACAACATCCATGTGTAGAATATGTCTTTCATAATTTTTTGTCCTTACTACCTTATCTTGAATAGCTGTCGCGAAGCCTTCTGTTTCTGGATATAATAGTCCATCGGTAAGCCAGTTTAGAGACAAATATTTGTCAATGGAGTTATCCTGAAGTGATTTAGGAAATCTCCCAGGTAATGTCTGTTGTTTCCATTCTTGAACGATATCCTTCAGTGCTGTTCTACTATCAACACGATTTTGTTTATTTAGATTTAGTGGGGTGAAACCCTGGTCCTTCTTAACAACCAGTTTCATTAGTGTGCTATGTGAACTAATGAAGCGCTCTCTCATCCTATTCTCCTGATTGAGACAAAGATTCTTGACATTCACAAGCCCTCTGCCTCCCAACTTTCTTGGAATATATAGCCTTTTTGTGGACGAATTGGGATGTAAACATCGGAACTTTGTCAATGTTCTTCGTGTCAATCTATCAAGTTCATCAAGATCTGCTTCAGACCATTTAATAATGCCAAAAGAATATGTCAGAGTTGGCACCGCCCAGCCATTGATTGCTTTAATGAGGTTTTCACCGTTCAGTTTGGTGTTTAAGAGTTTTGTCAGTCGTTTATGGTTCAAAGTGGAAAAATTCTTCTTTAATAGGCTATGATCAAATTTATGATTTTGAAGCATTCCTGAATATTTGTATGAGTCTTCTGATGCTAGTTCTTGTATACCGCAGACTGTTGAATGTTGTTCTTTTATTATTCCCTTAATTATTATTATTATTATTATTATTATTATTATCCTCGTACTGAACTCAGCATCTCAGCCTAAGCTGGTCTATAGTATATTATTATTCTGCTCATCCTTACTGTAGAATCTCAGCTCATGCTGGCCGGTATTCCAATGCCAAGATGAAAAAGCAATTCAGCTCCTCTCACCCTAGCATAATATCTTACGAACAATGTGACACGTCTGCAAGAGTACGGCACGCTGTCCCACTATGGCAATCGATCTCGAGATCCCGAGGCTCTCGAGGTTCTTTGAAAATCTCTTACTTATCAGGCCTTCGGCGGATATAACGAAGGGCACTACATCTACCTTACTCAGTTTCCACTGGTTCTTCAAGTCGTATGCCAGATTTTCATACTTTGTGGATTTTTCTATCTCAGTTTTTCTAATGTTGTGAGATAGTGGCACTGCGATGTCAATTATAAAAGCCCTCTTGTCCTTTTTGTTGATTAGAACAATATCCGGCCTGTTATAATCAACCGTTCGATCAGTAGTGATTGGTCTGTCCCAGTAAAGAATGGTATCGGATGATTCAAGTACAGGAGAAGGCGAGTACTTATAATATGGAGGTGGTGCATTTTCTAATAGCGAGTATTTTTTTGCAATTTGTTGATGTATAATTTTTGCCAGCTGATTATGCCGTCCTAAATAAGCATTAGGAGCAAGGGCCGGGCAACCGCCAATAAGGTGCTCAATTGTTTCCCCCAAAGTACCGCATTTCCTGCACTTATCGACTACGTCCAAATGCCGTATGTGCTTTTCATAGTTTTTTGTTCTTGTTACCCTATCTTGAATAGATATCGCGAAACCTTCTGTTTCTGGGTACAAGAGTCCATCGGTCAGCCACTTCAGAGACAATTGTTCGTCAATGGTGTTATCTTCGAGTGACTTAGGAAACCTTCCGTGCAATGTTTGTCCTTTCCATTCTCGAACACAGTCCGTGAGTGTTGTTCTGCTATCAATACGATTTTGTTTATTTAGGTTCAGTGGGGTGAAACCCCGATCCTCCTTTGCAACCAATTTCATTAACGTACTGTTTGAATCAAGGAAGTGTTTTCTCATTCTATTTTCTTGATTGAGACAGAGATTTTTTACGTTTACAAGGCCTCTACCCTCCAACTTTCTTGGGATGTATAGTCTTTTCGTAGATGAGTTTGGATGCAGGCATCGGAACTTTGTCAATGTTCGGCGCGTCAACCTATCGAGCTCATCAAGGTCAGTTTCTGACCATTTAACTATGCCAAAAGAATATGTCAGAGTTGGCACCGCCCAACCGTTGATCGCTCTAATGAGGTTTCCTCCGTTCAGTTTGGTGTTTAAAAGTTTTGCAAGTCTCTTTTGGTATAGAGTGGAAAAGTCCTTCTTTAACTGGTTATGATCAAGTTTATGCTTTTGGGGTATTCCTAAATATTTGTAGGACTCTTCTGGTTCTAGTTGTTGTATGTTACAAAGTGTTGAATGTTGACTCTGAACCTTCTTCTGTATACTAATGGTAGAGCATTTGTCCAGTCCGAATGACATTCTGATATCCCTACTGAATGTTTCAACCGTTTTTATAAATGAGTTTAATTTTTCTCTAGTTTCTCCATATAATTTAAGGTCATCCATATATAGTAGATGAGAGAGCTTTCTTGGATTCCTCATGTTAAGTTTATATCCAATATTGCTGTTGTTGAGTAGTGTGGACAAAGGGTTCAATGCTAAACAGAACCAAATTGGAGAAAGGGAATCTCCCTGAAAAATTCCCCTCTCGATATTTGTAGCAGCAATGCATTGTTGGCCGACAAAAAGGCTGGGGGCTAATTTTATAGAAATTCAGAACATCAACCAGCCAATCGTGAGGGACACTATCGAATGCTTTCTTGTAGTCTATATAGCAGATATTTAAGTTGCGTTTTCTTTTTCGCGCTTGCTCAAGAACTACAGCATCGATCGTCAATTGTTCCTTGCAGCCCATACTTGCTCTTATACATCCTTTCTGTTCTTCTTCAAAAATGTTGTTTTTATCACAATGTTGGTAGATTTTTTCATTGAGTAGGGCTGTGAACAGTTTATATAACACTGACAGACATGTGATTGGTCTGTAGTTATTGGGTTGCTTAACGTCCCCTTTTTTGAACAGTAGGTATTTATTGCCCTCCATTAGAAAGTCAGGGAAAGTGTCTGGATTTATTAAAACCTCTTTAAATGCATTTGCAAGTACGGGATAGGCGGCTGTAAAGCTTTTAATCCAGAAGTTATGCAATCCGTCTGGTCCAGGCGCCTTCCAGTTGTGAGTCTTCCTGACAGCAGTGCAAATGTCAATCTCTGTGAAATCGTTAGACTCCATATCTGGGAGAGCATTTGTCTGTTCTTGAATGGTTTTAACCCAAGGAGCCAATTTTTCGTAGCCGTCTGATTTTTTCCAAGCCGATCTCCAATATTCCGCAAAGGAAGACACATCGATATTCTTAAGTTCTGACTTGCTGTTACCTTCTGCTTCGAGTTGTCTATAAAATTTCTTTTGGCTGTTTGCAAATACTGAATTTTGATGTTTTCGCTTTTCTAGTTCATTATATCTTTCTAGCCTGGCTCCTTTCGACTTAGCTTTTTGCCTAAACCGATCTTTTAGATCCAACAATTTTTCTGTCAGGTTTGAATCATCGAAGTCAATGCCAGATTTATTGGCAATTATTTTTGCTTTTCTCGCTACTTTACTTGACTGATTACCAGAAAGATACTCTGAGATAATGTCAACTTTCCTCCGGAACTCATTGATATTGTTTTCAAGGCGCGTTTTCCAGACAGGTGTATTTTTCTGGATACTACGACCAGCCGCATTATGGGTGTAAGTCTTTTGACCTGAAATTTCGATGACAGTCACTGCTGCACAATATAATGCAAGATGTATATCGCTTAAATTTGTCATCCCAGATAGATGTGATTCCAAAACTCTATTAATCTGCATTAGAGTAATACGTGATTTTGCAATATTACGCAGTACTGGAATTTTTGGTCTATTCAATGGGTTTGAGCCAGTAAAACTGGCCAAATTGCTGTAAAACTTCTCTCGTATGTTAGAAAAGTTACGTTGCGAGATTGATTCTTCATTTTTAGATGATGATGCTTCTGGTGATACATTTTGAGTTTGTTCTACTTGTTTCTCCTCTGTATTCGAGTTAAGAACGTCTATAGTATCTTCTTTATGTTGTTGATATGTAATGTTTTGATGTAGTTCATTACCGATTTCTCTCTTGATGTTCATTAATTCCGATTCGGTTAGATAGCTTTTCCTTAGAATTACATTTTTACGGTCGGCTAAGTTTTGTTCCGACAGCTGAGTTTCAGGGAACCTCTTTTTATATTCTTGGTGGAGTGCATGCCTCCATCCAGGGAGCGGATTATCTCCGCACTGGTTTACGTAGTAATAGGCACGCATTACATCAATATTCATTTCGCGTGTCCATCTGATACGTGGAGTGCGTTCGGTCCTAGTGAAAGCCTTCCTTATTAGGGGCGAGCCAGCAAGTACCGGGGTATTTTGATCTTCTACTCCATTATTAATTTCCGCTCTCTGTTGATTTTGTAGTAAAGTCTTTGGTGTTGCTAGACTTAGATGATCTAATTGTTGTTCGAGTGCCTCTTTCATTGCCATTCTTGTGGTGCCATAGAGTTGGGAACCGCCACTCGCTCCAGATTCACCAACCCCGGACAAATCCTCCCGACGGTTCCGAAGGGTTCTTGTCCGCAAAACCCTACCGCCTTGTATAATATTATGTATTTTATTCTCCATAAATATATTTGGGTTCAAGGGAAAAACGGTCACCCAAGGCAGAGCCCCGATTTACCATGGGAAAGCTATTTACTACCGGAGGGCGCTTGGTATCCGGAGACATCGTTAGAGACACTTTAACCCTGTGCCATTCAGCTCCTCGGCACGATGGATTTCCACCTTAAGCTTGGGGATTTTTTTTCCGAGGTTTACTCCTCTCAGCTCGGGAAGGTGGTGGCGCCACTCACCAAGCGGACTAACCGCCCCCTGCCAGCTTATTATTATTATTATTATTATCCTCGTACTGAACTCAGCATCTCAGCCTAGGCTGGTCTATATTACAATGCCAAAATGAGAAAGCAATTCAACTCCTCTCACTTAGCATAAAATTTTACGAACAATGTGGCACGTCTGCAAGAGCACTCCACGTTGTCCCACTATGGCAATCGATTTTGAGATACCAAGGTTCTTCAAATTTTTTGAAAAGTTCTTACTTATTAGGCCTTCGGCGGATATAACGAAAGGCACTATCTCTACCTTATGCAGTTTCCACTGGTTTTTCAAATCGTACGCAAGGTTTTCATACTTAGTGGTTTTCTCCAACTCGGTTTTCCTGATATTATGAGAGAGTGGCACTGCGATGTCAATTATAAAAGCCCTTTTCTCCTTTTTACTAATTAGAACAATGTCTGGTCTATTATAATCGACCGTTCGATCTGTTGTGATTGGTCTGTCCCAGTATAGGATTGAATCAGATGATTCCAATACGGGAGAAGGTGAGTACTTATAATATGGAGCAGGTGCGTTATCTAATAGCGAATACTTTAATGCAATTTGCTGATGTATAATTTTCGCCAGCTGATTATGTCTTCCTAAATAAGCATTAGGGGCTAGAACTGCACACCCACCGATAAGGTGTTCAATCGTTTCCCCCACTATACCGCACTTCCTACATCGGTCGACAACATCCATGTGTAGTATATGCTTTTCATAGTTCCGTGTTCTTACTACCTTATCTTGAATAGATGTCGCAAAACCTTCTGTTTCTGGGTACAACAGCCCATCGGTCAGCCATTTTAGAGACAATGGTCCATCAATGGTATCATCCTCGAGTGACCTTGGATACCGTCCATGCAGTGTCTGTTGTTTCCATTCACGGACACAATCCGTAAGTGTTGTTCTACCATCAACACGATTCAATTTATCTAGGTTCAAAGGGGTGAAACCCCGGTCCTCCTTAGCAACCAACTTCATTAGCGTGCTGCTTGAATTAATGAAGCGTTCTCTCATCTTACTCTCCTGGTTCAGACAAAGGTTCTTAATGTTCACGAGGCCTCTGCCTCCCAACTTTCTTGGAATGTACAGTCGCTTCATAGATGAATTTGGATGCAGACATCGGAATTTTGTCAATGTTCGACGTGTTAATCTATCCAGTCCATCAAGGTCTGTTTCTGACCATTTAACAATACCAAAGGAATAGGTCAGAGTTGGCACTGCCCATCCATTGATGGTTTTGAGGTATACCTAAATATTTATAGGATTCTTCTGGTGCCAGTTGTTGTATGTTACTGTGTGTTGAATGTTGATTGTTGACTATTCCTTTTTGAATGCTAATGGTAGAGCATTTATCAAGTCCGAATGACATCTTGATATCCCTACTAAATTCTTCGACCATTTTTATTAAGGAGTTTAGTTTTTCTCTAGTTTCTCCATAGAGTTTAAGGTCATCCATATATAGTAGGTGCGAGAGCTTTCGTGGATTTCTCATGTTTAGTTTATATCCTATATTACTGTTGTTCAGTAATGTAGACATAGGGTTTAGGGCTAGACAAAACCAAACTGGAGAAAAGGAATCTCCCTGAAAAATTCCTCTCTCGATATTCGCAGTTGTAATGCATTGTTGGTCGATAAAGAGATTTGTTTTCCATTTCCCCATTAGGCACCTTAAGGAGTTAATGATGGGAGGGCTTATTTTATAAATCTTCAGGACTTCTAGTAACCAATCGTGTGGAACACTATCGAAGGCTTTCCTGTAGTCTATATAGCAGATGTTTAGGTTGCGTTTTCTTTTCCGCGCTTGTTCGAGAACTACAGCATCGATCGTTAGCTGTTCCTTGCATCCCATACTTGCTCTTATACATCCTTTCTGCTCTTCTTCAAAAATATTGTTTTCATCACAATGTTTGTAAATTTTTTCATTGATTAGGGCTGTCAACAATTTATAAAATACTGACAGACACGTGATGGGTCTGTAGTTATTGGGTTGCTTAGCATCACCCTTTTTGTACAGAAGATATGTATTGCCTTCCATTAAAAAATTCGGGAAAGTATCAGGATTTATGATTACCTCTTTAAATGCACTAGCAAGTGGACGGTGGGCCGCCGTAAAGTTTTTAATCCAGAAGTTATGTAGTCCATCTGGTCCAGGAGCTTTCCAGTTATGAGTTTTCTTGACGGCGGTGCAAATGTCAGTCGCCGTGAAATCGTTAAGCTCCATTTCTGGGAGAGCAGTTGTGTGCTGTTCAATTGTTTTAATCCAAGGTGCCGCTTTTTCATAATCATCTGATCTTTTCCAAACCGATTGCCAATATTCTGTAAAGGAGGACATGTCCACATTCTCAAGTTCTGACCTGCTACTGCCTTGTTCGAGCTCTCTATAAAATTTCTTTTGACTATTTATGAATTCTGAATTTTGGTGCTTTCGTTTTTTTAGCTCGTTATATCTTGCCAGCCTAGCCCCTTTAGATTTAGCTTTCTGTCTAAACCGATCTTTAAGATCCAATAATTTTTCGGAGAAGTTTGGATCGTCGAAGCCAATGCCAGATTTATTGGCAATTGTTTTTATTTTTTTCCTTACTTTACTTGATCGATTACCAGAAAGGTATTCTGAGATGACGTCGACTTTCCTTCGGAAATCATCGATATTGTTTTCAAGGCGTGTTTTCCAGGCAGGCGTATTTTTCTGGAAATTATGCCTGCTCGTACTGGGGGTGTATGTTTTTTGGCCTGAAATTTCGATCGCAGTCACTGCTGCACAGTACAACGCAAGATGTATATCACACAGATCTAGTATCCCAGCCAGATGTGATTCCAGAACTTTATTGATCTGCATTAGAGTTCGTATTACTCTTTTGTAATACGCTTTTGTAATATTTCGCAGTATTGGAATTTTTGGTCTATTTAGTGGATTTGACCCAATAAAATGGGCCAAATTACTGTAAAACTTCTCTCGTACATTAGATAAGTTCTGTTGTAAGGTCACTTCCTCATTGCTAGACGGTGAGGCCTCCGGTGGAAAATTAGGAGTTTGTTCTATAGGCTGGGCCTGTGTGGTTAAGGTGAGGACGCCTATATTATCTTCTTCATGTTGCTGATATGTAACGTTCTGGTGTAATTCATTACCAACTTCTCTCTTGACATTCATTAGTTCTGTTTCGGTGAGATACTTTTTATTTAAAATAATATTTTAACGGTCGGCTAAGTTTTGCTCAGACAACCGAGTTCCAGGGAACCTCTTCTTATATTCTTGATAGAGTGCATTTCTCCATCCAGGAAGCGGCTTATCTCCGCACTGGTTCACGTAATAGTAGGTACGCATTACCTCAATATTCATTTCGCATGTCCATCTGATACGTGGAGTGCGTTCAGTTCTAGTGGCAGCCCTCCTTATGGGGGGCGAGCCAACAAGAACCGGGACATTTCCGTTTTCCATTTCATTATTAATCTGCATTCTGCACTGATCTTGTGATGAAGTGTTCGGTGGTGTGAGTCTTTGATTTTCAAATTGTTGCTCGGGTACCTTTTTCGTTGCCATTCTTGTGGTGCCATAGAGTTGAGAACTGCCACTCGCTCCAGATTCACCAACCCCGGACAAATTCTGCCGACGGTTCCGAAGGGTTCTTGTCCGCAAAACCCTACCGCCTTGTATAATACCATTATCTGTTTCAGTCTCCATAAAAAAAAATTTTTGGGTTCAAGGGAAAAACGGTCACCCAAGGCAGAGCCCCGATTTACCTTAGGAAAGCTATTTACTACCGGAGGGCGCTAGGTATCCGGAGACATTATTATTATTATTATTATTATTATTATTATTAGTATTATTATTATTATTATTATTATTATTATTATTATTATTATTATTATTATTATTATTATTATTATTATTATTATTATTATTTTTTGATTTTGCATTTTATTGATTGCTTGACTGGGGACGGGCCCCACCCATCCCTTCCATTGGAGGACACATGTTTCGTATGACTCTTGATGTTTACACGCTTCAGGACACCGACATGAGCTCTCTCGTCAAGAATAGGTATACCCTATCCACAGTTAACAACCCATAATTTTCGCCGACTTCCGGTCGGATGGCTTATGTATGCAGTGTTAGAATTCTTTGGACTGCGTCCGATGGGAGAACAGTGCTGAGTGTCATCAGACACCCAACTGCTGGGTTCCACAATCTCATGTGGATCATCATCATCATCATAATCAGCCCGTGTCGATCCACTGCAGGATGAAGGCATCTTCAGCATGCTTCCAACTATCACGGTCTTGGGCTTTCCTCTGCCACTCTGGTCCTATATACTTAACGATGTCATCAATCCATCATGCTTTCGGTCTTCTTTGTGGACGTTTGCGATCAAGCGATATCCACTCCAGAATTGCCTTGGTCCATCTGTCATCTTATCGCCTCGTTATATGGCCTGCCCATCTCCATTTCAATTGTTTTACTCTTCCAATGATGTCACAGACTTTCGTTTGTTCCCTGATCCATGCGCAGGACTTTCTGTCTCGTCTTGTAATGTCAAGCATACATCTTTCCATTCCACTCTGTGCTACACGAAGTTTTTGAATTGATTGCGATGTGAGTGTCCAGGTTTCACTTCCGTATGTCATAACGGGTAGAACGCACTGATCGAAGACTTTTCTTTTCAGGCAAAGTTGGAGTCTGCTCTTAAACACAATGTTGAGCCTGCTAAATGCCTGCCAGCCACATTTAACATGCCGTTCAACCTCCCGGGCGGTATTCCCCTCCATTGAAATCCTTTGCCCAAGATATATAAAGCTATCAACAATTTTCAAATCCCTTCCTAAAACTAAAATTCTTCTGTCCTGACCGAAGTTATTGAACATAACCTGAATCTTTTTCAGGTTTATTTTCAAGCCAAATGGTTCACCAGCTTTTTGCAGTTCTTGTATGCGTCTTTGTAGCTCCTCTAGGTCTTGTGAAAGGAGAACGATATCATCTGCAAATCTAAGATGGTTTAAGTTTACACCATTGATCTTTACACCATCCTGTTCTCAATCCTGTTTACGGAATACTTCTTCAAGGGCAGCCGAGAAAAGAATAGGCGATATTGTCTCGCCGTATATCTCGTTCTACATTAATTCCCACTTCAAAATCGTCAAGGTGAATTGTGGCTGTAGTTCCATCATATATCGATCCTAATAGGTTTACATATGCTTGGCGTTGAGGAATTGAGGAATTTTACGACGATGTGGCCCGGCTTTTATACGAGGAGAAATGTAGGTTCAAAATTCTGATGGGTGATTTTAATGCCAGAATTGGAACAGCGAGAACTGGTAAAAATGCAACTGGAACTGGTGAGCGGTATATATATATATATATATATATATATATATATATATATATATATATATATATATATATATATATATATATATATATATATATATATATATATATATATAAATTATATCCGAAATGGACCAGGCAATGACCCCTACATCATGCTGACGATGGTGTATATGCTGGCGTACATACCAGATACCATTAAGCAACCAAGGACTATAAAAACCAATCAATCACCCCTACATCTTTCTGACGATGGTGTTCATGCTGGCGTACGTGCCGGATACCATTAAGAAACCATGCTTATAAGAACCATTTTTTTAATTATCGATCATTATTGTAGTAACACTGTTCAAAGCTTGATTGTATATTCTTTCTGCATAAATAAATAACTGTTTTTAAAAAGTGATTTTTGGTGAATACAAACATAATTGGCGCTGCGAACAGGATCCTCGCTGCACGAGAATTCATCTGTGAAAAATCGGTCAAGTTCAGTTGTTAAGTAGCAGATCCTAAGAAATCATTTTAATGAAGACTTTCCTCTTCCTGTAAGTACTCAACCATTTTATACTTTTTTTTATTATTATTATTTAGAGAAATTGTAAAGAAATACCCCTCGCAAGCTTGTCTACAATAATAGAATATCAAATAGACGCGCAAAGACGAGATACATTTGAAGTAAAAATGGCAACTATTGCAGATGCTGACTTAATAAACCTTTGTAATAATCTGCCAAAGTTCTCAGTAGGAAAGAATCTTTCTACGTTTATAAATGGCGTAGAAACTTTACTGCACTTTCTGAGCCCTAGAACTCTATCAGATACTCAACAATTTATATTAGCCGCTAATATAATTTCGAAGATCGAGGGAGAACCTCGGGGCCACTTAAACTACGAAAACAAGTTTACTTGGGACGAAGTAAAACCCAGCCTATTAAGACAATACGGTGACACTCGATCAGAGTATATCTTGATAACTCAGTTAACTAGTACAGCTCAAAAGAAAACACGAACTTACCAGGAATATTATCAAAGAATTAATACAGCACTAAACGACTTATTGCAACACGTAAATTTACACGCTGATGCCGCGACAATGGCATTTAGAAACCCCTATTTTCAGAATCTAGTCCTACAGACATTTAGCACAGGGATAAATAACCCATATGGCGAACATTTGTCACATTTTACATTAAATTCTCTTGAAGATGCATACCAGAAATGCATCGCACACGATAATTGCAGACAACAGGTCGCTTATATGTATTATTTGAAACGATTTTTAGAACAAAAGCCTCAACAAAGCTTTAAACCAAAACCTTTTGGAGATATAAACAAACCTATAAGTCAAAAGCCTTTTCCACACGGACTGATTAATGTTTTTAAACAACCTCAAGCTCAGCAACATTTTCAAAGACATTCAAAACTGTCGGCCCAACCAATGTCCGGAGTATCGACAGTAAAAAATTCAGCCAACCAAAAAATGTCTACTACGTATGACCATCACAATAGAGAAACTGAAAACTACCCTGACGACGTATGCCCTGACCATCTAGAAGACGATTTTTCACTAGAAGCCTTCGAAGACGAACCACCTGCCTAAAATTAAATAACTACAACTTTCCACGAGCCATTAGATTACCCTTCTTCTATCTAATACAAAACTTAAAGTATTAATTGATAGCGGAGGCTCCGACACCATACTAACCCCAAAAGCTACACAATATTTCGATAAAAACACGATTTAGAGAGAAATTTATTATAAAATCCATGAAAAACGAACAGACATTTGACAGAAATACCAAATGCAAAATTTTCTGGGAAATAGGAATACCAGAAGTTATTACCGCTCGTATAGCAGAATGGCATGATACATTCGATATATTATTTGGAACTGCCGACCTTCTAAAATTCGGTTTTAGATCAAATTAGGTTAGAACATTTAAATTATGAAGAAAAAGAAAAAAATCATGAAACTATGCAAACAATACAAAGATATTTTCTATTCCGAAAACAATGATCTAACTTTTACATCTCCGATAGAACACGAGATAAAAACACAAGATGACCAACCAGTTTATACCAGATCATTCCGACATCCACAGACAATGCAAGCCGAAATATCTTCTCAAATTAATAAACTAGTAGAAAAAAAATCATACGACCATCTGAATCCCCATACTCAGCCCCAGTATGGATCGTACCCAAAAAACTAGACTCATCAGGGGTGAGAAAATACCGAATGGTAATAGACTACCGAAAACTAAATGAGAAAACAGTTGAAGACAAGTATCCTCTACCAAGAATAGATGAAATATTAGATAATCTTGGACGATCAATCTATTTCACTACCCCTCGATCTAGCATAAGGTTTTCATCAAATGGAAATAAATCCCAAATCAACAATAAAGGCGGCCTTCACAGTTCCATACGGTAACTTCGAATATACGCGAATGCCATTCGGCTTAAAAAATGCACCGGCCACATTACAACTAATGATGGATTGCGTATTAAAAGAATATCTTTATAAATGTTGTTTTGTCTATATGGACATCATTATTTTTTCGCGATGGCTACAAGACCACTTAGTACACCTGAATAAAATCTTTCGAAAACTTCAACAAATCGACTTAAAAGTCCAACTTGACAAGAGCGAATTTCTGACAAAAGAAGTCGCATTCTTTGGCCATATCGTTACACCAGAAGGCATAAAACCGAACCCAACAAAAATAGAAGCCGTCCAACGATTAGCCCTGCCGCAGACATTAAAGGAAATTAAAAGTTTTCTTGGACTCATTGGCTTTTACAGAAAATTCATTCCTAACTTTGCGCGAGTAACGCACCCTTTCTCGAAGTGTACCATAAAAGGCACAAAGATAGATATTGACGACAACGAATATAAAGAATGCTTTCAGAAATGTAAACACCTTCTTACAAATGCTCCGATTCTCCGATATCCGGACTTCGAAAAAAAGTTTACAGTAACGACTGACGCCTCAAACATTGCTATAGCTTCTGTGCTCTCTCACAAGGAAATCCCATGGCTTATTATTCTCGTACTCTAAGCACAGCTGAACGAAACTATTTCACTATAGAACGTGAGATGTATTCCATAATAGAATCTTGCAAGCACTTTAGACCCTACCTTTACAGCAGGAGATTTCTTATTGAAACCGACCACAACTCACTTGTATGGCTCTTCAAACTGAAAGATCCATCGTCAAGACTAGTCCGTTGAATCAAACTAGAAGAATACAATTTTGAAGTACAGTACAAGAGAAGGAAGGAGAATCAAGTAGCCGACGCCTTATCAAGACTGGACATCAACATGATGGAAACGGAATCCATGATATGTGAACCCGACTTGGATATGACCCCTGAAGATTATGATGACATCCTAAATACACTCCCCAAAACCACGAATCAAGAACCCAGCAATGATGATTGTAATACAATTCATTCCTCTTGCGAAGAACCCGTTTATGGAATCAGTTTTTCGGAAATTCACTTGAACACCTTTCGATTCCAAATACATATCTATACAAATCAAGAAGGATATAAAATAGAAGACACCTCTAAATTCCATAGGACACATTTCTCTCATATACTGAAACTTACCATAAATTGGAAAACGAAATAATGTCTGCTCTAAAACCCCTCATACTACAAACTTCTACACACGGATTGTATACTGAAGATCAAGAATGCATATCCTTCTTACAGACGGAACTACCAAAAATGCTGGATGCACCTATAAAGATAGTGTTTACGAAACAACCATTGAAATACATTGAATAGGAATTAGAACAAAAACAAATTATATATGAGTACCACAGCAAAAACCACAACGGCATAACCGAAACCTACCAACATCTAAAAACAAAATATTATTGGCCCAACCTGAAGGCTACCATAACAGATTTTATCACCAATGCGTCCCATGCTTACGAAATAAATATGAAAGACACCCTTATAAGATACTGTATAATGGACCACTCTTAAGCGCAAAACCTTTTCATACGTTACATATTGACACCTATGAAATTCATAAGAATCTATTTTTAACTATCATAGACTCGTTCACCAGATATGCACACGCATATGTTATACCAGATAAGACAGCTCTCAGTATACTCTCGAAACTACGGCATTATTTCTCCCATCACAACTACCCAAAAAAATAATCTTGATGTTACGAAGTCTCGCTTTAGACCAAAATTCTTTTACTAATTTAGAACTATTATCCTTAAGGGATATATACGAATTAGAAGATTTATTGCGAAATCTCTACACTAAGGATGCACTAATCTCAAGTGACCAACATCCTTACGAATTAATTAAACATACAAAATCGATTATTTGTGTAACAGACAGCGAGATGCTCATAATATTAAAAATTCCTATTTTATATCCCGTTACCCTCGAATTATCCCACATCTACTCTGTTCAAAATATAGATGGGATCATTATACTACCACCAACAAAATATTATGGCAAAGAAAGATGGTTTAAATCTTGCTACAAGAGTGAAAACAAATACATTTGCTCAAAGCCCGTGGTCCACAACAGCCGGCTACCGATCGTAAAGATGTGCCAGGCCGCTCAACTGGACAAACCCATTGTCTATCAAACTGATAAGTCCTTAGTCATCAGCACGACTACCCCGGTGAAAGTGTATAAAGAAACTGTTGACAAAAGCTGCCTAATATTCTCGAATTAAACGCTACATATTCTGGGAAAAACATACGCACCTGTAACGAAGACTCAAGAAACAATTCCATCCATTGTTCCACATGAAGTCATTCTCTTGATGAAAATTAGCCTATCTCCAAACCGGGGGGACTTACTAGAAGGCCACCTAATAGACCCAACTAAACCTTTTTAATTGGAACCTCTAACGCAAACCAGCCTCTCCTTCTCTAGTACAACCTTATTTATTCTTTTAATTTTAACTTTATTTTACATCCTTCTTAGAAAAAGGAAGAGGATAGCCCAACTATTTGGACCAAAAGTTAAATTACCCTTAGACACCCTCGAGAACCTTTTTGAGGATAAGAAGACGCTTAAGGAGGAAGGAATTATATCCGAAATAGACCAGGCAATGACCCCTACATCTTGCTGACGATAGTGTATATGCTGGCGTACGTACCAGATACCATTAAGCAACCATGGCCTATAACCAATCAATGACCTTTACATCTTGCTGACTATGGTGTTCATGCTGGCGTACGTGCCGCATACCATTAAGCAACCATGGCTTATAAGAACCAAATTTTTAATTATCCATCATTATTGTAGTAACACTGATCAAAGCTTGATTGTCATCATCATCATCATCACCCCGTGTCGATCCACTGCAGGATGAAGGCCTCTTCACCATGGTTCCAAATTTCACGGTCCTGGGCTTTCCTCTGCCACTCGGGTCCTAAACACTTAACGCTGTCATCAATCCATCGTGCTTTCTATCGTCCCATCGCCTCGCTATATGGCCTGTCCATCTCCATTTCAATTGCTTTACTCTTCCAATGATGCCACAGACTTTCGTTTGTTCCCTGATCCATGCGCAGGACTTTCTGTCTCGTCTGGTAATACCAACCATACATCTTTACATTCCCCTCTGTGCTACCCGAAGTTTTTGAATTGATTGCGATGTGAGTGTCCAGGTTTCACTTCCATATGTCATAACGGGTAGAACGCACTGATCGAAAACTTTTCTTTTCAGGCAAAGTGGGAGTCTGTTCTTAAACACTGTGTTGAGCCTGCCAAATGCCTGCCAGCCACATTTAGCACGTCGTTCCACCTCCCGGGCGGCATCCCCCTCCATTACAATCCTCTGCCCAAAATATATAAAGTGATCCATAATCTCCAAATCCCTTCCTAAACCAGAAATTTTTCTATCCTGAGCGAAGTTATTGAACATAACCTGACTTTTTTTCAGGTTTATTTTCAAGCCAAATGGTTCGCTGGCCCTTTGCAGTTCTTGTATGTGTCTTTGCATGTCCTCTGGAACTTGTGAAAGGAGAACGATATCATCTGCAAATCTAAGATGGTTTAAGTTTACACCATTGATCTTTACTACAGCCTGTTCCCAATCAAGTTTACGGATGACTTCTTCCAGGCCAGCCGAGAAAAGAATAGGCGATATTGCGTCACCCTGCCGTACACCTCCCATTAATTCCCACTTCAAGATCAAGGTGCATTGTGGCTGTAGCTCTATCATATATCGATCCTAATAGGTTTACATATGCTTTATCTACCCCTTGGCTAAACAATGCATCCATTATCGCATGCTTTGAAATGGAGTCAAATGGTTATTCGTAGTCGATAAAAGCCAAGCAAAGTGGCATGTTGTATTCGTTGTGCCTTTCTATGGCCTGCTGTACAACCTAGATGTGCTCCATTGTACTGAATCCACTTCTGAATCCTGCTTGTTCTCTTCGTTGTGCGTCATTCAGTTTTTTTAATATTCTTTTATAAATGATCTTTGTGAAAACTTTGTACATTACTGATAGGAGGCTTATTGGACGGTAGTTCTTTAAATCTTCCTGTGCTCCTTTTTTATGTAAAAGGATCACTTCTGCATTTTTCCATAAGTGAGGTACTTTTTAAAAAATGACAGACATGTTTTTAGACCTTACCTGTCAACGCATAATTGGCATAAAACCTTCCTGCCAATGCATGAATTATGCAAATATATCGTATGCTTTTGTCGCATTTTTATGCTCTCCTTTTTATAATTTTTGGAATAGGGACAAATTTGACACCGTCCTCTATTTTTACCTTGTTCCCCTTGATCTGGTATAAGTTCCTGTTCTCGAAACCCAGTAATTGTGAAAATAATACTCCGAAGTTCTATCATTTGTATCTATTTTTGCCGTACTTACATTATGTCCTGACATATTATCTACGCCTCTTTCGTTTTTTACGTCTTCTTCTTGGCCAAATTCTGTTTCATGGCTGCATGTTCACTATTTTGATCTGAAAACTCACTGTCACTATCCAATCCATAATCCATAATATTTTATATTTCTTTTACGATCAAGTTATATATCTTACTTTTATTACTGCAATCCGCCATTTTCCATTAGTCGTCCAAATTAAATTGTATCACATGTTCTTACACCATGAATGTGTCAAATTAAACTAACGGTATTTTCGTGGATCGCTAGATCATTGACCGGTCGAAGATTAGACTACAGCGCATGCACCGCCCCCTATCTTTCACTAGGAAAATCTATCAGTGAAAATGTATGGGCCACCATGGTACTCAAGGGTTAAGAGCAACTGTGGCTGTAGATGCTAGAACAAGCACTAGCAAACTTTCACAGCAATTAGAAGTACCACTCACTACCATTAATGATGCATTTATTAGGCGTAGGAATGGTGCAGCAGACCACACACTTCCCATCTCACCATCTCAAAAATTATCGAATTGGACCTTCACCTCCAAAGACTGATAATTTTGCCAAAGGGGAATATAGTCACTAGCTCAAAAATGGGCTGATGTCATCAAAACACTATATTTTGAGGAATATCCTTCAGGTATCAATTTTTGAAATACTGAATAATTACATTTATAAAAACGCAGTTATTTTGTTATACCCTAGTATTGTAATTTGGTCTTCACTAAAGTGGAAAATTACACTAAAACTAAGTGAAAGTGTATGTACCAATATTAAGGTATATTGTTAATAAATCAAACATAATATCGAATGAATACAAGATTCTTTATTGGTAATTTGTTTCTTTATGAGGAATTCACATCTAATTAGAATAACCTAATATAAAAATTTACAAAGTAATGATATTTACAAATAAAACTGATTCCATATATTATGTAAATTAAGGCCAGTAGATATCAAATCAACAAGTAATTCGTACAGCGTAAATATTTTTCTCACTGCACCAAGGAAAACTGGGACTAATTCCAACAAAATCGCTATCTTATGAACGGCAGTTTCTCGAAGTTTTTTTTTAGCCCTGGATCTACGTATTCATTGTACGCCTTCGAAGCCATTGTCAGTATGGGCTCAATGTAGTCAATTGATGAGCGTTTCTCTATTTGGTGATTCGATGATTGGGTAACTGGTGTGATTGTACTCCCAGCCTGAAAGAAAATAAACTTGTCTATATACTGATTATAAGCTGAATATTATGATATGATTTATTTTATAGAAACTCATAATCTTTATGACACTAATGATAAAGTAATTAGAAGAATAAATTTAAATAATGGCGAATACTACTACACTATACTGATTTTCCATACATACTTCGCCTAAGAGGAATTAACAAATTCGTTTGTATTTTCAGTTGGAATTGAAAAATTTCTTATTTAAAATTTGTTGAAGACAAAAATTATAATAAGAATAAAGGGTCTACCATTAAGGATGATGGAAGTTTGACAACTCATGACGGCCTTATTTGTTTACCGATTTTTGACATGCCTTGTCAATTGTTTTACGAAAGGTTTGTAATTAATTGCGGTACCCTCGTGGTACGCAAAGAGTAATTCAGATCCATTGTGGTATTCGTCATGGTGGTCCTTCTGATCAGGCTATTGATCGTGTTATTAGAAAATTTGAAAGTGAGTTTACTCTCCACGATAGTGTGGTGCCTGTACGATCTCGGTTGCTCGCAGCTCCCAAGAGTTCGGCCTCTCGCCAATGAAAACGTGACGAATTTTGAGATTGGACTTAGGTTTGCATCCGTATAAGATAGTACTTGTACAAGAATGGAAGCCAACCGAGCATCGTATTCGTCGTAAATTTGCCGATTGGGCTCTTGAAATGATGGAAGCCGACAACGAATTCCATCTCAAAAACATCTCAGATGAGGCTCATTTCTGGTTCAATGGCTTAGTTAATAAACAAAATTGTTGGTATTGGTGGAAATCTAATCCACACGGTATACATGAGAGTTCTTCGCATCCGCAAAAGACTACACTTAGGTGTGGATTTTAGCATGAAGGAGTTATCGGTCTTTATTTCTTTAAAAATGAGGAAGGAGATGCCGTTACCAACAATACCGAGCACTAAAAGGTAATGTTGGAAGATTTTTTTCCCCGGAATTTGATGGAATCGATGCGGATGACCTTTATTTTGACTTGAAAATTAACATTCTTCAAGGCATAGTCGCTATACAGCCCGTGATGTGCGCAATTGTCCTTGAAAATTGGCGCGAGAGGATCCATGTCTGCAACAAGAGCCATGATGGCTACGGCTGAGATCTTATTCAAATCATAAATTGCATGTCTGAATCTCTTAAATAAAGCAATCGGAACCAATTTTGAGCAAAAAATGTATGTTTTATTTAATTTTGAAGTTCTATCATTCTTATTGATAGACCCTTGTACTTATTTATGTAAGTGATGTATAATAATTATTTTACATCAGTGTCATTACTTTATTTACACATCTCGCGTGTAAAATCAATTCTGGCAGAGGGTTAGTGTGGAATTAGAGCAGGTTGTGGAATCAAATGATGTGATATTCTCCCTTCGTCAGATACAGAAAAAAATCCGAGAACAAAATGAAAGCATATTCGTCGTCTTTGAGGATCTGACAAAAGCGTCTGATTACGTGGACAAAAATATATTGTGGAAGCTCTTGACGGTGCACATGACTACACAGGCTAGTGAACATGACAAAGATGGATGACAATGAGGCTTTTGGAATTAAGACCGGCATTAAGCAGAGCTGTGTGATCGCGCCAATGCTTTTCTCTGTTTGTTGTCGTTATCAGAGGCAGATTACCGCGATTATATTCAGTTCAGATATCATACAGAATGGATAGAAGAAGCCAATTTGAAGTCAACTCACAAACAAAGGAGGTTAGGATATTAGAATGTCGAAGCCGATCCTCTATAGCGTATTAAAGAACAATGAACGAAATCTGGGAGGTTCAAAAAGAGAAAAAGACTTCATAAGATAACCTGTAAAGAACTCCATATCAAGCGTGTCTAAATGGGAAAAGACGTGAAGAGACGTACTGAGCCATGCTGCTTCGTGAGGAAAATAATCACCAAAAAACCGCAGCGAAAAGTTAGGCGTGAAAAGGCAAACGTGTGGATTGCGTGTATTAAGTCTGTATCCTCCTAGCCTTAAATGCTCAGCATTTGGAAGACCTTGCAGATCTAAGCTGGGTTATTTGAGCCACAATAAAACCCAAAAGTTTTCAACAATGGCTCAACAAAATGAATAGCCATGGATGAGTTCATACTCGTGTCGAATTTATAACCATCATATTTATTAATGAAACAAGTCAAGATTTATAAAACGTATTAATCCGAACAACAACAATTTAATCATACACTATTAGTAAGCGAATACATGGTCATATACTTTTCAAGTCATATATAGTTTTGTGTTACATCAATACGCACACATTCACACCATGATTTGAATCCAAGGTTCCCCATTGTCGAGCAAATGATAATGGAATAAAATACCAGAATTAAGCGATAATTCAAATGTTGATATATAAATCTCAAAAATATTAAAATATAATATATTTTTATATCCTTAATAAATTCTTTACCAAATTACCTCAACTAAATCTTTGGGATTGTCATTTCTGTACTGCCGCAAAGCCAACTGCAAAATGTCCATGAGAATATTGACGTTATTCGTTTCCCTCAGTTCTCTCTTAATTCTTCTCGTTTGCCCTTCTATTCCAATGAAATGGTCAACATAGTTGTCCAACGTATTTTGGCAACCGCCGAGGGCGTAGCAGATTTTGTAAGCAAATATTGGGAAAAACAAAGCCGTAAGAGCTGCTAGTCCCGCTCCAACGACAATAATTGCTAAGAAAACAAACAAAATACTAAATAAATATGTGCAAGTTTATGTTTGGAATTTGTTATTTTTAAGCGGCGGTAAAAAATATTTCTGTCGAAATGTGATTTAGTTTATCCAACGATAAAGAATTAAAATACAGCGATTAATAAACTTTTTCATAAAAAATCCTTTATTTGCAAAATAATAGAAACATAATTATTCTAATTTGATAAACGTAACTCTACTGGAAATTGTTATATGGTTGTACATATCTATATATTTTGCGATACAAGTGTACTATAGTAATTAAGGCTGTCAACACTGACTTATTACAAAAGTGCTCTTTGGGCTATTATGAAGAGAGTTCACGAATAATTGTTCTTTCTATAGAATAAAATATCTGGCACTTTAGAGACTCTTCGGCATAACCCGCTAAATGTTAACCTATTTGGTATATCAATGATGAAATACTACAATGCCTTTAGAAAAAATGTCATTCAGCCAGCCTCTGATTTACAGCATCGATTGTTTTTCGGAAAAACCAACTTCCTGTAGATCTTTCTTCACGCCATTTGATAAAAATATCAGTGGTTCTTAATGATACGACGTTTGGATTTCTGGACTTGTGGGTGACCCTTTCAACCACGTTCCATTCATAGAAGTCGAAGGGATTTAAAACTGGGCAGTTGGGGGGCCACAATTCTTTGGACCAAGACATGTCGACACTGTTCGACAACCAATTTTGAACCAAATCACTTGTGTGGGCGGGTGCACCGTCCTGCTGGAAAACATACGGCCTACCAGACGACACAATTTCCATCCACGGCTTCACTACATTTGTCAGAACACGCGAATAAACTTCATTTGTAACATATTCTCTTTAAAGAGATGCAGTGCCATTACATCACCCTAACTGGAAACAACACTTCACCGGAACATTCACCGGAGATTTTATTCTGGAAACAATTGGATCATTTTTAGGGCCATGTGCGACCCAGCGATCATTCTTTCGACTGATTTTCGCATCGACAGTAAACATTTTTGGGTCAGAAAAAAACGTAAAGCGTCCGGCAGCATTGTTTCTTAAAGAACACAAAAGCAAAAGCAGTTGTAGCATTCAACTTGCATTGTCTTGACATCTTCGAAAAGCATCTGCCTAACTTTAATTGTGACTTGTAGCGGTGGTCGTCCTTCTCGAACGATTCGACGCATAATTTTAACCGACAACCGACAACCGATGACAATTTTCGGATCGACTGCTCTGGATACTCAAAAATCTGCTCCTGATCGTTGAATGATGTCGGGCGTCCTGACAACGCCTTCGAGTGAGTTTTTCTTATCGGTATTGCAAAACTTTCATTAGACTCCGACTCATTATACTTCGCAACGACATCATACACAGTGGATCTCGAAAAACCGAAGATTTGAAAGATTTCTGTCGCAGAGCGCCCAGCAAAACTTTCGACAATCGAGGATCGTCGGTTATACTGTGGTATTACATTTCGTTTTAAGATTGGTAGAATTGCACCAGAAACAAAATGATGATGACATCTACTTGGTAGTAACATTTGATATAAGCGTTTCAAGAATTGTTGAATTTGTATGTCCAACAAGATCATTGTTTTAATTAATTGTACTAATCATGCTTATTTATAAAATCAACAGCATTAGTAGGTCATCAACTTAATTCTTGGATATTTTGACTATCATTGACATTTATTTGTGAAAAAAGTTTTTGTAAACTTAATCTTTCAAGCAAGACGCTTAGGCCATCTTTTAGGCAATTGTCGAATCCCAGATTGAAATAAACTTGGTGGTTTTAATGTGATAAAATTATTGAGGCTTTTTACAACATGCTTAAGAGTAGTAAAACCGTTACCAATCAGGTGATATTACAGTTGAATTGATATTGAGTTGAAAGAAATCAAAATCAAAGGGGGTCAAGCCAGTGTAATACGCCGATGGCGATAAAATATCCCAGTCTAACTCGGTGATCATTTCCTTTTCCTTTTTCCCTGCGTCATTATTCTGAAGTAAAATAACTTGCCTACTTGCCTTGCTAGTATAAGCCCTTTGTTCTTGAAGAGAATCACTAACACAAATTCTGCTGTTGATAATAGTCGTCGAGTAGCCGTTTACCCAGATTGGAGCAAGTCATAATGCTCGATGTCCAGATGATGTCCGATATGCACAGCAACACCTTTTTGGTGTTTATATTTGGTTTGGCAGACTGGGTGATCGCTCACCAGGATTGATTCATGATATTCGCCTCTTTTGATTTTCGTAGAGGATCCCGTTTTTGTCACAGCTCACAATCTTATGCAAAACGTTCTTTTTGTTGAATTTGGAGAGCAATAACATAACAACATCAAGGACTCTCTGTTTGGGTTTTCCCTGGCCTGTTTATGTTTGGAAATGATTTGTGCTGCTACTCAGAGTTCATGTCCGAGCTCTAGCAGTGCGATAAGGATTTTCTTCCATCATCGCTTCTAATTCTTCATCCTCCACTTTTTTGACTGCCCTAGATATTTTGCATGATTTGAGTTACCATTTCCAGTTCGGAATTGGTGAAATCCTTTTTTTATACGTACTGTTTGCAACAGTAATCTCCCAAAGTCTCAAAAATCATATCTCGAGCTTCTGCAGCTTCTTTTCTTTTCTAGTTGAAAGGCGAAGAAAAATATTACCCAAATGTTGCTTTTCGAATGACATTACAACTAACATTTTAGATTATATTCACAGTAGATTGATATGTTGTAGCTCGTTTTGAAGCGGAATGTTATCATCTGACATATAGATCATAAAGTTTGACATTGTTGACTGTATACATGCTCGGAACATTTTGTCATATGGGAGCTATTTAGTGATTAGAATTTTCGTGCGATGATTTACTACGATTTTCGATGTGGATGTGGAGAACAACAGAGTATCCAAGAACTGACTTTGATTTTTGGTGATGAAGCACCATCTAAAGCCACTGTACATTTATGTGATAAAGATGTATGCATAATTTGACAATCGCTTAAAAAAAAGCTTATGTCGGTTGGTGAAAAGAAATGCACAAAAAGTACAATCGTGGTGCGTCAACAGTCGTGTATAATATCTATACAGGTGACGAATATTGGATATATGCATATAAGCCTGAAAGTAAACAGCAGTCGACTGTATGGGTCTTTCAAAATAAGCCAAACTCAACAAAAGTTGTGCGCGCAAGGAGCACTTCGAAACAAATAGTCGCCTGTTTTTTCCGATAAATGGACATGTGGCTACAATACCACTAGAGAATTGATGGGTCATCCGCCGAACAGTCCTGATTTGGCACCCCATGATTTCTTTTTGATTCTGTCCGTGAAAAATTATCTACATGGTAATCGATTTTCAACGCTAGAAGAAGCTGCTAATGCGTTAAAAATGCATGGCTTGGAGATACCTCAATCGGAATTGAAAAAGTGCTATAAATATTGGTTCAAACGTATGCATAAGTGCATCGATCATCGCAGGGAATATTTTGAAAAACAATAAAACCATTTTGAGTGATAAATATTTGTTTTTATTTATTTTTCCGTATACATAAATAGAAACCCTCGTAAATAACGTGAAGTGAAAATAGAATAATTAAAAAAAAATACCTGTAGTTATAGTTGCAATCTTGTATCTTGTCCATTGAAAACTTGTTATATCATTTTGACTAACATTTTTTTCCAGTTCTTGATCAGAATTAGTAGGTAACGCTTCGGATAGGGAGATGAGCAGAACGTAAATCAAAATCTTTGGATCCCTGAAAACAAAAGCCTTTAGGTGAATACTTTTTTACTTAGATGACAATATCAATTCTTAATTAAATAGATTTATTTTTTGGTATGTCTGGATGTCTGGTATGTTCAAAGGAAAAGTAAGTGATGTACTGATGAGGAAAAGTAACGATATGAAATATAACAATGTTATTTACGTATAGTTTTAGATTTTGTTCAAAATAGACTCATTCAATAGATCAATGTAATTTTGGAATGTTGTAAAATTTTGCTGGAAATGCCCCGCAAAGCTGCTAAAGAAGTTAAATTTGTGATGAGGAAGGTCCTTTCTCATTTGACATCTTGATAAAATGTACGTTTTGGTATTCTCTTTTAGAAAAGGCCCCTTTAATCAACATTGAAATCTAACTCAGGAGGATATCACAGACCTATAAAAAATTGATGTCTAGGATTTTAGAACTGACTTTAACTATAACCTAAATATACATATAATCTGATACAAATCTAAATATGAAATCCGTTTTTCTCTATGTGCTAAACTTTTTTAGATATATCCACTTATCTATAAATGTTTTTATCAACTAAATGCATTCAAGTATGGGTGTTCTAAATAGGGTTGGTTCCTGTATATTTGCCCTATTGTCAGTCTGCTGTTAAGTTAGTTCCAGCAAAATCCACTAGATCTATAAACATTGCCTTTCCGGCAACTGAAGTGACGTTCAACATTTGAACTAGAGTTGGGGTTAGTTTGTGCGTTCTCGCCGTGCAGGGTAGATCAAAGTTGGCCTCGGAAGTTATATCTATCATTTAGCTGACCATATATGATAAAACGCCTATCAGCACCTTTAGTGCTTACTTAACAGTATTAATTGTATAAAAGCACGAGGGCACAAAACCTCGCCATCTTTTCTTTCTCGAGTAGCACAGTACGCTTCTCTTTAGAATTTTATTAACCTAATTTGAATTTTGTAGTTGGGTTCACGCCGCTCTGTAAAATTTAAATACAGTTTTAAAAAAAGTACTTCCGAGACTTTCGATTTAACTGGTGCAGTCGTACGGATTTCGGAACGCGTTTCTCTTAAATAGTACCGATCTTAGGTGAAGAAAGACGCGATCTCTCTCAAGAGTTCATCCAAAAAGAAACCCCACAACCCAAGGCTTGAAGCAGATAACACTGATTTATGGTAACTTCAATCCATGGTTCGACGAAAGTCAAGGAAGGAGTATATTGCCTGCAAGAAGAAGGGAAGATCACCCAGGGCCATCCAAGCGAAAATTGGAAACCCAAAAAGCAGAGGACATCCAAACGCACATTGGAACCTCAAGCACCAGGACCACCAAGCGAAACTTGGGAGGATCCGCAGAAACCGCAAAAAGCGAAGAAAAACCACCACAGGATTCAGAAGAAATCCAACAACCCAACAGAGGACCCTCCAAGAAGCAAGTTGGAAGGATCCACAACAAAAGCAACAACCAGCCGTAACGAATAGCAAGACCACAACAGACCCAAGCAAACCCAAGAAAACCCTAAGCAACAACATAATAACTCAACACTCATCACCCTCAGCAAACCCCCAACAACCTCATCTCGAATGATACTACTTTTTTAAATACCTTTTCGAATTTTCATAAAAATCAAATCATTCGTAAATTTCTAGTCAAATATAAGTTATAATTTCGTTTTAACATACTTTGTATTTAACTTACATTTAGATATTAAGAGTCCTAACTTGCCCTATATATGTTATATTTCACATATTTGAATATTATATATACAAACTTTTAAACTATTGATTTCCAAACAATACAAAATTGATTCTTCAGTTGATAAAATAGTAAACAACCTCTTGAACTTAACGATTACAAAAAAGAAAATTAAAATGCCGGAAATTAAATACAATTTATTGAGATACCAATCCGATAACATCCCTAAATTCGATGGAAACCCAAAATTGCTAAATAGATTTTTAAACTCGTGTGAAAACTTAATCAAAGCTTCCCAAGATTCAAATAACCCAACCGCATAAATTAATATCTGCCTACTGGATACAATTTTTAGAAAATTAACCGGAAGAGCAGCAGGTTTAATCGTACCACGGATAGAGTTAAAGACATAGAATGACATCAAGTTAACGTTAGTTAATTGCTTCGAAGACCAAAGATCAACAGACTGTTTGATACAAGATTTAATATACTTGAAACCACAAAAAAACGAACAGCCCCTAACCTTGGAGAATGAGAATACAAGACTCAAGAAGCTTATTATTTTCAAAATTGAATGCATCAAGTGATCCATTCAATGAAAAGATAATCAAAATGAAAAATTACGAAGAATTTGCCCTAAAGACATTTATCAATGGACTACAGTACAACATGCAATTGGTAGTAAGGTTAAAGAACCCAGAGTCACTAGAACTAGCAATGTCTTACGTTCGCGAAGAAGAGAACTTTCTATATTTTAAAAATAATTCCTAAATGACAATCAAAATAATAACCAAAGATTCAATCAATACCAACATAAAAACCAAAATATACCATCCACATTGCAAAGACAAAATATGAGTCAAAATATACCATCTAAGTCACAAAGACCGAATGTAAACCAACCAAATACGTCGCAAAAACCTAATCAGAGAAATCAACCTCAAAACAACCAGTTTAGAAGACCATTTCCAAACGCAACTCAAGCTTTCTTAGAACCCCCATACACCCAACAACAAACCAACTCGAATAGATCGACACAAGCTCAGGAAATGCCGTAGATACATCAGAATATGTTCACAGATGAACAGGAAACCTACAATAAATATAATGAATATGATGGATGCAACGAATATAATGAATATGATCAACCATCAGATCCAAACAGTCATCAAAATGATAACAACTACAGAAACGAGAACAGCTATGAACAAAGCTATAAAGAAGATCACATAGATAATGATCAGAATTTTACCCATACCACCAGAATGAAAGATTCGACATAGCATATTTGAACAACTACTCAACAGAACTACCCTATATACCCGACATTAATGCTAATTTTCTAATTGACACCGGTAGCACAAAAAGTTTGATTGACCCAGAAATCGCTTATAATTATTCCCCAAAATATATTAAACAAGACATTTTTCAAGTTCAGGCAGCACATGCAGTTTCTTTTCATAACGAGACAGCAATATTACCTCTATTTTCAAATTTCAAATCAAATAATAAACATAAATTTTATTTATTTAAATTTTTCGAAAAATTTGATGGAGTAATAGGATTAGATCTCTTAATGCAGCTAGACGCAAGCATACATTTTAAATCTCTATATTTGCAAACACCAAACACGTCCTATTAAGATTAAAACAAAACCCATTCATACATCATACGTAGTTCAACCTAGAACTTTACAAACAATTAAAATTCCTGTCGAAATGAAACAAGGCTATTGAATATTACAGCATAAATAAGATCAGCAGAGATAATAGGATCAGCAGAGATACCACAATGTCTCGTTAAAGTCGAAAACCATTTGGCGACTACGACATTATTGAATACCTCCGAGTCGACAATTAAAATACAATTTAATGAGCATAAAAAAATTGAAGAAGTCGATATCAATGACCTCAATTTTATAAATGCAAGTCCCGAGAGACACAAATCGATAAGCAAAAATCAAGATAATTTATTGAAAGCCAATATGAAGAATTTAAAGCTACAACATTGTAATAAGGAAGATAAAGATGCAAAAAGAAACTTATGCTTTAAGTATCGTGACATTTTCCATCATGAAGACATACCTTTAACATTAACAAATGCAACTAAACACGACATCAAATTAAAAAATGAAACTCCTATCTACACTAAGACTTATAGATACCCTGAAGTACATAGGAACGAAGTAAAAGAACAAGTACCAAAGATGCTATCACAGAAAGTAATACGACCATCCAGTTCACCTTGGTCATCACCAATTTGTATAGTACTACAAAAATTAGATGCATCAAATAAACCAAAATGAGTGAAACTGAGTGAACAGACCATCAACGACAAATTTCCAGTCCCAAATATAAATGAGATTTTAGATAAATTGGGTAGAGAGCAATACTTTACAACGTTAGATCTTGCTAATAGATTTCATCAAATCGAGATCAACAAAGATGACATATCGAAAACAACCTTTAGTACTGACATAGGACATTATGAATTTACAAGAATGCCCCTTGGACTGAAAAACGCTCCAGCAACATTTTAAAGAGTCATGAATAACATCCTCAGAGGCCTATAAAATGAGATATGTTTTGTCTATCTAGACATCATAATATTTAGTACAAGTTTACAAGAACACGTCGAAAAATTACGACAGATATTCGAAAGATTGAGATATTATAGATTCAATATCCAACTAGACAAATCTGAATTCCTTAAGAAAGAAATACAATACCTAGGACATCTAGTATCTGAAGAAGGAATCAAGCCAAATACTGATAAGATATCTGCAGTAAAAAAATGTCCTATCCCAAAGACCCAGAAAGAAATTAAATCATTCTTAGGAGTTGTTGGATGTTACAGAAAGTTTATAAAAGATTTTGGCAATGTAGTAACATTGCCAAAATCTTTTTAGTAAAACCAATGACAAAATGCCTCAAGAAAAATGCTAAAGTAATACACACTAAAGAATTCATCGATGCCTTCAAATATTGTAAAGCACTTCTTATAAATTATTCAATCTTACAATACCCAGATTTTGGTAAAGGATTTATATTAACAACAGATGCAAGCAATTATGCCTTAGGCGCAGTACTATCACAGAACATTAGTGATACAAACGAAAAAATTATTAAAAATGAAAAACCAATAGCATTTGCCTCAAGAATACTAAACGAAACAGAGACTCGATACTCAGCTATAGAAAAGGAATTACTAGCTATCGTATGGGCATGCAAATATTTTAGACCCTACCTATTTGGACAAAAGTTTCATATTTATACTGACCAAAGACCACTTACATGGTTATTTAATTTAAAAGAACCTACCTCTAAACTAATTAGATGGAGGTTAAAACTGGAAGAATTCGATTATAAAATTATCTATTAAAAGGGAAAACAGAATATAAATGCACATACACTGTTACGCATAAAACTACACGTCTATGAGAACGAATCAATCATAAACAATCCTGGCGACTCAAAGTTCGACATAGTTGTATATTTATAAGAAATCGCAGAAAACCTATCAGAAGGTCAATCTGAATATAATAAGGAAATTGACCAGCCGAAGATAAAAATTATATCGGATATTCAAATCCGACCACCAGATTCAAAACAAACAGCACATTCGAATCAAGAAGATAACGACAATCCACAGATTACTATTCTTGTCGAAATAATTAATAATAAAAATTTGCAATACATTATCTCAAAGTCACCCCCATGACAAAATTCAAATAAACTCGGAAACCCTTTTTAATAATATGGTTTATAATATTAAACTACCCCGTAGAACGTACTAAAGAAACTATAAAGAATTTCATTAAAGAATATTTACCAGATAAAAAATGTTACGTGCATTTTATAGATAAAGAGCTAATAAATATATTCAAAGAAGTATATATAAAGAACTTCAATATACCAAAGAAAATTCAATACACCAAGATGATCAACACAATTGCCGATGAAGAAGAACAGATCATTCTTATAAAAAATAGACATGAAAAGAATCAACATCGAAATAATACATCTTCATACCTTTGTCTATGAAAAACAAAATATACTGACAATTTTTGATACATTTTCAAAATATGGACAAGCCTACACTTACGACAGAAATGCCAAATCAGTTTGTGGCAAATAAACAAACTTCTTTTCATTCTTGGGTTGTCCAGAGACAATAATAACAGACAGTGGATCTGAATTTAAAAACGACTTGGTACAACAATTCTTAAAAGCTCATGAGATTAACATTCAACGCTCCTATAGAACGCTTTCATTCGCCATTCATTGAACATTTAAGATTACTGGAAAAAAGAGATCAAACAAAGAAGCTAGAAGACCTCTTAGTATTCGCTATCATAACATATAACAGCACGAAACACTCAACCACTAAATTTGCACCATATGAATTGATCTTATATCATATCAATTATAGGGACCCACTAGATCTGATATCTAATACATTCTATTAAGATTCAGATTCAGATTATATGACAACTCATAAAGATAAGATACATGTTATGTACAAAAAGGTAACTGAAAGAACAGACTTGGAAAAAGAAAGAATTACTTCCAAGACAAATATAAAAGGAAGCGAATCCAAAGAATTCAAAATAAACCAGAAAGTTTATAAAAAGCTGACCGAAAGAGATAAGAGTAAGCCCAAATTTAAAGGACCTTATATAACTAAAGACATTTTGGAACATAATAATGTCAAGATCCAAAATACAAAAAATCGGAAACCCGAAATAATACACATCAAAGAACTAAAGAAACCTTTAATTTCAGATTTTCAGGAATCCTCTTCGGATTCGTAATAGCTACAGTAACTGACCTAAATAATAACCCAGGGATACTTCCTTATAAACTAGGGAAATCATACAAAACCAGCAATCATTGGTCATTCGTACAAATATTTGAATTAGAATTCTTAAGAATTTTAATTTGAATTCTTAAAGAATTTTATATTATAAAAGACCCACACCTTTTATCCAAAAATACATTCAAAATGTACGGAATTGCAAAGAAGAATTTCACAATTCTTATATGACAATAGATAGTATTGAATTAAAAATTGAAGAACAAATCAATCAGTTATTCCCTTCAAAACAAAGAAACAAAAGATGAATTATTAATGGTTTAGGTTCCATTATAAAAAGTATTATAGGCAATTTAGATGCTGAACATGCACAATAAATTGACGCTAGTATCAATATACTAAAAGAAATCCAGAACAATGTCAAAATCATTCTCGACCAATAGATGTCAATTCTGAATGAATCAGTTCAAAGCTTCAAAGAAATTTCAAAGAATATTTCACACAATCAAAATATTCTCAACTTGCGGTTGAAGGAAACCATGAATTTAGTAAAAGTCTATGAAAGAAGTAAAACAACTATCACAAACAGCCACTTTGAAAATGCACATGACATTATTCCAAATATATTTGTTCTATCAAAATATCTATGATATTTTTGAAAAATTAGAAGTTGCTATATCATTCGCAAAACTAAGAACATTTCATAATGCAATTGTTAAACCTGAGCTTTTATTAAAACAAATACAAGTAATTAATGAAGCATTAATCAATGAAAAATTCCCTTTTAATACAATTTTATTAAATATCTTAGACTTTGAAAACATTTTGGAAATCAAGAGTTACACAAAAGAAAATAATATCATATTTATTATCGAAACACCTCTTGTAGAAAACAATTTATTCGACTTATATAAACTTTTTACCCTACCTGTATTTACCAAGGACCACACTGTCAAATTATTGTACCTTCTTATAATTATGTAATTTTAAATGGAAACCATTTTGGTTATTTTAATAACAATTATAAATAAATGAATGACAAATTGTATATATGCAACAATATCTATACACAAAAGATAAATAAAAATGTTCCTTGTGAGATTCAACTTCTCAATTACCAATATAACATAACTAATAGCAAACCTATTAATATCGATATAGATTTTGATATCCACCCAATAGATAAGAACAAATGAATAGTAATCACAAAAAAATGAACTTATAGGAACTGAAAGTTGTAAAAACCTAGAAAAAAGACTTATACTCAAAGGAATCTACTTAATAGAACTCAATCAATAATGTAATTTAAGAATATAAGGTATTATCTTAAAAAATCATTTGATTGCAAATAGGAAATTCCAAAAAATTCCTTTACGCACTGTTGTAATGAAAATCATATCCCTAAATGCAAAACCACTATACAATAAAAGAAAATTGTTCAATTTGCAAGACATTCATATCGAAAAACTTAAGGATATTCAAAATGAATTAAATATTCAAAAAGAAGATTCAAAACTACTTATCAATCCTATACAGTACAAACGTATCAGTATTTGGACAATTTTATATTACAATATTATGTAATCATAACAATCATACTGACGATCCTTTGTAAAAGCATTATTATGACCAAAGATTAAAAAGTTGAACAAAAAGTCAAACAAAACAATGATGAAATTCACATCTAGGCCATAAAGAATTTCAATGTCAGTTAAAAGTGGTATATGACGTCTGTAAGGATGGAGGAGTTATATCTAGCATTTAGCTGACCATATTTGATAAAACGCCTATCAGAACCTTTAGTGCTTACTTAAGAGTATTAATTGTAAAAAAGCACGAGGACACAAAACCTCTTTTCTTTCTTGAGTAGCACAGTACGCTCCTCTCTAGAATTTTATTAACCTAGTTTGAATATTGTAGTTTGGTTCACGCCACTCTGTAAAATTTAAATAAAGTTTTTAAAAATAGTACTTTCGAGATTTTCGATTTAACTCGCGTAATATTTGTGTTTAGGAAAGAATTGTTATAAAGTTAACCTAAAACGTACTGCGTTGTAGATTATTGCATTTGTTTTTAAATAGAAATAAAATGAGTTCAAGTAGAAGAAGTTGTGTAAGTCATCCTGATCTGTTTTGCTACATATGTGGAGAATATACGTTAAAAGAAAACAGAAGAACTGTTAGTAACTTTGTAAAGAGAACTTATCCTTGATACTTTGTGTTAGGCTTGGTGATCAGCATAAATTCCGGGCACCGTATTTGGTCTGTAAAACTTGTACAGAACATTTACAACAGTGGACTACCGGGAAAAAAAAAGTCTAAAATTTGGAATATCGATGGTTTATAGATAATCCAAAAACCACTTCGATTACTCTTATTTCTACCTACTAAATATTATTGGAATGAATCAGAATAACGGTAGCAAGTGAACTTATCCTGATTTAGTCTGTGCAAGAAGCCCGGTAACACACTAAAACGAAGTGCCAGTCCCAACGTTTAACCAGCTATCGGAGCTCTCTGAGGACGAGCATTCCTCGTCGATGACTTTTTCATTTATTTCAGTATATAATAATATTTGTATAATGTAATAATAAAAATTCCGTGTTTAGTTGTTTTATTTGATGCATGGATTGAACTTAAAATAGTGTAACGTATTTCACTAAAATGTTATATCATAGAAATTTGAGCTTCTAGACAAAAATTAATGTCATACACCAAACATCACATACCAAAACAAAACCAAAAAATATATTGATTGATTTGTCCATTACTGTGTGATAGTTCATTTTTTAAAATGGAATAAAACAATTGTTTTTATTTATTTTTACTGTGTTATCTTTATATTTTATTTTTTTATAAAATATATTATTTTATATTTATATAAAAGTGATATATAACAAAGTAAAAAAAAATGTTTTAGTCCTTTTCAAACCAAATATGTTGGCAAATAGTATGGAAAATGTGTTAAAAATGACAAAAAGGTGCATTACTGCCAATAGCTCACATTACACTAAATTAAAAGATGAAATAAATGTATCATAGAAATATAAATTCTCTCTTATTTTTTTAAAAGTTATAAATATTTATAATGGTAGTGTGTTACTTACCCCATTCGTTTTTGCAAGGGTAAATCCTAAACAAGAACACGAATTTTCATTTCATTCAATTTGTTTAAAATAGATATCGCAAAATGTCAATGTTGTCAAAAATTTTATTCTCAGTTAAATAACGATCGTTAATTCGTAAGAGCTATTATAACCTATTTCTAATGTCAAGGTAATGGTTCTACTCATATATAATTTCATGTCATATTTAAATAAAACATTTTATGAATACTCTATATAAATAAGCTTAGTATCCCCCAGATATGATAAAGTCCAACTTTTCCTATAGGTATTATAAGCAATATGTCGGAAAAATATCCGAACTTTTTTAATTTAAAGAAATCTACTAGAGCCATCTATTGAAACAATATATAATCTGAAAGCGGTATACCTCCTCTATCAAACGAGACCGTCATCATTAGAATTAATCAGATTGTCAAGTTACAGCGCTTTAAGTGACAGTACCTTTTGCTACTTCGTCGCAAAAGCACAATGATACAAAGAGCTAATATTCAATTTTGTTTCAAGTTCGGTAAAAGTTTTACAGAAACGTTTGAATTGATGAAAAAAGTTTATGATGATGATTACTTATTCCGTACATGTATCTATAAGTGATTCCATTACCTTCCCGATGCTTTATAAGACGACACAAGGCTAGGCTGACCAAAAACCAAAAATTGCGATGGTTTGGTAGAAATAGTGCATGAAATGATTGCCTACGATGCGAATTCGACTATGAGATTGATAGTGGAGGAATTATATACGACCAAAGACATGATCTACGAAGTCTTGACAAAGGATTTAAACAAACGGACAGAATGTGCTTCGATTTATGCTCAGGTGCTGTTCGTGAATTTTTGGCGAAAAAACAAGTATGTGTGCTTTAATATCCTCTGTACTCACTTAATTTATCTCCGTGTGGGACTACTTCTTGTTCCCGAATTCAAATTGGATTGAGAGGAACGTTTTATTACAGTATTACACGAGTCCAAAGTCGTGACGAGGCTCATTGAGGCAATACCGATAAACGACATAAAAAATCTACGCTTGCATTATTTGACCGGGCCCAGCGGTGTATTTATGCAGTAGGATGTATTTTGAATAAAAATAAATAATTTTGACAAAATAACTAATTGTTTTTTGTTTAATAAGCTTGGTTATTTTTCTAACATACTGTGTAGGATGCCATTTTCAACTGTATGATGAAAACTGGTTGCTTTAAAGGTTCTATCAGAAATTGGTTCATGTTGTTTAAAAGTAAGCTAATTTATTTTTACCAATGTAGTTTTTAGTGAAATGATAATATAAAAGAATTTTCTAATATAAAATATATAGTATATTAACTTTCCTAAATCTAGTGAAACGAATCGTCCATCCGGTCGTTATGGCAATTGCGTTCCCTATAACATGATTATCAAATGCCGATAGTCCTTTATCGACTCAAAAATCCATATAATGTTATTTCCTATCGAAAAAGGGAAGGCAAATAAAAGGTACGCCTTTTGTCTTTAATCTTCATTTTTTTCCTCTTACAAAAGACCGTTTATCTTTGTTTATGTTTGAGAATGACCCCAATCCCATGAGTGTATTTCATAGGCTATAACCGGACAATTTTCGAAATTCGGCTTTTGTAGGTCAATATCTTCGTCGATTGCTTCTGTTATGGAGATCAAACGGACAACTTTTAGTTTTATTGGGTCGGGAAGAATTTTTGCGGTGTTTAGGTTATTCTGTTCAAAAAAAAAAGGAAATTTAAAACTCAACTATTTTTTAAGACAGAAAGGATATAAAAAAATCATAGGTATAAAACTACAGAATTAAAAACACATGAACCTTTTTGTTGTTAGTCACTAACGGTTAGGGGCATCGTATTTGAAGTGTTGTTTGGTAAACTTAGGCACTCACGGGGTTATAATTGTATGGCCTCAATAACTAATTATTAAATAGAAACATATATAGTAATGGGAGATTCATTAAGCATTTTTCTTTTTAAGGTAATAAATAATTTATCAACAATGTAAAATTTAAAAAGCTATCAAATGGTACCAAGAGAATTAAAATCAATTCTTCTATTGGAACCTTTCGTGTGAAATATTAAACTCGAAGAGATTTGACTCTAAATCAAACTCTACCACTTTTTTAAGTTCTCAACGCGCATTTCGTTAATCTTGTAACTCATCAGGATACGATTCTACTCAAAAATTCTTCCAGTTTAAGATGACTAAGAATATATTTAACTAAGGTAGCCGAGACTTGATGGAAATTCATCTTAAATAAACAAACCAAGATTTATATGTAAATTTCCACTATATTGAAAACTTGTATATATTACATTTGTTTCGCCACACAGTGTTTCTTTCAAATACGGACTCTATTAAACTAACAGTAAGAAAATTAGTTGTGATCTAATCTGTCCATTTTTCGATGTTTAAATACGCAATATAAATTTTACAAAGGTGAATTACGAAAGTTTACCTGGTCATTTAGTGAAATACCTAAATTTTTCTTTTATTAATTTCTAAACTCCCTAAGAAATTTAGTTTTTTAGATTTACTTTTACTATGTAACATTCTGTAATTATGGGTGAAAGTGTGATTTTCTAGCATTAATTCGCATTATGCTAAACACTTAATATTAACAGCTTAATATGTAATCTAAATTTATTTATTTAAGACTAACGATGTTATGTTACGCTGATTACGACATTTTAAAATGCCAGAGTGAAAATGATTTTCAGAGAAAGTTACAAAAATAATTGGAACAATTCGTGCTCTTTTCAATATTCGTTTAAAATTATAATTTATTATTCATTTAAATCCTTTCAATAGAATCTTTTCTGTCGGATTTTATCACTTCAGAGAATTCCTCATAAGCATCTAATTGATTGCCAGAAATTTATTTAGATTGACATATAAATCTTCATTTTGTTGAGGAAGCTATTGTAGTTCTACAGGACAAAAATAAATTCAATTAATCTTACATATATTTCCATCCTTGTTTAACATGTCCAAAAAGGCTTCAACCGCTTCAAAAGATGTACGGTTTTTTTGGAAGGGCATCTACAAATTGCCAAATAAATCGGAAAAATGTGCAGCTAACGATTGCGCCTACTTTAAATAAACCATTTTTTACCTTTCTCCCAAACTAAACTATTTTTTTAAGAAAAAAAAAATTAACCGCCACACTTGGTATATGAAGAAAATTAGGCCAAATAAGCCTTATTGATTGGTTTACTGGGTTGCCTACATTATGGTTCCCCATTCAGGTGTCGTCCGACGTCGCTTAACTTTAGTTATCGACAACCAAGTTGACACCAGAACTTGACCTGATGCCAAAATTTATATAGTCATTTATAAACTAACTTTTTCGAAATAATTATTTAATAGATAACCAAAGAAATAGTAAATATTTGTGAATATAAGAAAACGTCTAAAATTATTTAAAAAAATTAAGGGCATTTAAAACGTATTGCTTTTAAAATATCATTCACGCATAAAGCACACTGAAAAAGATACTAAAAGTCTTCCATATAATAAAATATTCTTCACATCTGACTTTATGTTTCATATTCTCAGTCCCATATTAGACGTATATAGGCAAAAGAATGAGCTGTTGAAGAACAAAAATAAATAACGGCATTTGCGATGTGCGGCTGAAAATAAAGTTTCCAAAGCAGAAAAAAAAACAGAATATCTCTACATGAAAATTCCATTACCGTAATGGGGGAGCATATGTATGTATGGGAACTGAAGAATTGTTAAACAGGCATACGTACAGATTGAATGGAAAAACTTACCAAGGTTCTCGATATTTTGCATTTTTAAAGAAAAATGAATAATGTGACATTCACCTTCTACAAAAAAACATTGGTTATTTTCAAGATGCATGTTTGTTATGACTTATAAAACTTTATAAACGATGGGAAAGTTATATATTGCTTTACATTGATTGATAAAACTATTGATTTATCTCGTCATATTGAAAGTATGTGTGTGTGTACATATATATATATATATATATATATATATATATATATATATATATATATATATATATATATATATATATACAGGCCAAAAGACAACAGGCCAAAGTTTAATATCACCTTTAAAAGTTCCCAAAATTTCTTTTATTTACCAAATTATTTTTTTTTTCTAAAGGTATACAACTCAGCGTTATCGGTAAGTAATCCTCGAAATAATTATATAATAGACGGCATGCAATACCTTTGGGCATCTTGTAAACATAACCCCATACCACCAGTAGTCGATTTGTGTTTACATTAGAAAGTTATTTGCGATTATAAATGTCAGTTTATAAGCCAAATTTTCGTCATTTGCGGGAGGTGTTAATTTATTTCTTTAATTTGAAGAACTCTGCGGCTGGGGTTCACCAAATGCTCTCAGACACTTATGATGAGGCTGTTATGAGTGAAAGAACATGTCATGAGTGGTTTCAACGCTTCAAGAACGGTGATTTTCACGTCGAAGATTGGCATAGCGGTGGAAGAGCGAAAGTTTTTGAAGATGAAGAATTAAAGGCATTGCTTAATAAAAATTCGTGTCATAGCCAAGAAGAGTTGGCAAGATCATTGAGAGTAACTCAACAAAGAATTGCAAAACGCCTCAAAGACCTGGGAATGACCCAGAAGCAAGGATATTGGGTGCCATACGAATTGAAAACGAAAGACGTTGGACTCCGTTTGTTTTGTTGTGAACAGTTGCTTGAAAGGCAAAAACGGAAGGGATTTGTGCATCACATTGTGACTGGGGACAAAAAGTGGGTTTATTTCGATACCCCCAAGCGTCGTAAATCAGAGGGATATCCCGGCCACGCTTTCACGCCTACTGCCAAACCGAATATTCAGGGCTCCAAGGTCATGCTCTGTATTTGGTGGGACCAGCTCAAGTGTAATATATTATGAGCTGTTAAAACAACTTGAAACAATCACAGATGATCGTTATCAAACGCAAATAATGCGTTTAAGCCGAGCATTAAAAGACAAACGGCCGCAATAAATCGCAAGACACGATAAAGTGATTTTGCAGCATAACAATGCTCGGCCCCATATTGCGAAAGTGGTCAAAACACACTTGGAACGTTGAAATGGGAAGTCTTACTCCATCCGCCATATTCACCAGACGTTGCTTCGTCTGACTACCACTTGTTTCTATCGATGGTACATGGCCTGGCTGAACAACACTTCCGGCCTTATAAAGAAGTTAAAAATTGGATCGTTTTGTGGATCGCTTGATACCTTTTGACTCGGTTATATTGATTATAGTTGATTATAGTTGATTCAAGTTAATATACAGAAATAGCTTAGTAATTGTTTACAGAAGCTAAGAAGGAAAATAATAATTACAACCGAATTCTCGTGTGTCAATTAATCCTTTTTTTGTTTTGTTTAAAAGATTATTCGGAATCATTTTGTTCTGTATTATAAAAAAGAGGTTTGATTTGTATATTTGTATGTATAGATAATTGTGTTTACAAAAACATTTTTTTTTACTTAAAACGTTTTTTTGTCACTATTCTGCACTCGAAGCCAAAAATTCTTAAAAATACCAAAGGAGATTTTGGCGAAACATCGTGACTCTTATCATAACACTCTAATAACACTCTAATCTCATATATATCTATATATATGAGATTATTATATATATATATATATATATATATATATATATATATATATATATATATATTATAATATATATATATATATATATATATATATATATATTATAATATATATATATATATATATATATATATATATATATATATATATATATATATATATATATATATATACATATATATATATATATATATATATATATATATATATATATATATATATATACATATATATATATATATATATATATATATATATATATATATATATATATATATATATATATATATATATATATATATATATATATATTCTGTCAAAAAAATTGCGGGAATTGGTCATTTGAAAAGCCCGCTTAAAGAGATTGTTAAAATTCTTTTTATCGCTAAGTTGGCACAACTGTCCTTTATACTGACGCAGAGTTTGAACATCGTCTGTCATTTAGTTGGTGTAGAGTCTTCAATTCGTCGTTTGTCAGTTCATCTGAAGGGTGTTTTGTGATTTTTACAATGGATAAAAACATAGAACCAAGAATTTGTCTTAAATTCTGCATTGCAAATGGAATTTCATGTGCTGAGTCACTGAAAATGTTGCAGAAGGCTTACCGTGAATCGGCTTTATCAAAAACACGTGCATATGAGTACAGTGCATTCAAAAACGGTCGTGATGTGGTGGAAAATTTGCCTAGCTCTGGTCGGCCATCAACATCTTCAACTGAAGTTACCATCACCAAAGTGAAGTAAATGGTGACTGAAAAACGTCATTTAAGTTTGAGAGAGATAGCCGCTGATAAATTCTATGTATTTCCAAAACTCAAATTACCGCTTTGAGGCACCTGTTTTCAGTCGATAAAATACATCAAAGAGAATTCGCGGCGACAACTGAAGTAGATTCCGGAAAATGCGTTTAAAAAATGTTTTGACAATTGGATTATTCATTGGCATAAGTCTTATTTCGAAAAGGGACTACTTTGAAGGCGAGAGAATAAATGTGGATAAATAATAAATATATTGGGTCTCTAACCCTAAAGAAAAGCACTGGATAAGGGATACCCAGGGGTGAATTAAAAGTGTTTTTCCATTATAAATGGTCATGTTGAGGGAATGACTTTAAAGGGGGCAAAATGTTTTACTATTCCCACTACAGATCCCCCACCATAGCCATCTTAAGATATGATTACTAACTAAAATACAAGCGGTCTTGACACAGTTTGTGGTAAGTAAATCATAAATATTATATTTTCTTATTTATTAAAAACTTTGATTGCTAATTTTTTTAACATTTATTTATCGGTTCTTTCATTTTCTATTTAGCTCAAAATGAACACACGTTCTCGTACTCGCTGTGCGTCTGAAGTAGAAGCGTTATATGAGGCAGCTGATATTTTCGACGACAAAGAGAGTGTAAGCGAGACCGAATCGGTTTTTGAAGAGCATCATACCAGTGAACTTTACATAACTAAATAAATATATTTTTTAAAATAAAGCTAAGTTATGTAATAAGTATCTGAAAGTACATTAAGTCCCCTTTTAAAGGCCATTGGAAGAAAGTTTTTAAATATTAATTTCGCCTAAGTATGATAGTTTGAATAGAACACCTCATGTTAACATTTTTTTTTAATTTTTGCTGATTTCTTCGATGTTATTAGGAATAGTATTATTTTTTGGAACATTCTATAAATATAGTATTTTCTATACTGATTGAGACTTAAATTAAAAAAAAAACTATATATGAAATTGGATAATTTAATCAAAAATATTCACAAAAGTGTTTCTCTTGAGTGCTAAAATACATTCAATGTGAAGAAACCGAGGGAGGCATTTGAATGATATTATATTCTAAACATAATGCCATTATTTGTTCTTCAAGATAACTTCACTTGCTGTTATCATTGTACCTCAATTTAAAGTTCCGACGCTTTCACTGGACAATTTTTTATAAGTAAAAAGTAAAGGGGACTTGATACAGTTATTCATGTGAATATATTACTTACAGCGTATTCATATGAATAATTTAGGAACACGGTGATTCAAAATTATTTTGAACATATTTTAACATCTACACTGAAAAGTTTTTGCAATGTACCTTACTTGATATTGTTTTTCTTTTCATATAAACAACAAAATAAGATTTTGAAAATTGTTCAAATATATTCTGACTATGAGACATATAAAGAATTAATGAACATCACATTTATCTGCTTATTTTTGGAATTGCTGTATCTATTACCTAATGCAAAAATGATGTTATTAACGACTGTTAGAAATCGTAAGCCCTGAACAATGAACTTAACAGAATCTTAGTACACAACCTTATTAACGGCAGTAATATAATTAGAAAAAAATTCCCACAATACTCTATCTTTAGTTTCGTAGGTCTTTTAAGTACAGTTCTGTTGCATAATTAGTTATTACTATCTTCCTAAGTTTATTTCGTTTATTTACATGGGTATTTTAGCGATTCTCTAAAGGGAATTAAATCGGCAAAACCAATTTTATAAATTCATTTTTTACAATAACTTTATATTTTACTTTAACTAATGTATAGTTTTAATATAAAACGTTATTCAACTTAATGCAACTAAAATAACGATGGCTGCGAAAACTCGGTTTGCTGAAATATCTTTTTCCCCAAAATGTAGTGCTTTTTTTCCTTATGTGTGGAATTTTAATTACTTTTTGTATTGTATCACTATCTTTTTTAACTTTAAGTCGAAGTTTGGTTCAGTGTTTGCAAAAACCATTTTTCCTCTTTATTGGCTTCTGCCCATTATGGACAATTTATCAGCTTATTAGGTGTGGCGAAGGTTAGTTTGGCTTTAAGCAATAACTTCGTTACTATTATGTCAGAATCTGTTAATGTTATCAAAGCCAGTACTACCGTCACATAAATGATGGTTTTAAAGATTATTGCATTCGATCACCACTGAAAGCATCCGGCCTGGTTACCAGCGTAAAAATGGCGAAAATTGTTCAACAGTACTCAACGATACAAATATATTTCTTTGGAAAACACATCAATTCTAGGAATAGAATACCGAAATACCACATATCGCTGACTGGCGCTATTATTTTATCTCCATAATACCGGGCTAAACAAATTAAGAAAATAATAAAATTTCATAAATGCACGTGGGTATTACTCGGCGATTGACATTCGCCTCGCTTCACACTGTGTGTACACTGTAACAAACGAGTCTGAAGTGTTTTTTTCTTAAAAACGTTATGATTCCTTTAGAAATTGACAAAAACAAGATATAGATTCAACCTTACTTGGAGATTTTCTTTTTTTATTTATTCCTTTTATCATGTATTATTCTAGATAGTACTATAGGCTTTAGTGTTTTATTTTTTGTAATAACATTTAATCGTAATAGGGTGACAGGAGTTGTAATGGTTCTACGGTATGACATCAACACTTGATATACGAAACGTTTAACTTATTTATGAACGATCGTAAATCTTACCAAAGAACATGTGACTAACCTTTGTTGCTCATACAAGGTGTAAGGAAAAGTACTTTCGTAAATTTATCCAATAATTTGTCAAGAATAATAATATAATTTTAAAGAAAAAGAGTCAAAACCCTAAGAGCTGCCGTGAAAAAAAAATAAACAATTATTATCACCACTCGAAAAACTATGATAAGAATTAGTATTACCAGTCAAATATTAATTGGTTATTGCTTAACGAATAAACTTCAAATAAACTTATGAACATTATTAAAATATTTTTTGTAATTAAGGATCATGGCCCACATCAGCAATCAACGATGTGGCAACTTTACAATATGCCGTAACTATGTTATTTTAAAATGGTAACAACAATTATTTCAGTGTATATCGTAAAATCATTTAAGTTCTATTTTAAACCAAAAATATAATATGTAAGCGAATATCGCTTCGTATTTACGGAGCACTCCAAAATTCCAGATCGTTGCCACTAAAAACGCCAGTGCGAGAGTATTTATGGGCAAGGAATATCTAGAAGGACCGCTCTAGCTCATCAAATATTTGTCCAAATTTTTCAAAAAGTTTTGGATACACTAGAATTTCAAGAATGGGGGCGCTTGCGAGAAATCGGTCCTGAAGTCAAAGAACAAATTTTACATCTTATTGAAGATGATTCTACCACATGAATTCGATGTGTTGCGCGACAAGTTGGAGCTTTCCATTGTACTGTAACATTGAACACTTTAAGAGCAATTATTCTACCCTTATCATAAACAAATGATGCAACCATTCTCACCCACTGATCATACAGGCAAAAATAATGTGAATGATTTATTAGCCAAAACCAAAGGAATCTAAATTTTCTGTTCAATATTTATCAACCGAGGAAGCTTCTTTTGCCAAGAATTGGATAATGGACATGAATACTTAATTTAATAAAACAATTAATCATATTTTTCTTAATCTGACGTGAATCATTTAAAACGTGTTATAGTGTGAAAAATTAGTAATAATAATTTCACCTTTAATTAAACCACAATAATGGGTAAATTTTATTTTTTTGTAAGAAAAAAACCACTATGTATGCTTAATTAATTATTCTTAAAATTTATTATTGTTATAAAAATATTCCGTATTATTGTTATAAAAATATATTCAAATAACACCTTAAGAGGCCAATGTAACAATGAATTCCGATGGATCGATCGAATCGAAATTAAACAAGAACATTAAAATAAAGTTTTGATTTGATTTCCGTGAAAATGATTGCATTTTGGATTCATCTTTTAAAGAAACTTTTTGTTCAAAAATTTTTAAGAATCTTTCGTTAAATTTAGGAAAGTAGTTTCCCTTACATCCTGTATAAATAAATATTTTTAACTACATTTGTACAAAAATTGAACTTTCCATGTTATTTTACATGTTAAAACCGAGGTTTTATGTCGAAAAAGAAGATTAAGAGAGTGTTCAAATAAAATTAACTTCAACATTATTGACTTCAACAACCATCAACAACAACAACAATCAATTCAACACCAAGACTTGTTAATCTATAGAATTTTGTAACTAATTGTGATGCTTCTTTTTGAAATAAAATAACGATTTTTGTTTGATTAGCAAAGTTAATTTTTAATGGTGTTCAAATGAAGTCTTTAAATAAATAATTTTAATATTTCATACAATTAAATGTAAACTAAAAAGTATCCTAATGGAAATTAATATTGATTATAATATTGTATTTACTGGATGTTAGGTACTGCAACATGCTTTTATAAAAAAATCAACAATTATCTTATTAGTTAGGTTATAGAAAAAATAACTGCTTTAAAATCTTCAAACTGAATGCTGAGCGCCATATAGCTAATATTCAAAAATTAAATTGACTTACATTTTGGGCGCTGCGCTAACGAACACGACTTGAAGAAGGTTTGGAAAATACTGTTCAAACTGGCTAAAAGGGAGGGCATAAAATAGGTACAAGCAAAATACATTTGGCCTATTTGTGGAATTCTAAGGACTAAAACAGGTAAATTTTCGCGTTAAGTGCCTTTTCCATTTATGACTTGTCAAGGATAAATGTTTTTTTATTTTTAGTTTTGGGGCAATTAAGTCTATCCGGGTTGTTAATGGTTTACGATAAGGTTTAGGGGTTTCTCTTAAGTTTTTATAATTCTTGGTAAAAATATTACTTGCAAATAAATTATGATTTAAATTTTAACAGATAGGAAAACCTTTTCGTAAATGTTCTGTTTAATACATTTTCAAACCAAATCGACTATTTTTTTCAAGGTATCGAAAATATTGTTGGAATATTGTTCCAAGAATTGGAAATTCAAATTTGCTATGCGGCACCTCTTAATATTAATATTAAAAGCTCTAACTTTCACAGTATTTTTTTTTCGTCATTTCTAACAATATTTTCGATACCTTTGAGAAAAAAAATAGTCGTTTTTTTAAACAGTATAATATGGAACACACAACAACCTGCGTCTCCGCCTAAGTGAGCATTTTGTTGATTGTTTGACTGGGGACGGGCCCGACCCATCCCTTCAATTGGAGGGCACATGTTTCGTCTCTTGATGTTCAGACTCCTCAGGACACCGACATGTGCTCTCTCATCAAGAATAGGAAGAACCGATCCACAGTCAACAACCCATACTTTCTGCCGACTTCCCGTCGGATGGCGCATATATGCAGTGTTAGAATTCTTTCAATGAGACAACAGTGCTGGGTGTCATCAGACACCCAACTGCTATATATATATGCATTTTTGTTGGGGGGCTCCGGGGCTCCTTTCCGATCAAGCAACCAACAAAAAATGTTCATTTAGGCGGAGACGCAGGTTGTTGTGTGTTCCATATGAGAATGTGGGACCCAACGGTTGGGTGTGTGATGACACTCAGCTACTGATGTCTCATTAGGCGTAGTCCAAGAAAATCTAACACTATATATATATATATATATATATATATATATATATATATATATATATATATATATATATATATATATATATCTAAAAGAAAAAAAAACTGGTTTTAAGGCAGCAATAAATAAAGTTATACTGCTGCTTTTAAGCAAGAACAACCTAGTAGTGTTTTGAAGTTCAAACAAGAAAGCGTGGGTTACAAGTGGTTACTGAAGTTAGAACTTATTTAAAGAAGCATATTTTTGATTTCAAGGCTGTTTTAGTTTTGTACAATGCTCCAGGTCACCCTCGAGAGCTTGAAGCCCCAAATATTCATGCATCCAAAAATCATAGTGATTTTATTGACTCCTATCACGACGGCCTTACTCCAGCCTATGGACCAAGGAATAATCCAGGCCTTTATGCTCTATTAGATTAGACAAATCTTTGAAATCATACTGGACACCACGGAATGTGATCCTGATATGAATGTTAAGCAAAGCTGGAAAAATGTTGACATAGTAAAGTGTATTATTAACATAAAAGAATCATCGCTGAGCATAAAAAACATTGCATACAAGAATCATTGAATCAGGTGCTGAAGGTGAAGCTGAAGAATTCGTGCAAATTTAAATATTAACTGAAAATATTGCTCAAGTTGCGAATGGCATATGAGGAAATGGCTTCGGACAGATAGAATCAAGTGACATTCAAGAATTGCTTGAATCGCAAGTTGGAGATTTAACTGAAACCGACTTGGAGGAAATGCTTAATCCATATTTCATTCAAGAGGAGGCTTCAATGAGCACTGAAATGGTGACATTAAATTAAAAAAAACCCGAATTAAAGTTTACGAATGGCAAATGAGCTTTGTGATTTCTCCATAAAAATGATCCGTCTATGGACAGAAGTCTTGTTTTTAAAAGGCAAATTGTTAGTGCCACAGCCGAATATCAATCCTAATTGAAAGACCTTTTAAAAGCTGCAGCCAAAAAAAAAACTAAATTCTTGAAACCACTGCCCAAGCCTGATAATGTTATTAATATTGTTAAAAAAACTCTTTTTAAATTGCTTTTATTGTATAATTTTTCTTTTTATTTTGTATAATGGAACATATCATGGAAAAAATGCCTTATAGTAGTAAAGAAAGAAAGCAAGTCATTTTCCTTTAGGACAACGCATGGCCACATAGCGCAAAAAGAGCTTTCGAAACTATTATCGAGTTGGGCTGGGAGATTTTCTGGTACCGGAGTATTCTCCAGACTTAACTTCTTTAAATTTTCATCTTTTCCAGTCCTTGCAACATTACCTGGTTGGTTGTCTCGCCATGCCTCTTGAGGAAATCGAATAAAGCCTGAATGAGTTTTTTCGATTAGATATTCAACAGAAAGATGATGAAATTTTATAGAAAGTAAGGGGGGTTACTTAAGAAGGTTAAATTTATATTGTTTCATAAATAAATGTCAAAAGTAGTTAAAAAAGACCCAGCATCAAGTTGATAATCTAATATATCAATGATCATCCTTGAGCAAGTAATCAGCAGATATCAATCAGTAGATATCATCAAGCATCCGTAGATAATGTCATAAATAAATAAATTATTTTTTCTTGTTGTAATTAGCAATATGTTGAAGTTAGTTTTATTTCATTCCAATAGCTCCTAATATAACACGCATTCTTAATCCTACCAGTACACATAATATGAATAGCAATTTACATGAAAAGTCAAACGTTTTCATTCGTTGGTTTTTAAGTTTTGTTAATATTTTATTTTAATACACGTTTTGGCTGACTCCAGGCAGAAATAAGTATTCCTGTTTAGAATCGATCATAAATTATTACATAAACGTAAGACAATTTTCTCCCAAAATATGATCCGTTTTATGTAATTCTTCAATATACATATCATGTTTTTGTTCTTTCATATATATGCAAATTGTCTTAATATAATGGATGATATTTTGTTTCAAATATTAAAATAATGATATATTACTTATTACATATAACATCCAAATGTTACAATAATTATTTTGAAAACATTTTTAAAATACTTACGTTCGTTGGCGCCGTGGCTTAGTTGGTTAAAGCGCCTGTCTAGTAAACAGGAGATCGTGAGTTCGAATCTCGCCGGGGCCTGTCTACTTTTTTTATTTTATAAATATTTATTCAATGTTTAGTAATAGAGTATTTCATTTGTTTATAAAGCTTAGATTATTACCTCAACATTATAAACAATTGTAACTTTTGTTTGATTACAACCAGTTAGGATACAGGGGTCCTTATACATATTTTGAGATCGATTCTTAAAATATATTTGTAATAATATAGTACTTACTATTAACTAATAGTTAGGGTATAAGACTTATAAATTTTTGGTTACTGGTTTTTTAGCAAGTAATTTCAACAACCGGTTTGTGATTACTCGTTTGCTGCCCTTATATCTATTTATGTGATATCTCACCTGAACTAAAAGAGTATTATTATTTATTTAGTCTTGGGCTGTATTCGCAATTGGGTTTTTGAATAAAAAATAATTATTTTTACTTTATTTCAAAACCTTATCATAAATAATACTGATAATTAATGCGAAAAACGTTTTAAAAATTTGTATTAATTAATTATAAATGAATAAGAATATATAAAATTAAAAAAAACAATTATGTAACTACGAACCCGCCGCGATTAGCTGCTATGTTTGTGACGTCAGAATACTAAAGTGTTTTCACGTCAGTACTGTAAACGGCTTCTATTCGTATATATACTGTCAAAATTATTGTGGTTAAGTGCAAAAGAAAATATTGTTGATTTGATTACTAATTTAGTTCGGTAATGCGAGACAAAGGGCTAATATAAAAGCTAATTATGATAATATACCTGCTGTGGATATTTTTATGGTCATAGATTTTCTGAAAAATGACATTCGGTTCAATTCAGCTGAAGTTCGAAGTGCTAAAGCATCGATGTAAGTTTTTAAAAAAATAATAATAATATACATGTATATAAGAAACAAAATATTTCTATTAAATATAATTAAACTATTTGTAGGCTGTCACGAGAAAGTTACGGTAACGGAGCTATAGGTTTTGTTCAACTTAACCGCAAAAATGGTATTTGCACTGTAAAAGGACGTGTATGTCCAGAACATAAAGTTCGGAGTAAAGCTTATACAGTTATCTTGATTATTAATGAAAAATTAAGAAAAGTTCAAGACACTCAATGTCATGATTGTGCAGCTTCAGCAGATAATAAATACTCAAATAAAAAAAAATTATATAATGTTATAAATGGCAATCTTTTGTATATATTTGTAATAGTGGTAATAATTGGTTTTCAAAAATAATGAAAAATGTTAAATATTGAATAACCAAAAGATATTTTCTAGTTTTGTAATTATTTTTTGATCGAAAAAACAATCTAAATCATAATTAGAAAAACGAAACACATACATACTGTTAAAATCGAAAATTATATTCAATAAAAAATACACTGTTAAATATACATAACAAAACTTCCTCCATTATACATATTACAGTAAATTATAATATGTAAACTGTATTAATAATCAATTCAGAATAATAACAATCATTACCCAAAATTATATACATATTTGTTTGATTGCTTTTACTGAAGTTTGCAATATTTTTAAAACCACACTGATTCTTCAAACCACTACTCTAAATTCTATTAACAACATTTTCAAAAAAATCTACCCATACTACATTATTGTTTTAATTAAGGTTTTCAGTATTTTTAAAACGATGGCGATTCGCCTTACATGTTTTACAAACCACCATATTAGACTCTTAATAATATTTGCAAATATAAATAAATCTGGCTGCCAACTAACTCTAATGCATGATCAGCTAGAAATTTCCCAAATAAAAGAAGGAACCTTTTTGAGTGGAAAACTTTTATAGTCGAAGTGTGGGACTCTCCTGTTAAAATTTACCCACTAGAAAACCGCTATGTACCACTACATATCCTGGAACCACTGTCAGTTTTCAGTGCCTATAATACATTTCTAACCTATATTTAAATATACCTTATCAAATAAATATGTTCAATTAATATATGAAATGTACCAAAAACCTGAAAAACACTAAATATTTTAACTATTTTGTTTTATTTAGAATAGAACTATACCATTTTCTTTACTTTTTGTTTGGTAGGGTTTCCTTTTCTATTTTTCTTTTTTTTGCATACTCCTTTAGATGCTTGTTTTGATTCCATGGAAAACTGCTTTACCAGTCCTAAATTTAACCAGCTGATGTTCATCCAACTGATCACATAATTTTCTGTACTCTTACAAGTTAGATTATCCTGTAAAACTTTCATAAGTATAAGACTTTTCATATACCTTCCTTCCAAATTGGTAGTCCAATTTTCTTCTTGTCTAATTCTTGAATATTATTATTCGTATCTTATAAAATAGACGATCTTGTAGGGCTTTCTCATTGTTATTACCGGGTAGTAACACCCTCGGTTGTGTTGCTACATGTAGATTCTTTGCGGACACGCATATTCCTTCTTATTAATTTAGTACGTTAATTTGTTTTCCCTACATGAATTAAATAATATAAATAAAAGTTATAAAAACCAATGCAAAAAATAAAAGGAATCTAATCTGATTTCATTCTGAACTTACCTTTGAGCCGCGTCGAAAATATAACGTACGTCAAAAACAGCACCGAAAGCCTAAATAACAATTAAAAGCAAGTATATTTTCATATCGATAGCAAACCAACAAATGCAGTCAAAGATATAGGTTAAACCTATAGAACAAGGATTAAGATCGATAAATTGTTTTATTTACCTAAGACTCCGATTCATTCCGAACGTCTATTCAGAAAGAGCTCGAAAGAAAATTTTAGTATAACTTCCGAATTGCTCCGAACCGAGCCGATATCGGCGATATTGGCCTTCGGTACAATTGTGATGTCACAATGATTCCGTTTTGATATGGGAATTGTCGGCGTATCATCAGTACTAGGTTTAAAAAATTATTTTCAATTTATATAATTTTTTAACTATAAGGAAGAAAATAAAAATAAAAATAGTTTTGTTATAAAACTTATATATGATCTTTTCATTTATGACAAAAAACAATTTGTTCAAAAGCCCAATTTGGGCCCCAAATTTTTTATGCGTTACAGGAAATTTTGATTAAAATATTAAATAGGTCATTGAGAGTAAAATGTTATTTGTAGTCACTTGTTGATGATATGGCTGGTCTTGCCGACGTTTATATCCCGTTATTGTGTTCTATTAAGGTTTATTAACGAATGTTAATAAATTTAATTTAATTAACGAGTGTTAATTATTTTAATCCAATTTATTTTAATCCAAATATGGGTTTGATGTTATTTTTCGCCCTCCTGGTAGTTCATTCGGTACATAATCCATAAGCCTTCTTAGTTCTGAATATTCATGCGTGCTACCTAGTAATTGTTTCAACCTACAGACAGCATGCTGCTGCTTCGGCTACTTCGGCTGACACAGGAGGTCACTTTTTGCATAATTTATCTATATGTTCACCTCAGCGAAGTCTACAATATCCCAAAAGAAATACCCAAACTTGAATACATGATGCTTGCTGTATTGATTTACTGATAATTTTAAGTAAATATGACTCCTTTATAGTGTGAATTTGGGAAGTAATAACAATGAAACGGATTTTGCCTACATCAAGGGCTAAATTTTTACGAGGATTGCTATTTATGGACTTATGGAGGATCAATATATATATATATATATATATATATATATATATATATATATATATATATATATATATATATTGTTGATACATTGTTGATTGTATACGTACTCAGAACGTTTTGTCATACGGATGGTATTTGTGTTATTTAGTGCCTTGAAAATTTTATCTCAGTCAAAAAATGGAATTAACTCGTGAGAATTTTCGTGTGATGATTTACTACGACTTTCGAAGTGGGTTATCTCAACAATAGTGCATCATAAGCACCATCTTAAACCACTGTATATCACTGATTTATTGAATTCAATCGTGGCCGTTGTTCGTTCACGGATGAATGTAAAGAAAGTCGTCCAAAATAGGTTGTTGTGCCAGAAAAGATCATCATGTAACATATCGTAAGATTGAAGCATCGCTGGGCATTAGTATGACAAGCTTACACAAGATTTTACATGAATATTTCGCCATGAAAAAGATTTGTGCCCGTTGCATTCTGCATAATTTGACAATCGCTCAAAAATAGGCCCGTGTCGATTGATGCAAAGAAGAATGCTCAAAAAATACAATCGTGGTGCGTCAAAAGCTGTATATAACAGCTACACAGATGACAAATCTTGAATCTATGCGTATGAGCCCGAAAGTAAACAGCTGTCGACTGTATGAGTCTTTCAAAATGAGCCAAACCCAGCAAAAGTTGTTCGCGCAAGAGGAACTTCGAACCAAATGGTTGCCTGTTTTTTTTGGATAAATGGGTATGTGGCTACAGTACCACTAGATAATCATAAAACGATCAATTCTGAATGGTATACAACAATTTGTTTGTCAGGAGTCTTTGAAGAAATAAGAAAAACAACCAGCGACACTGTATCATACTTCACCATGCAAACGCGAGCTCTCATACCTCGGAACGAGCAACTCAATATTCGACCGGTCAAACTATTGATTGATAGGTCTTCCGCCATATAGGCCTGATTTTTGGCACCCAATGATTTCTTTTTGTTCCCATCCGTGAAGAATAAACTACGTGGTCAACGATTTTGGATGCCAGAAAGAACGGTCGATGCGTTCAAAATGCGTATCTCCAAAATATGGAGATACCTCAATCGGAATATAAAAAGTGCTATGAAAATTGGTTCAAACGTATGCAAAACTGTATTGATCATCGCGGAGAATATTTAAAAAAACAATAAACCCATTTTCAATCATAAATATTTGTTTTTATTTATTATTCTGGGTACATAAATAGCAACCCTCGTATTAGTAAACCAACTGCAGAATTTATTTTATTTCCACCGTTATTCTTTACTGGTTCTTTATATGATTTTATCCTTGGGACACTCCAGAAGTAGGTTTTAATCTTTCAAATTTTACTGTTAATTTTTACAGTTGGTATCGACCAAGCGAGTAAGATTGCAACTACGCTCTCACCGGAATACTCGAGCCACAGTTATAAAGTTTATCCAGCAGTATAGCGTGATCTACTAGGCTGAAAGCATTATTTATATCCATAAATAGACCAACAATATTTTGTTTAAAAATTCACATATTGCTGAATGTGTAAATCAGCCACATTGAAACCCGTGTTGTAATTATTTAAAAAGTATATTAAAGCGCTCAGGGAAGTCCAGGAACTGCTGGTACACCACACGCTCCAACATTTTTGGCATGGCTGGAAATATAAATAAAGTTTAAGTATAAGAGTTGTACAACTAAATAGGCTGTATAATTTAAAATTAATTTTAGTTATACAGGGTGTCTCACAAAACTTGAATGCCAATTTTTTGAATACAAAATTTAATATAAATAATTGAATACCCTATATGTTCATCTGTGTTTGCATTCTGCTATTGCTTCTAAACATATTTCGTGAAACATTTCCTATACCTAAACCCAATGGTTTTACCGATATCTGCCATTTTGAAAAAAATAGTTGCAAACTTGTGGAATTGCAGACTCTATTTTGTCATATATAATTTGTAGTTGTATGTAGCATTATCATTTTTGGTGGGGATATTAGCGAAACTTTTAATGTAAACACAATTTGTCTACATTATATAGGGTCTCCAGGATTACTGAGATAAATGAAAAAAATCAAAACATCATATTTCAATTTTTAGAATTGTAAATAGAATGTCTAATATTTTTTCATTTTACAATATTTCTGAGACAAAATATTTCTATTCTTCTTAAACTTGTTCTATAACTATCTGTCATAATTTTCGATATTTTTATATTTTTGTTTTTATTGTTTTGTTTTTAATGGAATTCGCCTTAGAAATTTTTGTAATAACGCCCTAAAATTCAATTCAAATGGCAAATATTGTTCTAGTATAGCTTTTAAATAGTTTTTAAATGATGCAGAAAAAAGAATGCATTTCTTTCATAATTAAATAGGAAAAAATATTTTTATGATCTATTATTTTGACTATCGAAAAGAAATGTGAATATCCAATTACAACTTAAATCACGCAGATGACCTAGACGCCCTAAACAATCATGGCGTAGAAACAAATCAACCAAACGGTCATATTTGGACTTTGTGTACTGTCAAATTGTATAGTACGGTGTTTATTAGAACAGAAAGTAGAACAAAAATTAATTTTTCTAGAGAGACATTGATAAACATGATCTATGTTTTGGGCGCAAGTGATCAAAACTCTTTTTAGCAAGTAGAAACAACTGGATGTGTGGATTACGAAAAAAACTTGGAAAGTAGAAAAGCGCTGTGTGTGAAGAAAACGAATATTTAGTTCTTCAAGCTGTAATTAAAAATCCGCCTATTTCATGCATGGAGATAAAAACGAAGTAGGCGTGAAAAAATCCACAGCGAACAGAATAACTAGGAAATATAACTTTCATCCGTATCATATACAATTGGTTCAAGAACTAAATCAAAATGATTTCGATCGAAGGCTTGAATTTTGTAACTGGATAATAGAAAGAAATAGAGAAGAACCTAACTTTTTCAAATATATTTTATTTTCGGATGAGGCAACTTTTCACAAAACTTCCACTATTACAGCAGTGAAAATCCAAGATTCTTTATCCCTTTAAATCATCAGCATAGGTGGTCACTTAATGTGGGTGTTGGTATTATCAGAGATCGCCTCCTCGGGCCATATTTTTTTTGAGAATAGAGTTAATGGTGATAGTTTTCCCAATTTTTTGCAAAATAATTTGGAACAGTGGATTGAAGAATTGCCTTTAACTGAAGTGAGACGAATGTGGTTACAGCTAGAGAGCGCTCCTCCACATTTTACCATACAGGTCAGACAATAGTTGGACACGAATTATGAAAATAAATGGATTGGTAAGGGAGGTCCTGTACCCTTTAAGGGAGGTCCTGGTCCCAGATCCCTGGATTTAACAAAGCTAGATTTTTTCTTATAGGGTTTTGTTAAAGAACAAGTTTATCAAATGCCATCGACCACAACAGAGAACATGCAAATTAGAATTAGAAATGTGTTTATGAATATTAATAAGGCAATGTTCATTACAACCAATAGTTTTTTGAACATTGGCTTAGAGTTTGTATTGCACAAAATGGTAGACATATTGAACATTCAATTAAATGATTGTAGTGACTTCTTTTTTATGGTTGTACTTGAAATGTCTTATTAGAAATAATAAACAAATATTATGACTTTTGGTTTACTATAACAATAAGTTTTCTTACTCTATAATACTTGCTTTCTAATCAAATGTTAAAACATGCGATAATCTAAATTCTTAATATATCATGAATTTAATCATTAAATTAATAATAACATAAAGCCTAAGGTAAATTTTATTAAAAACGAAATATTAAAAACAAAAATGAAAAATCTCGGAAATTTTGACAGATATGAGGTGTGTTACAACAATAGAAGTATTTTGTCTCCAAGTATTCCAAATGTGCTAAAAATGTGGCGGTCTTGGCAAGATAATGATTTATGATAATGAATGCCTCCGGTAGTGCTAATTTTAAAAGAAAACATTTATCGTCCGATGTGAAGCAAATTGTTAAAAATGTGTTCTCTATTGCATAGGGGGTTTAATGTAAATGCAGAAACGTCTTCATTAATGTAATTAATTCTGTAAATGTCAATGCAGAAACGTCTTAAAAGTAAAAGCAAAATTTATGCTATGTATGAAGAACAAACTGTGCCTGCATTGCATTCATTGCAACAGCGACTAAGAAAAGATGAACCCAACATTCTTTGCAGCAGAACTAGCCTCCGAAGAATATTATCTCTAATGGGTTTTGTAAATCGGATCATTAATAAAAGACAAGTATTAACGGAATCACAACGATTGAGACGATGGCGATTTGACTATTTAAACTCTATAAAAAAATACGGATTAGAAAATCGTCTCATTATCTACCTTGACGAAACACGGTTCGATACACATGAGACGCCAGCAAAAGGATTGGTAGATACATTAAGAAAATGCCAAACCAAAGCCCCAGGAAACATGGGAAAAATAATTAAAATTTTCCATACTGGTTCCGAGGATGGATGGATTCCAAATTGTTTACGGTTGCCCTCCAAAAGTATTAAACATTCATCTTTGGACTACCATGACGACATAGCCTTTTCCCCAAGGGCCTAAGGAAAGCGTAATTGTAATGGACAATGTTAGTTACAATAACCGCCAAGAAATTCAGAACTATATGTTAAAAAACGATATATACTTCGAAAATACATATAAAAATGTAATCTAGAAACATTAAAGACATTTAACATTAAAAAGGAATATGGATGTGATAACATTGCTGCCAATATAGGACATACAGTTTTACACCTTCCCCCGTATTACTGTATTTTTATCCTATTGAGCATATGTAGCATCAGGTAAAATCCAGTTTTAGAGCAGAAAACATTTATCCGACTCTTAGTTCAAGTGCTGCAGCATTAATTAGGAAGGTTGCGGATAGTATTCCCAAAGAAAGTTGGATAAATTCGATTAATCATACTATTAAAATAGAAGATTTCTATGTATCATTTACTAATAATATAGAACCACTAATTAATGCAGATCAAAGTGGCAGTTAGAGTGAAACTGAATTAAATGTATAATTAAATTTAAATTATAATGTTTATTATACTAATAGATAAATTTATTTATTTATTTATTTATTTCTATTGTACTAATAAGTTCAAAATACACAAACCAATAAACAATATTTTAGTCATACATAATAATAATAATAATTAGTGTAGTTTTGGAATCACATCTATCTGGGATGATACATCTAAGTGATATACATCTTGCATTATATTGTGCAACAGTGACTGCCATCGAAATTTCAGGTCAAAAGACTTACACCCAATAATGGGTCAATGTGTTCCGGAGGAAAGTTGACATTATCTCAGAGTATCTTTCTGGTAATCAGTCAAATAAAGTAGCGAGTAAAGCAAAAATAATTGCCAATAAATCTGGCATTGACTTCGATGATTCAAACCTGACAGAAAAATTGTTGGATCTAAAAGATCGGTTTAGGGAAAAAGCTAATTCGAAAGGAGCCAGGCTAGCAAGATATAATGAACTAGAAAAGCGAAAACATCAAAATTCAGTATTTGCAAATAGCCAAAAGAAATTTTATAGAAAACTCGAAGCAGAAAGTAACAGCAAGTCAGAACATAAGAATATGGATGTGTCTTCCTTTGCGGAATATTGGAGATCGGTTTGGAAAAAATCAGACGGCTACGAAAAATTGGTTCCTTGGGTTAAAACCATTCAAGAACAGACAAATGCTCTCCCAGATATGGAGTCTATCGATTTCACAGAGATTGACATTTGCACTGCTGTCAGGAAGACTCACAACTGGAAGGCGCCTGGACCAGAGGGATTGCATAACTCCTGGATTAAAAGCTTTACAGCCGCCTATCCCGTACTTGCATATGCATTTAAAGAGGTTTTAATAAATCCAGATACTTTCCCCGACTTCCTAATGGAGGGCAATACATACCTACTGTTCAAAAAAGGGGACGTTAAGCAACCCAATAACTACAGACCAATCACATGTCTGTCAGTGTTATATAAACTGTTCACAGCCCTACTCAATGAAAAAATCTACCAAAATTGTGATAAAAACAACATTTTTGAAGACGAACAGAAAGGATGTATAAGAGCAAGTATGGGCTGCAAGGAACAATTGACGATCGATGCTGTAGTTCTTGAGCAAGCGCGAAAAAGAAAACGCAACTTAAATATCTGCCATATAGACTACAAGAAAGCATTCGATATTGTCTCTCACGATTGGCTGGTTGAGGTTCTGAATTTCTATAACATTAGCCCCCAGATTATTAATTCTTTAAAGTGCCTGATGAGGAAGTGGAAAACGAATCTTTTTGTCGGCCAACAATGCATTGCTGCTACAAATATCGAGAGGGGAATTTTTCAGGGAGATTCCCTTTCTCCAATTTGGTTTTGTCTAGCACTACTCAACACTACTCAACTAGACTCTACTCAACACTACTCAACTCTACTAGACACTACTCAACAACAGCAATATTGGATATAAACTTAACATGAGGAATCCAAGAAAGCTCTCTCATCTACTTTATATGGATGACCTTAAATTATGTGGAGAAACTAGAGAAAAATTAAACTCATTGGTAAAAACAGTTGAAACATTCAGTAGGGATATCACAATGTCTTTCGGACTGGACAAATGTTCTACCATTAGTATACAGAGGGGAAAGGTTCAGAGTCAACATTCAACACTTTGTAACATACAATAACTAGCACTAGAAGAATCCTACAAATATTTAGGAATACCCCAACAGCATAAACTTGATCATAACCAGTTAAAGAAGGACTTTTCCACTCTATACCAAAAGAGACTTACAAAACTTTTAAACACCAAACTGAACAGTGGAAACCTCATTAGAGCGATCAACTTTTGGGCAGTGCCAACTCTGACATATTCTTTTAGCATTGTTAAATGGTCAGAAACTGACCTTGATGAACTTGATATGTTAACACGCCGAACATTAACAAAGTTCCGATGCCTACATCCCAACTCATCTATGAAAAGACTATACATCCCAAGAAAGTTGGGAGGTAGAGGCCTTGTAAACGTAAAAAATCTATGTCTCAATCAAGAAAATAGAATGAGAAAACACTTCATTGATGCAAACAGTACGTTAATGAAATTGGTTGCAAATGAGGACCGGGGTTTCACCCCACTGAACCTAAATAAACAAAATCGTATTGATAGCAAAACAACACTCACGGATTGCGTTCGAGAATGGAAAGGTCAAACATTGCACGGAAGGTTTCCTAAGTCACTCGAAGATGACACCATTGACGAACAATTGTCTCTGAAGTGGCTGACCGATGGACTCTTGTACCCAGAAACAGAAGGTTTCGCGATATCTATTCAAGATAGGGTAACAAGAACAAAAAACTATGAAAAGCACATACTGCATTTGGACGTAGTCGATAAGTGCAGGAAATGCGGTACTTTGGGGGAAACAATTGAGCACCTTATTGGCGGTTGCCCGGCCCTTGCTCCTAATGCTTATTTAGGACGGCATAATCAGCTGGCAAAAATTAAACATCAACAAATTGCAAAAAAATACTCGCTATTAGAAACCGCACCTCCTCCATATTATAAGTACTTGCCTTCTCCTGTACTTGAATCATTCGATACCATTCTTTACTGGGACAGACCAATCATTACTGATCGAACGGTTGATTATATCAGGCCGGATATTGTTCTAATCAACAAAAAGGACAAGAGGGCTTTTATAATTGACATCGCAGTGCCGCTATCTCACAACATTAGAAAAACTGAGATAGAAAAATCCACAAAGTATGAAAATCTGGCATACGACTTGAAGAACCAGTGGAAACTGAGTAAGATAGAGGTAGTGCCCTTCGTTATACCCGCCAAAGGCCTGATAAGTAAGACGTACCACATTGTTCGTAAAGTATTATGCTAGGGTGAGAGGAGCTGAATTGTTTTTTCATCTTGGCATTGGAATATCGGCCAGCATGAGCTGAGATTCTACAGTAAGGATGAGCAGAATAATAATTTAACAATATTTTATTTTTTCCAAAATTATTCAGAAGTTAAACCACTCCGACTTTGGCGCCTTTGAAGAAACTAGGAATATTTTTATTGAAATTTATTGGGGCTATTAACATTTTGCGGAAAGGCAACAAAATATCTTGAACCGGACTATACTGCAAAATAGAGTCGGCAGCGATATTTTTTACTAAATGCTGATATCGGTAAAACCATTGGGTTTAGGTATAGGAGATCTTTCAGGAAATATATTTAGAATCAATAGCAGAATGGAAATATGGATGAACATATACGGTGTTTAATAAAAAAAGCAAAACTACACCCCGCCACGGTTTTGTGAGACACTCTTTATAAATATAATTTATTTTAAATTATGCAACCTATTTAGTTGTATAATTCTTATGCTTAAATTTTTCCTCTATCTCCAGCAATTATCAATATATCAACCGATATTTCTATCTAGAAAGACGACGATTTCATCCTAAATATATTTAATTATATCTTCAGACATTCATAAAGGAAAATATAGCATAGTTAATATTTCACATTATTTCAAATAATGATCGGAACATTATTTCCACTCAATTTCCTGCATTTTAAAGTAGTTTTGTGCAGAAAAGTTTCAAATGTCTTCTAATGCTGGAAGTTTAAAAGAGTGAATGGAGAACTGCACTGTGAATTCAGTAAGAGGAGAAAGAAAATGCAAGACCAGGGTCATCAAGGCGAATGCCGACAATAAATTGTCTGGGTAAAGCAGAGCCATTTGTAAACTTGTGCTAAATTGTTTAGAAGGCGGAGCAGATAGTACCGAATACATGGGAAAGCGTGCGGATGCTTTTTCTCTTGAAAGAGATTTATTGCACTTGTAGCTGTGTAATAGTATTTAATTAAATATTTTAGTAATATTGTTATAACATAGTAATTTTTTTTTAGTAAATATATTTGACATCGATTACATTACAAAAGAATGGAGGCTGTTTATAGATTTTTCGAAAAGTAGCTTGAAAGCTGTTCTTTTACATATTGTAGTGTTTTGGTATATTCAGTTTAGATCAAAGGAACTTATGCTAACTTGAAAAATATTCTGAAAAAATAAATTATCCAAAACATAATTGGCTAATTCGTAGTGACTTAACATTTTTGGTCAATAACAAAGCTATACGAAATGTCCATATTATATTTGCGAGAGCGAAAAACTATATTAGACAAAATGAGATTGGCCGCTTCGAAAAAAAAAATAGAAGTTGGAAAAAGAATGTCATTAACCCGAATTTGATCGATCACAAAAACGTACTATTTCTACCATTTTACAACAAACTTGGTTTGATGAAACAATATGTTAAGACATTGCTGAAATATGTAGATACTTTTAATTATCTCTGTTCATATTTTCCCAATTTATCGGATGCGAAATTTAAGGAGGGTATATTCACAGGACCTGACATCAGGAAACTTATCAAGGACGAAAATTATGAGAGTGTCATGACAAGCTTACAAAAAAATAGTCTGGAATTCTTTTAAATATGTCTTTTCCAAATTTTTAGGCAACGTTAAAGATCATAACTACAAAAAAAATGTCAAAGAAATGTTGAACAATTATAAAAAATTAGGTTGTAACATGAGTTTGAAAGTATATTTTTTTAATTCGCACATTGATCATTTACCAAAAAATCTTGTAGACTACAGTGAAGAATAAGATGAACGGTGTCATCAATGTATTAAAGAGAAGGAAAGAAGATATCAAGGCTATTGAGGTGTCATTATGATGTCAGACTATTGTTGAATGATCCATAGAGAACCCAATGAAGTTCACCGACGGAAACCAACAAACTAAGCTTTTCCTCAAAAAATAGCAATTTCTTTGATTCTATTTATTTCTTATTAGCTTTTAATTGTTGTTTGATATTGATTAAATCATTAAAACTTTGTAACAAAATTATCTAAATCTGTTAATTGGATATGATCAATAGGCTGTGGTGGATATAATCAATTTAGTAAAAAACTTTCAAACATTTTAATTTTGTAGTCTTACGTAATTATATGTATATCGTTACATAATATATTTCAATATGACAATTACAACTTCAAATACAGTTCTCATTCCCCGGAGGCCAAGGGGCAACTACATACGGCAGCGGTAAGACCTGCCTCAAGGCAGAGGGTACTAAAAATTAGCACTGCCATTGAACTTTTAACATTGCTACACTTAATATACGGCCAATGAAAATGGATGCCCGACTGCAAAAACTTTTGATCGAACTTGATAACATACATTGGGATAATATTGGACTATGTGAAACACGAAGAAAGAGCGAATAGCTCATCCAAAAAGAATTAAACTGGTCACGTACGCTATATTCGGGATACGGAGAATCGACGATGTGATGAAATTGGATTCACCATCAATTCAAAAGCTGAAGGACAGTATAATAAATTTTGAAAGTATATTTGACGGACTAGTCCAATGCATCATTGAGCCGAATAAAAAGTTTAAGCTTCAAATTGTCCAAGCTTATGCACCAACTATAAGCTATAAGGATGAGGAAATTAAGAAATTTTAGAGTGATGTAGCCCAGCTTCTATACAAGAAGGAATATAGGTACAAAATCCTGGGTGGGTGATTTTAATGCCTCAACTGGTTAAAATACAACTGGCCCATATGGAACTGGTGAGCGGGACAATAGAGGTGATATATTGGTTGGTTTTGCTGAAGGACAAAAACTTTATATTATGAGTTCGATAATTAATTAATTAATTCTTATATTATAAGAAAAATATCAGCAGAGAACGGACATTGAAAAGTCCATCTGGACTCACAAAAGAAATTGATTACATCATGACCAACGATCAAACAATATTTTGCAATTGTACTGTACTTAACAATTTTAGTGTTGGAAGTTAGTATTAACTGTCGAAGAGAGCCCGAAATAATGGTAAGGTAAGTGGATTCTGGAAAATTGCTGGAGAGGGACTGCGATTTTGAGATTGCTTTATCGATCTACTTTACAATTATGTATTGCTAAATTACAAGACCCGGAGGAGATGGAAATAACAGGACAATATGAAGAAATTACCTTCATATAATGTGCTTGAAAGGGTTGTTTAAATAGCACTAAAGGAAAAATGTTTCATACAGACAAAAATCTGCAGTGAGACCATTAATTTAATGAGAAAACGACGGATAAAGAGAAAAGCAGCAAGTCCGTTTGGCAGGGTCCAATACGCCGAGTTCTGAAAAAACTATAAGAAAACGTATTAGACAGGAGACGCGTGGTTAGCATGCAGCTAGTGCAAAAAACTCTGGAAGAAAAACAGGGGAATTAACAAGGCTAAACAGAAGTTTTGGCAAATGTAAGCCTTAATCCGTGATGATCGCACAGTATGCAGGGCGCGTACTGAAAGGTTAGAGGTTGTCAGAAAATTTTATTCACAATTATATGATGATTAGAACGAATCAAAGGCAACAATACCCACGAAAGAACAAATGTCAGATATCCCAGTAGAAGAAATGACAAATGCTACAGAATCGATGAAAAACGGCAAAGCTCCAGGAAAAGACAGTGTAACTGTTGAAATGCTATAAGCTAGTGGTTGGATTTTACATGAAACACTGATAAAATTATACTCAAAATGCATCAAAGAACAAAAAGCACCTGACTTATGGAAAAATGCAGAAGTGATTCCTTTACATAAAGAGGAGCATAGGAAGATTAATAGAACGACCGTCGAATAAGCCTCATATCAGTAATGTACAAAGTTTTCCCTAAGATAATATCACAAATATATTTATATATTATAGGTTTTAATAATTCAGTGGCAGCACGTAAATTCTCTAAGCGAATATTAAGAAAACTGAATGAAGCACAATCAAGAGAGCAAGCAGGATTCAGAAGTGGAGTCAATACCAGATTGTACAGCAGGCCATAGAAAGGCACAACGAATACAACATGAAACTACGAAAAAGTATTTGACTCAATGTCAAAGCAGACTATAATGGATGTATTTCTTAGCCAGAGGGTAGGCAAAGCTTATGTAAATCTATTGGGATCGATATATAATAAAGCTACAGTGATAATTCACCTTGATGATCTTGAAGTTGGAATTAATGAAGAACGAGGTGTACAGCATGACGCAATATCGCAAATCCTTTTCTCGGCCAGCCTTGAATAATTATTTCGTCATGTATACCATCATGTTCCCATCTGATTTGGGAACATGATGGTATAAAGATCAATGGTGCAAACTTAAACCATCTTAGATTTGCAGATGATATTGTACTCTTTTCGCATTACCAATAGGAGCTGCAAAGACGCATGCAAGAGCTGCAAAGGGCTGGCGAACCACTTAGCTTAAAAACCTGAAAAAGAGTCAGGTTATGTTCAATAAATTTGCAAAGACAAAATAATTTCAGTTTTAGGAAGGGATTTGAAGATTGTGGACCACTTTATATATCTTGGGCGGAGGATTTCAATGGAGGGGGACATCGTCCAGGAGGTGGAACAGTGTGTAAAATGTGGCTGGCAGACATTTGGCATGCCCAACATAGGTGTTTAAGGACAAACTCTCACTTTGCCAGAAAAGAAATATCTTCGATCAGTGCGTCCTGCCTGTTAGGACATGCGGAAATGAAACCTGGACACTTACATCACAATTACTTCAAAAACTTCGAGTAGTACAAAGGGGAATGGAAAGATGTATGCTTGGTATTACAAGATGAGACATAAGAAGCTGCACATGGATCGGGGAACAAACGAAATGAAGATGGCAAGCCATATAGCAAAGCGATGGGCGACAGATGGACCAGACAATCTTGAAGTGGATGCCGCTTGATCGCAAACGTCCGCGAAGAAGATCGAAAACACGATGGACTGATGTCATCGTTAATTATATTAAACCCGAGTGGCAGAGGAAAGCCCAGGACCGTAAAAGTTGGAAGCATGCTGAAGAGGCCTTCATCCTGTAGTGGATCGACACGGGATGATGATAATTATGATGATGATGACATAATATATTATACATTTGCTTATGTTGTATAATGTTCTAGTTTTGAAATGGTTAAAATAACAATCTTTTGTAGTTATATATTTACATAAAACGTTTAGAACTAGATTCCAGTTTTCCGTTTTTTCCAGTTCCTTCTTTACCTCGTTTCTGCTGTTGTGCCTCATTTGCAAGTTCACTTGTGGCAACCTTAATTTGTGTAACAAAAGTATTTGCGTTTTCACTTTTTTAACATTTTTTCTTCAGTATTTGGGTAATTCCACTGCGAAATATTCAGTCGACGCAATAGAAATAGTGGCAATTTTAAGATATTATTTTAAAAAAGGCTTCACGCTGCTCGTGATATTTACGAAGTAAAGAGAAAAGGTGCAGTTTTAATATGCATGGCTCCGTTCTGGTCCAAAAAGTTTGTAAAGGAGGCCTGAGCCTTGAAGACTTTGGAAAAAAAACTTGTCCACAGTCTCTTTATGCCGACATTTTAATAGTAGCTGTAGCTGCAGATCTTAGAACCTGTACACGGAAAGTTCTAGGAGCTAGGAATGTCTCACACTATCGTTATCTATTATTTATGAGGCATAGATATGATGAAATTGTTTAAACAGTGAATAATTAAGTGCTTCTAAAACGCAAATACTTTTGTTACATTCTAGTAAGTAACATTAATATTTTATAGCCATAAATTTTCTATAACAAGCACGGGTAAGACCAAGTCAGCAATCAAAATTTTCTGGTTAAAACGAAATGGTTTTTGAATTCACCAAATGAAAATAATTATCTGAAAATTACGACCTGACATAAACGTTGTTATAATTAATAAATTCTTAAAAGTGATTCACTATACGAACATATAAATTGTATTAAGTTGATAGATAAGCTTGCTCCGCCTTGTATTATTTTATATGTACGTAATATGAAGGGTGGTCCAATAAGCAAATTACTAAGCAAATTGTTAAAAATGTGTATGATTCTTTATTAACTAGGAGGCTTAATGTAAATGCAGCTGCAGCAGAAACATCTTTATTGACGAAAACTCCGTTGTCTACAGTTAAAGATATTGTGACGCTGCCAATTAAAGCCAAAAAGTTCGTAGTGATTCTGATAAAAGCAAATGTGTTGATGAAAGCGACAAAGACTTAATTCGAAGCAAAATGTATGTTATGTATGAAAAGCAAACTGTGCCTACATTGCATTCATTGCAACAGCGACTAAGGAAAGATGAAACCAACATTCTTTGCAGCAGAACTAGCCTCCAGAGAATATTATCTCAAATGGGTTTTGCATATAGGACCATTAATAAAAGACAAATATTAATGGAATCACTACGATTGTGACGATGGCGGTTTGACTACTTAAACTCTATAAACAAAATACATTTTAGAAAATTGTCCCATTATCTATCTTGATGAAACATGGTTCGATACACATCAGACGTCAGCAAAAGGATGGGTAGATACATCAAGAAAATGCTAAACCAAAGCACCAGCGAACAAGTGAAAAAGAATTACAATTTTACATGCTGGTTCCGAGGATGGATGGATTCCAAATTGTTTACGATTGTCCTCCAAAAATATTAAACATTCATCTTTGGATTACCATGACGATACCACAGCAGAACTTTTTGAAGATTGGTTTATAAATAGCCTTTTGCCCAATGTGCCTAAGGAAAGCGTAATTGTAATGGACAATGCTAGTTATCATAAACACCAAATAACACTAAACTGGAAATTCAGAACTGTATGTTAAAAAACGATATATACTTCGAAAATGCATATAAAAAATGTGATCTTCTAGAAATATTAAAGACATTTAATATTAAAAAGGAATATGTGTGATATCATTGCTGCCAATATGGGACATGCGGTTTTACCCCCGTATTACTATATTTTTAATCCAATTGAGCATATGTGGCATCACTTAGAGCAGAAAACATTTATCCGACTCTTTTCCCAAAGAAAGTTGGATAAATTCGATTAACCATGCTATTAAAATAGAAGATTCCCATATATCATTTAGTAATAATATAGAACCACTTATTATTAATGTAGATCAAAATGACAGTGAGAGTGAAACCGAATTAATGAAACCGAATGTATAATTAAGTGTAAGTTATAATTTTTATTGTACTAATGGATAAATTTATATATTTTTTTTATTATTTTTATTGTACTAATACATTCAAAATACACAAACCAATAAACAATATGTTAGTCATACATAATAATAATGATTTAATCATAATTTAACAATATATTATTTTTCCCAAATTATTAAGAAGTAAAAACCACTCCAGAACAATTAATTAAACATCATTCTCAAGAACTTGGGCTTTCTTATGGCACTACATGGAATATTCTTTATGAAGATTTGTATTTCAATGCATATAAAATTCAATTAACCCAAGATGCCAATTAACCCACGAATGTCTTTAAAAATGCATATTTTTACACTCCTATTTGGGTTTATTTCTGGAAAATTTCGGTGCAGTAAGCGACGAGCAAAGAGAGAGGTTCCACCAGGATATCAGGACAATGGAAGCAAGATACCGCTGGAACCCATCTATCTTGGGCGAATACTGCTGGTTTATAAAAAGAGATGATGCTACAGAACACAACAGGAAAAGTGAAAGTTTTTGTCGCTGTATGACATGTCATGTAATATATTTTATATTCACATAATCCTCAATAAAGTATTTGCTTGGATTTAACACGTTCTACATGTGTATATTAAATAAATATTAGATTGTAAAATATGTGTTTAGAAATAGTCATAATGGACAAATTGAGTGAATTGTTCAGAGTACCAATATATTTTCAAATTAAAAATTGATAAGTTGCATCACTCTTGTGCAGTTAAGTTAAATTAACAGGAAAATACTTCATATACAGATATTTTCATCAATTTTACCTAAAAAAAGTTTTAATTTATTGACCTGTATAATCCATTATTTGCAACGAAATCGAAAAGGGCCAATTCCGGAAAATAGCGTGAATGGGGAATCAATTCATTGCGCCAATTATCCAATTGCGGCGTTAAAACAGCGGACGAACAGGCAGATTGAATGTCATGGTGAAACAACACTTTTTTCATCGCCAAATAAGAATTTTTTTAACAAGTCTTCGTAAAATTTGATCAATGATATTTTCAATTTTCCTCAATGGGGTGCTCTGGTGGACTCGGAGCGTCACTGGTACTGGTTTCACCAAATCCAAAGTCAGTAAACCGCTTATGAACCGTGAAATATAAATAAGGATATAATTTTTCTTCACTTTGAGCGATGGATCTTCGAAAGCCTCGAACTTGCTCTTGAAATTAATGAAGCGGCACTAAAAATGAAATAACTTTTCAGAAATTCAGCTTCTTTGTGATCGCAAAGCTATCGATCGGAGAAGTGTCTAACTTTTCACTTTACCCTCGCATCTCTGTAATAAAATGTGTTTTTTTATTTTAGATAATGGTCAAATTATATAAACAACTTTGTTTTCTGTTCTTGGATTTTTCAGTTCTATTAAAAATGTAAGTGTTATGCGAATGATACCTCAATACTGTACTAATATTTAATTTTTTAACTTCACTACACGTTTCAATACAATTGTGATCTTTGTTATATAAATTTTAATTCCCCCATCTTTTCATTTAATTACTATTTACATAAATATTCTTAGAAATTGAGACAATATCAGCTATTATTTATAATTTTATTGATAATTTGCGATTCTGTTATAACCTGCATGAATATTATATTAATTCATATTTTATATCATCAAACACTTCCTAGTAACAGATATTCAACATGACGATACATACTGTTTGATCTTGTCTGTATAACTCACTTTAGCTGAACTGCTTCAGCTTTCCATAGGCCAATTTAACAAACCGTTTTGTTCACTATTCGATCTCCAACAATTCCGTTCGTAAACTAGAAGGTGATCAAAAGACTATCTGTCGGGTAAATGCACCGAATGCAGTAAATAAACGTTAACTTCCTGTCAGAGCAGACCAGATTACTTTGATTTATTGCGGTTTAATGACCAAAGTTTTACTCTATTGTCAGCATCGTCAGCAAATTTGTAAGGCGGTAACGTTTTTGACTAATGAGTCAGAATGGTTGTTCGAATGACCGCAACTTTGTTTTTGGACTATTGTAATTTGCTAACGACTCGCGGTCTATAATGTGTAACTTTCCTACTTAATATGAATATTGTCTGATAGATTAAAATACCATGTGGTGCTGAGTACATGAAATCATTTACATCAAAAGCCAAATATTGTTTGTTTTATTATTAATGATGTGAATTACATTTTCATTAATACTTAATCATCATTAATACTAATTAATTTCATTAATACTAATATAATAAAAAATAATATACGGAAAAATGTACGGTATACTCGGGTACCATATATTCGGTGTAAAACTATGTTGCAGTTGAATATTTAGGGTCTGTTAATTAGGCTTTTGAATAAAAAATAATTATCGATTTTTTTTACGTTATTTCAAAACTTTATCATAAATAATATTGATAATCGATGCGAAAAACTTTTTAAAAACTTGTTACAATTAAATATAATTGAATTAAAATGTATAAAATTTAAATAAAAATCATGTGACTACGAACGCGCCACGATTGGCTGCTATGTTTGTGACGTCCCAACGGCTTCGAATCGTATATATACTGTCAAAATTATTGTCGAGGTGACAAAGGATTCATAAAGGCTAATTCTAATAATATACCTGTAGTGGATATTTTTATGGTTACAGATTTTCTGAAAAATGACATTTGGTTCAATTCAGCTGAGGTTCGAGGTGCTCAAGCATCAATGTAAGATTTTTTAAAAATAATGTAAATGTAAATAAGAAACAAAATATTTCTATTAAATATAATTAAACTATTTGTAGGGTGTCACGAAAAAGTTACGGTGACGAGGCTATAGGTTTTGTTCAACTTAACCGCAAAAATGGTATTTGCATTGTAGAAGTACGTGTATGTCCAGCACATAAATTTCGAAGTAAAGCTTATATAGTTACCTGGACTATTAATGAAAAATTTAGAAAAGTTCAAGACACTCAATGTCACGATTCTGCAGCTTCAGCAGATAATAAATACTCAAACAAAAAAAAATATATGTTATATATTTGTAATATTGGTTTTCAAAAATTATGAAAAATGTTAAATATCAAGTAATCAAATGATATTATCAAGTTTTGTAATTATTTTTTGAGCGAAAAAACAATATAAATCATAATTCGAAAAACAAAACACATACCGTTTAAATCGCTAATTTTATTTAAATAAAGAATACACTGTTAAATATACATAACAAAACTTCCCCCAACTAGGATAATATATTACAGTAAATTATAATATGTAAACTACATTAATAATGAATTCAGAATAAAAACAATCACTATCCAAAATTATATACATATTTGTTTGATTGCTTTCATTGAAATTTGCAATAATTTTAAAACCACACCGATTCTTCAAACCACCACACTAAACTCTATTAACATTTTCAAAAAAAAAAAATCACCCATACAATATTATTGCTTTAATTAAAATTTTCAGTATTTTTAAAATGATAGTGATTTTTTGCCTTACATGTTTTACGAACCACCTCATTAGACTCTTGATTTAATATTTGCAAATATAAATAAATGTGGCTGCTAACTAACTCTAATGCATGACCAGCTAGAGATTTCCTAAATAAGGGAAAGCAGCTAAACATTTTTTTTTTAAGTGGAAAACTTATAGTCGAAGTGTGGGACTCTCCTGTTAAAGTCTATCCACTAGAAAACCACTGTCAGCCTACCATCAGTCTTCAATGCCTATAATAAATTTCTAACCTGTGTTTAAACATACTCTATCAAATGAATATGTTCAATCAATAGATGAAATGTACCAAAATCCTGAAAAACATAATATTTTAACTGTTTTGTTTTTATTTAGAATAGAAATATACCATTTTTTTACTTTTCGTTTGGATAGTAAGTTTGCTTTTCTATTTTCATTTTTTTGCATACTCCTTCAGATGTTGGTTTTGATTCCATGGAAAACTGCTTTGCCAGACCTTAATTTAACTAGTTAGTGTTCATCCAACTAATCACAAATTTCTGTACTCTTCGACCATCTACAAATTAGATTATCCTGTAAAACTTTCATAAGTATAAGACTTTTCATCTATGATTACCTTCCAAATCAGTAGTCGTATTTTGTTTTTGTGTGTTCTTGTTTAATTCTTGAATATTATTATTTCTATCCTACAAAATTGACGATCCTGAAAGGCTTTTTTATTGTTACTACCCTCGGTTGTGTTGCTACATGTAGACTATTTGCGGACACACAGGAATATTCCTTCTTATAAATTTGTCATCCCTACATGAATTAAATAATATAAATAAAAGTTAAATAAATAAACGAATGCAAAAAACAAAAGGAACCCTAATCTGATTTCATTCTGAACTTAGCTTTGAACCTCCATATATATGAGAATAACGTCGAAAACAGCACGGAAAGCCTAAATAACAATTAAAAGCAAGTATATTTTCAAATCGATCGCAAACCAACAAAAGCAGTAAAATATATAGGTTAAACCTATAGAACAATGACTAAAGATCGATAAATTGTTTTATTTGCCCGAAACTCCGATTCTTTCGGAATGTCTGTTCTGAAACAGGGTGAAAGAAAATTTCGGTTTTAAGTAACCCAATTGCCCCGAGCCGAAGCGATCTGCCTTCGGTACATTGTGAGGTCACATATTGCGGTAAAGTCACATATTGTTTTCGGAAATTGTCGGCGTGTCATCGGTACTAGGTTTAAAAATGGATTTTCAATTTGATATAACTTTTTAATTATAAGGAAAAAAATAAAAATAAAAATAGTTTATATTATTATTAGACAATTATATTATCGTCCAGTGTCTTCTGTCTTGTGTGTCAATTTTTTTCCATTTTCCATTTGACTCATTTCTGCAGCTATTCTCAGTCTTCATCTTTAAAATATCTATTATTTTAATTTTCAATATATTCCTTTAAGTTTCGGTTCGAAAATTTATTTTACCACTCTTTCTTGACCTGTTCTCATTATCTGTCACTTCCATCACAGCTTTTTCTGTTTTACGGCTGTTTCTATTTTATTATATTTTTTATTTAATTCAATAATTGTCTACCTTCTAGTGTAAGGCGCCTAATTTATGCTGATTATCCTACCGTATATTTCTTTCTGCATCCCTTATTATCCTGTGTGATCTGTTTAATACTATTCCGCATTATTCCCCTACTTTTGGCTCTTCTTCAATCCCTTAAATTTACATTTTTGTTTTTGCTTTGTACATTACCTTCTTAAGGGTATTATCTGGCAGTCTGCACATGTTTCCAAACCACGTAAGTCGTCCCTTTATTAATGTAGGTTCTGTCTGTGTGTTTCATTTCTTATTCTGACTATTCTTGTCCTAGTTTTGATATTACATAAGAATCGCAAATCTATGGCATTAACTTGTGTTCTTATATTTTTGGGTCAATGTCCACGTCTTACAACTACATAATTTCATTGTTCTTTCAATTTTTGTTACTGCTTGTGTTTTTATATTCTTTAGAATTTCTCCTGTTTAAAAATTTATTCTTGATTATAATGAAAATGTTTCATGCTTTTTTCCATTCTCTCCTCTAGTTCTCTTTCTATTATGCCTAAATTGCTATAATTTTTAAACTGTATTTCTTTGTATTTCAGTATTATTTAACGTATTTTCATATACACATACATACATATATACATATATAAACAATTTTTGAAATTATTGAAAAATATTTAAAATTAAAATTCAACTTGTTAAAATATACTTTTCACTAAGCGGTTTAACTTCGGCGGGTATACAAAAATAGTAAGATTTCACTTTAAATAATTATTTTACTTCAATTTCGACTGTAAAAACTTGGCTTTGGATTGAAACTTGGTGGTATATCAATTGAAAATGTTAATGCCCAGGATATCTAAAAATCGCTACAGGTTATAAAATCGTCACACAAATCCATAATGTCGAATTAAATGATCGGCGACTGAAGCTATGCTAACCTGCTGCTATAGCAGTACATTAAATATAAATTCACCACTATATGACAGAGATGCAACATAACTCCAAACAGTGATTGGCTGTGGTTTTTTAAGGTTGTCGTGGTGTGGATGTTATGGACTATCTGTCGAAATTAGTATGATATTAATGCTAAATCTGCACATCTGGTCAAAAAAATGGGCTCTTTCACCACGATAATGCGCCTGCACATGCACTTGATTGTTGCTACATCATCTACTTTTTAAGATCTTTCCACATACGTCATATTTGCCGATTTAGATCAAAACCATTACTTCCTCTTCCCAAAACTGAACAAATGGTTTGCGGGGTGAAGATTTACTCCAAATGATGTCAAATCTGTAACTACCGCTTATTTTGCACGGTTAGATAAATCGCTTTTTACTGGGGATATTTAAAAGTTGGAATATCTTTGGTCCAAATAAATAAAATTGCAAGGTGAATGGGTTGGGAAAATTTAAAATAAATATTTCCAAAAAACTTTTTCAAAAAAGTTTTTTTCAAAAAACTGACAAAGAAAAAGCATTTTCTTTGTCAGAACTAGAACGACTCTCGTATTTCGCATATCGATTAATCGCTTTACTATTACAGCGTCGATTTTTGCCAAACAACATATTTATTAATGGGTGATTTTCAGAAAGATTTACCACTGAATCTTCCATAATTCCACTCTTTCACGTAAATGAAACTACTTGTATTGTTTCATGTGTTTTCAACAGTTCTAACTTGTTGAAATTGTTTTTTTATATCGATACTATTTATTATAAAAAATTTCATATTTTACCACCTTCAGATTGATAAAAAATGTCTAAACATTGAAAATGTTCAAGGTTCTGAAACTTTTGTTTTGAACCTACGGATTCTAGTACCGCAAAGCACTGATATAATCCTGCAGAGATAGACCACCGAACTTCGGAAATAATACTACTGATCGCTAGAGGGCATTGGATCTAGTATTCACATTTAGATAGCAGTTCGATAGTTATACGCTAGATAAATATCTTGTAATATCTACTGCCTTAGAAACTTGTCTCCTGCTAACTAAATAAAGAGCAAAAGCTGAAAAACAATTCGTATTTTTAAGTATGCTCTAACTTTTTTAAAATGGTTCGTCATTTTATAGTTATTCTTATAATATGTCACAATTATTTCATATATGAAAGCATCAGTATGATGTGAACCACTCTATCATTTTCTTAACGCTTAAATAGAACTCCTAGTCGACAATCTCCAGAAACTTCTGTTTCCACTGAATGTACTCTGTGAATAGAATTCCGATTTATATCTGTAAAGAGGAGAATATGCTCGCAACCCCTATAGATCGTTTGACACGACTAATAATTATATTAAGTCCAACTAGCTTTGAAAGCATAAATGGGAATCTTAACTATACAAGAAATCGTTTATCAGTAATATTGTTTGTAAAAAATTAAATAAACTAGGATGTAAGACAATTTGTCTAGTCGTATGACAGTTGTGTGACATTTGTTTTAGTCAATAATAAGGACAAAAATTATAGTTTAGATATCAGATGTATATAAAATTAAATAATTAACGGTTTCAAATTTTACTTGATGAAAATCCATTATTAATTGCTTTAAAATAAAACTTCAGCTTTATACAATTTTCACTGTCAGAATAATATAATTCAGCAGAAATCGTCTAAAACTGTAGCATTATTCTAAAGTAATATATAAAATTTACTTTAAAGATTGTGAAGCGGTATGTATCGGTCAAAGTGCTAGAAGTATTAGTTGCTAACCTACTAATTGCTAACCTACTACCTACGAAGCGTACTACTTACCTAATGAAGCGTGTAAAAAAAGAGTACAAGAAAAAATAAAAAAAAAAAAGGGAAAAAGAGAACAAAAGGAAAAAAATGAATTGTGAAGTTTTCTGACTTTTACATTAATAATTGAAAAATTTGACTGAACGGAATAGGTCTTTTTTTTCCCGGTTCATTAGTTTCTTGCATTTTTCTATTTGAATGCTTTCATATGCATCCAAAGCCCTATTATTGTTTACACTTTTAACCAGTCTTAAATTACTAATGTCCATATTGTAGTCACGTTTCATTGCATGCTGAGCAACACAAGATTTTTCAACAACAAATTATTCACATTAGATATGGGAGAAATGAAATGAGCTTAGTATTTCACACCGAAGGTTCCCATAGAATAACTGAATGTTAAATTACTATACTCAGAAACGAAGAGTAAGAAATTCGACAATTAGAAATATATAAATCGTTCAAAAGAAATAGTCATATAATAACCACAATTGATCAACTAAATTTCTAAAACACCCCAATATTAGATAAAATTATGTTGTAAAAATAATCCGGGTTTTTACCAGCCGACATTCAAGAAAACTAGACTAGATGTTATAAAATAAAGTACCTGTACACTTCGCTTGATCGTTAGTATTAGTTTAAGTTACTCTTGAGAAAGCCTTAATAAGGCGAAACATATGTAAAGTAAAATCTGTAATAAACATTTGGAACATTAAAAAGCTACAAGTTTATTCTTTAAAAATTAAATACTTACAAAATGTTTCACAAGGAACCAACTATGGAATCCATAAATATTAATATCTTATTAGTTTAAAGTTTAATAGCCAACAACCAATTTTCATATTTTGAATAGACTTTTCCTCTTCTTCTCTCGTATTAGATGATCAATAGTATATCTAGCTCTATATTAAATCGAAGCCCGAAACTTCCAAGAGCTTCATAACGTCACGACCAACGATCCGTAAGTCTATACCCACCATCGTCAATTTCCGACAAATCGCGGAAACTACAAATTTCCTCGTCTCAAGCCAACTGAATTTTGATTTCTATCTGTGAAGCGGAGCATACGTGACTTGTCCATACGACTTGTTTTGATTCCATTATTAATTATGTAATATACAGCCGTTTGACGACGAGAAATTGTGTATTTAGTTCGGTAGTGGAAAATATCTGCTCTCGACAAGATTATAGCGTTGACAATATTTGAATGCGGCAATAATATGGAATATGCAATATATTCATATTATATTCATTTGAGCCTATTTTCTTTTACATAACTAATATATTATATTTAAATAATAATAAATATATTGTAGCTTAACAAAATTATTAAATCAAAAACCCATTCTATATTAAATTTAGACATTATTTTGGTAAAAATAATCTTTTAAGTAAAAATGCTAATTATAATTACTAAACCCAAAGACATTTATCACTAAACATTAAATCACTTATCTTTAATACCTCTATAGTCATTTTGCCAGCATCATCAGGAGATGGTTCAATCTATCTTTATCTGTCTCTATCTATCTTAGATTGATTTCTTCTACATATCAGGTTGTCCGGAAGTATGTCTATTATGTAATTATGCCCATAATGTCAAAAATTAGTAGTCCAAGGGTGCAATGTTCGGTGAATTAGGTGGATGAGGCAAGACATTCCAACCGTCCTATGCCATTCGCAACAATGTGCGAATGGGCCAATATGTATGGCTTCAGCTCTTGCAATGATTCTTTTATATTAACAAAGTTTTTTTCTATGTCAAAAGTTTTCCAGCATTGCATAACATTCATATCAAGATCACATTTCATGGTTTTCAGTATGATTTTTAAGATCTGTCTGATGCAATAGAGTTTAAAGGGCTGGATTATTCATTTGTCCATAGATTAGAGTAAGGCCATCATGTCAAGAAGTAAAAATAGGACCTTTATATTTAGATGTATAACTTCAAGCTCACGAGGGTGATCTGGAGCATTGTCCAAAACTAGAACTGTCTTGAATTCTAAGTTATTTTTCTTTAAATGCAACTTCAGGAACTAAACAACCCCGGAACCAGTCGCAGGAAATGACACTTGTAAGCCACATTTTATTGTTTAAATACCAAAACACTGATGGTTTGTCCTTGTTTTAATTATTCAACGCACGAGGATTTAGCGATCTATAAATCATAAGTGGCTTAATTCAACAATCTCCTGATGCATTCGAACAGAGCAGCAGTGTACTTCTATCTTTTGCTGCCTAAAAACCCGAGGCGGACTTTTGGATATAAAAGTTTTGTTTGTTTTTTTTCCAAAACAGAGCAGTTTTTGTTCTGGATATGTTGTTTTGATGTTATGCAATGACTGTGGCACTTTAAACTAACCTTCTGATATTTGAAATCCTCCATCAGTATGTTCATCACCAAATTATGTAAAATGTACCTAAACATGCTTGGCTTTCTCACGGATTATAGCATCAATTAAAGGCACTCTGTTCTGGCTACAGACTTCTATCATTTTCACACGTCAAGAGTTTTTACACCACTTTTTTCCGTGTAGGAATTAATTCCCCTTTGCTTTTATTCGATATCATAAATCGTTAACAAAGCAGAAGTGACATATGCTATTCATTCAAATTTGGAACGAGTGACAGGTTGAAGCAATAAAACAAAAGATTCGGCACCGATCGTACGAAAGCAGCTTTTATCAAAAGCCGTAGCATCATGTGTAACCCAGCGGTGCGAATGGCGGCGGCGACTTATTTGTCAAAGAACTTTCGGCCAACTGGTAAAAGACCTGTTTGTTTATAAATACTTTGATATTTGTTAGTTTTGGATCCGCGAGTAATGAAATTTTCAGCCGCGAATACAAGAAGTGGTCACGGTCGCAATTTTTTAATCCACGAATAACGGAACCGCAATGTAAACCCTGGTCGAAACCCTAGCATTATAAAAAGTATCATATGTCCTATTCCACGACTTAATCGATTTGCCACATTTTATTACAATTCTTCTATCCATTCGAGAGCTGATTGAAGCTCGTCAGGGTCTTGTCATATTCAAGGCCCAAATAGTGTGCTGACTTGGCCCGCTTGATTGGGACTCCGTATATATGGATGGTCTGTCTGATTATAGATTGTCTTCGAAGAAGACAGCCTGAGTTTTGCTGCGATTGATTGCTAGACGCCAATCGACTAGCCACCTAATGGTTTTCAACGTCTGCCTTTGGAGCCTGGAAGTAATCACCCCAGGTGTGTGAGCTGACGTATAGAAAGCTGTATCATCAGCATATAATGCAGTCTTCACGTGCGAAATTTTTGGAAAGTCGGCCTGGTAGACATTGAATATTACGCGGGCAAGAGGGGAACCTTGCGGTACTCCCGTTTCGATTCGTTGGACGGTAGAAAGAGCACTATCGACCAGCACTTGGAAATTGCGTTCAGTCAGAAATTATGTTAAAAGCTTGACTAGGTCTGTTGGTATGCCTAATCTGAGCATCTTAATTAAAAGTCCAAGATGCCAGACTCTGTCGAAGGCTTGCAAGAGGTCTAGAAAGACTGCTCCCATGTGACGCCTTTTATCGAAGCGCTGTCTGATTTACCTCGCGAGCCGCGCCACCTGATGGACGGCCGCGTGTCCCCTCGGGAAACCTAACTGTTCGTCCGGCAGAATATTCTTTTCGGCAAGAACACCGTTCAGAGCGTGTAGAATTGCTCTTTTGGCGATCTTGTCGAGGGCGGTAAGCAAGCATTGGTCAGTAGCTACTTGGCTTTTGGGGACTTTTTCCTTTTTTGAGGATTACTATGATTTGAGCGTGTGTCCATAGAGATGGAAAGTGGTGGAGTCTGATAATTGCATTGACTATATTAATCAACTGAGTAATTTTCTTATTTAGTAGCCGTTTTAGCTGCATCGGAGAGATGCGGTGGCAAACCAGGAACTTTCCCTACTTTCAAACCTCGGATAATATTGTGTATTATCTTCGGCGATACTATTTGGCTGATTAAGTAGCCGGTATTAAGAGTTCCTTGGTAAGAGAGAATTTCCTGTCTGAACTTATCAACTTTATTCCTCTTTTCGACTGAAGGTCGGAGAGAGGTCATCTATTTTTGGTAGGTTACGGCGAAGAGCTCCGCCTTCTCCTCCCTGGTGACGGCGTGAGTATCACTCGTCCTCAGGGGGGAATAGGCGCTCTCGCCTTTCCCACCATGGATTTGGCTGTTTTCCATAACGATCGATCAGCCGTGTCGATTAACGCCATGAAATCATCCAATCTGTCGTCTCTGAACTCTTTGAGAGCCCGTTGGCATGCTTTTTTGGCTTCGTTTGCACGTCGCCCGAGCTCAGGGTCGCCAGTCAGGTGATAATGTCTGTAGAGCCTGTTTATAAGACGAATCTTCTCTTTTATCTCGGACGAAATGTCCAGGGTAGTCCGAGTCGTTTCTGTTGAAGTTTTAGTCGCCACGTTCGTGGCTTCTATTATGTCATTTGTTAATTTTTCGACCGCAACTTCGAGCTGCTGAATGCTACCAATACGCGGGTTGGGACCGCTGTTCTGCAAATGCTCCTGGAATTTACTCCAACAAATATTAGATTTCTTTGGTGGGAAGGTATCCACCTTGGGGCCTACAGTTAGCAAAACCGGGTAGTGATCCGAGGTAAGCTCGTGGACAACCTGGTCTGAGCATTAATTCGTTAGATTCTTTATGGTAGCGAAGCATGGATTAGCCAGGATCCTGCCAACTTTATCTGAATCAAAGTTGTTGCAGGCTCTCTGATACCATGAAGATAGGTTTATGAGATTACCTTCCAGAGCCACTTGTACAGATATTACTTCCGAGGAAGTAAGACCCGTCGGAGTCAGGAGGTTATGTCTGATTCCTCTCTTGACGAGAATCGTCAAACTGCCCCCGCTCCGCCGAGTGTGCCTGTAACAGCAAAAGTTTCTCACACCGAACCTTTCGCTCGGTTTAAGGAAAGTTTTCTGAATCAGGGCCACGTCGATGCTGTAGTCTTCCACAAACGCAGTTAGTTCCAGCTTTTTCCCGTTCAAGGAGTTGGAGTTCCAAGTTATGACCTTCAACGAATTTTTATTATTCATTGTTGGTCTGGAACATGGCTATCGCAGAGTTGAGGTACTCCTATACCATTGCAGCCATCTGCTGCATCATCTGTTTCATCATTACCGTGAAGTTCGGTAGTTGGATTTTCGGGACTTTTTTGCGACCTTTTGAGAAGAGACCGGCGCGGCGGCGGGGGCTTTGCTATTGCTTTGGGTGCCCTAAACGAATGTTGGGGGCGGGATTTTCAACGGTGGGTTAGATGCGACTTTTCCTTGAGGTTTCTTGCCCTCACCCTTGTTCGAGGGTCTTTTGGGACAAGTTTTCGTGTTGGCTGGGTGGGGGCCACCACAGTTCGCGCATTTGGCCGGTGTATTTCTCGGCTTCTTGCAGTTTTTAGAGGCGTGATTCATAGCACACCTCATGCGCTTTGGGGGGACGTAACACTTCTTGGCCGTGTGTCCGTACACCTGGCAGTTGAAGCACTGCGAGATGTCCCCATTTGCTCTGATATTTTCCACCTTTATTTTCTGGTGGGCCAGGTACTTAATATTATGTATCCCCTTCTGATCTTTAGGAAGATAACATATACCATGGCTAAAGGATGTCCTTTCTTGGTTTTCCACCTTTGTATTTGTGATGGATTGAAGCTTGCTTTTGAAATTCAAATTGAAATTGAATATTCCTTTTCACTTTTTGTGCAGAAGGTGTGATATGCTATTTTTTCGGTATCCAGGAAGGCCGTCAAATTACGATAGTCGTCGGCCTTTTTTGGCTGGATCCGTTGCGGTATCGATCGGTATCGGTATCGTCCTTATCGGTATCGATGTTGGCCTCTTTTACGGCAGAACTGTGGTGTCACAAACCGCATTGGACGACTGCTTCGAAGACAAACTCATCAACCACATACATGTCACATAAAACAATAAAATCAGCCAATAGAAGTCCCAAAGATCACATTATTCTAGAAAATCCGGGCGTATACAGCACATTGTGCGGGACTTGTAACATGGCATACATCGGATAAACCAACTGAAGAATATCAGCCCGGCTCGAAGAACACGAATTGGCGGTTTGAAATAAACCAACCACATCGGCTCTGTTGGACACAAAATCGACTTCGACAGCTGCCGACAAATTGTAATTGTATCTGTATATATGTGTATATGTGTGTGTGAGACAAATTGTGAACTGAGCCCGTGGAGAAAAGTATTAAAAAAAACTAAGGAAGTTCACCCGTGCTTCACGTCATGCTTTCGCCAGTTTTCTAGCCTGCTTTGAAGAGGTACACTCCATATCTGGTTTGGAAAATTAATTGAATTAATACTGATAGTCGTTCTCCTTTTTCACGGCCTAAAGGAGCCAGAAAACACATACAAGAGCTGTAAAGGATTGGAGAATCATCTGACTTGACAATAAACATGAAAAAGAGTAATATCATGTACAATAAATTTGACTGGGGCAGAAGAATTTTTATCTTAGGGAGGGGATTTAAATGTTGTGAATCACTACATATATCTTGGACAGAGGATTTCAACGGAAAGTAATATTACTCGGGAGGTGGAATGGCATGTTAAATGTGGTTGGTAGGCATATCGCGGGATCAAAATAGTGTTTAAGAATAAATTCCCACTTTGTCTGAAGAGAAAACTCTTTGGTCAGTGCGTCCTGCTCGTTATGACATATAGAAATGAAACCTAGACACTCCCATCACAATTAGTTCAAACATGTCATGTAGCACGAGGGTAAATAGAAAACTGTATGATTGGCATTTCAAAATTGGATAGAAAAATCTGCACAAAGATCACAGTATAAATGATAGTATGTAATACCATTGGAAGATTAAAAAATTGAAATTAAAGTAAGGATAGGAGTGCATATCAAGGCGATGAGATGACAGACGTATAAAAGTAATCCTGGAGTGAATACCGCTTGATCATAAATGTCCACGAACAAGACCGAAAACATTATGGACTGATCGAGTACCATATATTTGACCCGAATAGCAAGACATTTTGGCCATATCACAGTGTATTGATATTGGCTGAGTAATTATGATAATATATTTTCATTATATATGATCCTTATATATTATAAGCTTTTTTAACTGTGATTTTGAGTCAAAAAATACTCAAAAAATATTACTTATGCAAATAATTTTTTAATAATATCTCTGAAATATCTGTATCTTGCTTCACTCCTAAATAGTCAATATTTAATTAAAGATCCATTAGCAAAATCCACGACACAAATATTTTTTGAAAACGTTTGACTCTATATTTCCCCCAACAGCAAGTTTTTCAGGATTTAATATTCGAAAATTTTCCTTACAGTTTTTACGTGTACGAGGTGTGTTGTAATGTAAATTTTTCCAGTTTCTTCTGAAAATTCTGGGTCGTACTCAAAATTTCAAGATTCGACACAGCAATGACACGTTCCAGCATATGATCATTTTCAATTCACCCCAAAAAATCAAGACATGTTTTCCTGCTGTTGTCCTTTTGATCCAGCGAAAGTTTATTCGGAAGCATTTTCGCACAGATCGCTTCATCCTAAAAATTCTTCAACATCAATATTCAAACAGGACGCATAATATTGAAGGTCTGCTGCAAGCTTTATCTTTAGATAAAGTCTCAGTGGAGTCAGTGTTTTCTGAGAATACCTTAAACTACCTGAAAACCTGGGCCCTTGACAAAACAAGGTTTCCCTAGGTCTGTTTTGTAAGTGTTTTAGTCAGTGTCCCCACGTCTGGAAGAAAACTTGACAGCGCACCGTTGGTCGAAATTTTTACTTATATTTAAAACAAACTAGAAAATAGCGGTTCACAGTGGTTCAAGAAATGCCTTGCTACGGATCACTCAAGTTAGCTCAAACTGTCCGAAGACGCATCAGATATTACCCTGCCTCACCTCCAAAGGTTCTAACAATATCCAATCGAACGCTACGTCACATGGATATATACCCCGTATTCCGGGTTACCTTCAATGGAAAAGACTAGCAACTTATTTTCCTGAACGACTATTTTAATAAATTTATAATTTATAAAATTGAACAAATTTTGTTCGCTATTCGATATTATAGAGCCATACCATTTTATTGTACTTTGTAGTACTTATTGGACCTCATGATTGTTAATAAAATTATGGATTATTGTCGAAAAATTTGTCACAAATCACGTAAACAGTGTTCTAGGGATTCGCCGTGAAATTCGGATGGACGCCATATATATATATATATATATATATATATATATATATATATATATATATATATATATATATATATATCTAGGCTCTACATTCTATTAGGAATTGCAGCAGCTCGATTCTTTTGAGCTCTAGAAATTCATTTCTTGTGGTGAGTTGGTCCAGGTTTCTCTATTCTTGCCTTATTCTATCCTATTATTTGTCCTTGCTTCTTCCGTTATTTTCTTCCACACATCTCGGTCCAGTATCATTTCTCACCATGCTTATATTTCAAATTTCCTTATGTCTTCCCGCACCTGATCTTCCCACCTACTTTTCGGTCTCCCTCTTCTTCTGTTAGTATCTGGTCTCCACATTGTAATTTTCTTTACTACTTTGTTGTCTTCCATTCTTCTTATATGACCAAACTATCAGAGTCTTTGCACTTTTATGGTCTTAACTATACCTTCTCCTTTCAAAATGATTTTTATTTCAAAATTCATTAACCTTCTGTGTTCATCTTCTGCAACTTTCTTTAATCCATATATACTCTTCTTACTATATTTCTTTCGAATATTCGTAACTTTTCCTGTTCCAAGCTTGTTAAATTCATTATCTGCGCCCCATAGGTCACCACCGGTCTAATAGCTGCTTTGTATACCTTCATTTTTCTATTTATACTTATGTTTTTGCTTTTTATAATGCTTTTGAATTTATAATAGGCTCTGTGTCCCGCCTGAACTGTGTGATCAATCTCTATGTTTCTGTCGCTTTTGCTATTTATTATTATTCTCAAATATTTAAAATTTTTAATTCTATTTTAGATTCCTGAGATTTTTCGATTATTTGCTTTACTATGTACTAGGGTCAAGGCTAGATCTGCCTCTCCTAAAACCATATTGATACTCTCCAATTTTTTCTTCTGTATACCTCATCAATCTGTTATTTATTATCAAGGTCAATATCTTATATACAAACACTAAGTAAGGCAATTTCCCTGTAATTTACTCCCCTGTAATGTCCCTTATTAATTCAATTAAAAAACAATATTTTGGATCTGCCTTCTTATAAATTGGCATTATTATCCCTTTTTTCCACTCATTATCTTATCTGCGGCGTACTCAATACATATTTTTATAGTTCCCCATTCTAGTTCCATGTTTTCGTCTTTTGGGCTGTCTGCTAGTTGTTTTCTGACTTCTTCGTATAGTGACTCCTTACCTGTTATCATCTCAATGTTTCATCTCCTTCTCTCTCCGCTATTACTAGAATGTGGTCAGTATCATTTTTTGTCTTCTTTTGTTTATGAGAATGTGGTCTATTTGGTTTCCTGTCGTTCTGCCTGGGATTAACCATGTTACTTTATGCTGCGTTTTGTGTTGGTATTTTGTGCTAACTATGTACATTTCCATTTCTGTTGCTAAATTTCCCAGTCTCGTTCCATTGTTGTTTGTGTCGTTATGCAAGGTTTCTCTTCCAGCCACTTCTCTCCAGTATTCTTCCTTTCCCATCTTTGCATTGAAGTTTCCCATAATAATGATTGTGTCATGTTTTGGTGTTTTTTTAAAAATATTACTTATTTTATTGTAGAACTCATCCTTGTCTTCTTCATTTGCTATCTCTGTTGGTGCGTGTTGCGTGTTGGTGATCAAAAGTGCAAACATGTATCTAGTCAGAGCAAATTAAAATAAAAAATTTAGTGATATAAAGTAGAAATTAAATGACTAAATACAATACAATTCATGTTTAATGAATAATTATAATTATCGAAATATAAATACAATTTGAACTAAGGTTAAAATACTTCCATAATACCAAGCCAGGTTGAAATTTGTTATTATTAGTGCAGTAAGTTTATTTTCATTTCAGTTAAACTTTATACCAAAATAGGTATTTTCCGAACCAGTATATATATTTTTTTCATTTCGATTTTTGTCACTTATTGCCCAGTCCTACCTGTAATTTTTGTACATCCAGATTGATTTCCTCGCCTGAAACCTACTACACTTACCACACATCCACACCTACCACACAAGGAGAAGAAAGAATTAACAGGGAAGAATATACAATGCTGTATGGAGGGGGAGATAAGCAGAGACAGAATGGAACGGGCTTTTTGATAAGCAAAAAATCGAGAAAGGATTTAATTGAATTTAAGGGTATAAATGGGAGAATTTTATATATTAGATTAAAGAATGATATAGTCAACATTACAATCATAAACGCCTGTTGATCTGGTCCATGATGTGATCCTTAGTGTTCAAAGGATTTTAGTTAAGTTTATATAAAAAACATGAGGTTTTTCACTAGATAGTTTTGAAACAGTTTTGTATCAGAAAATTAATTGTTAATCTAAACTGCACGATCTATTTCTTTACCAGATATTATCAGAATTTAGACATTTCATCAAATCTTTACACAATTAAATCAAAACCTCATTTCACCGATGCTTAGCTGGGGAAAACTGGATCATAATTAACAATTCAGAAAATCTTATGGAAATATTATAGATGAAATCTGTATGCATCATTTTAATTCAAAGTTAAAAGTGCAAAATATGGAATTGCACATCACTATCTCAATAAAAGCTTCAAGTATGTTTTCACCGGCAAGTTCATGCCAACAATATTTCCGTATTGAAATTGGATGGTAGGATAAGAAAATATAATATTTATCCCCCTTCAAAGGATTAAGCTTAAAATGAAAATTGTTTCAAATATCACAGATATTATATGTGTTTATGTGGAGTATTATTCTAGCTGTTTCCCGTTCGCAGTGGTTGGAAAGAATGAATGAACATTTATAATTTAGTAAAATCATAAATTTAGTAAAATCTTTTAGGCCTACTAATGTTTTTAAAGTACATGACTATGTGTATTTTTATGAGCCACGAGAAATTAGTTCCTTTTTTCTAAAGTAATAAAGCCTACAAAACTCGTTCGAAAAGTTCTCGGTCTTGTAAGATTCCTATGATGGCGAACTGCCAAGTTTTAGATCGGTGCTTTTAGTAATTTGTGACTATCGAGCCAAGTTTTGATATTTTCTAAAAATGAATTAAATTGAAGTTCGAACTTCAAAAAATTTTTTGAGTTGGTTTATCTCTGACAGACATGCTTAAAACGATGAAGTCCATTTGATGAGCTGAAAGCTGAGAAAATCGCATATTTGGCAGAGTTGGATAAATCGAATTATGACAAGAGTTTTAAAAAGTTTGAACGCCGTTCATCCAAATGAATGAAATTAGAAGGTGACTATTTAAAATATCTAAATATTCTCAACAAATTTCTTTGCAACGCCGGGAACTTTTCAAAAAACCCTATGCAATTTTTATTCGTTTCATCGTAAGATTCAAAAGTTAATTTAAATCTCATTTATAAAATGAGTTTATTAGACTATATCGCACTTATTTTTGAAAATTCATGATTTTGTAGAAATTTTGTATAGAAATAAGACGATTTATATATATAAATATATATATACATATATATATATATATATATATATATATATATATATATATATATATATATATATATATATATATATATATATATATATATATATATATATTGTATTGTCCGAAAGTTCGTAGAAATTTTCAATTAGTTGCTCTTTCAAAGCTTGCAAATAAAAATTTCTGTTGGTTTAGTAATGTTTATTTCCATCGTATTGTACAATGTTGTGGTATTGTGCAATGTTTACGTTCAGATTCGCTTTAATTTGCCTTAAGTTGGTCAAGTTCATTCAAATTCATTTGCATTTGCATTTGCATTTGCATTTGCATTTGCAAATTCATTGCATTCATTTCCATTTACCGCATATTGTTTCGAAATGGGCTAGAACACTGTCCTAACAAAAACAAGATTTCTGCCGTTAATATATGCCGATAAGTTAAATATTGGAAAATCAACTGTTTTTGACCATCTAAAAAAAGGGCGATTCTTCCACCGATACGGTGTGGATCCCTCATGTAATTAGTTATTGAAATCTACTGGATCAAGCCTATTCGCGCGATTTTTTTGATACTCAGCTCTGAAGCGGATCGTATCTGGGTATGAAAAGTGAATTTTGTACAGTAACTTATAAGAGAAAAAATCGTGGAGGTAACCAAGGTCAGCGGTTTTAAATTCGACGAAAGATGGCCTTCACCTGAAGAAAATTATGCTTTGCATTTGATGGGAGAGGAGCAGCTTCTTCTAGGTTCTTGTTGTGCCTGGCAAATTTTTTGAACATAACTTGGCTCTGTCTCATGTTTATTGTCAAGCCGAATGATTCTCTAGCTCTTTGAAATTATTATCTGTATTTTTTACTTTTATTCAATCCAGTTGGGAATCCAGATTATGGAGTACCTCTTCAAAGCATGCTGAGAAAAAAACTGGCGAAAAGACATGCTATCCGTATATATATATATATATATATATATATATATATATATATATATATATATATTACAGAAATCTTTCACCCTTTCTCCACGTGGTGCCACCGATCGCCTTCGCCGAACTGTCAACCATGCGACCATCAGACCATCAGCATCAGCGATCAGCCGAGCTCTAAACGAACGCGAGGAAAGCAGTTCGGAGAGACGATCGGGGCCAGACCAGATTAACTGGCCATTTTAATGACGGGTCGTGATCGCACACAACTCACGCCATCATACGGCGAATGCTCGCAGCAGACTGCTACGAGCATAGAGCTCGGCTGAAAGGCTAGAAAC